>CAEMYA010000122.1:150567-200219 GCA_903131615.1 Diplodus sargus
TAAAAAAAAAAAATAAAAAAAATAATAATTCATTTTATTTATATAGCGCATTTCAATGACCCAAAGTCGCTTACAGAGGTAAGACACAAAGAGATAATACACACAAAGCACAACAGAGAACAGAAGCAATGCTAAAGTGTGAGATAGATGGTGTTGTTACAGACAAACAGACAAAAACAGGTACAACAGCAGTCTAAAAGGTGGCAAGCTGTCAATGGTGAGTGAGATGGGTCCAGTTTTGTTGAGCGTGGCTTTGGTGCCGATGAGGAGGAGCTCTGTTTTGTCAGTGTTGAGTTTGAGGAAGTTCTGGGACAACCATGTTTTTATTGTAGAGATGGAGGTTACGATGTGGTTGAGGGGAGGATTTTGGGTGGGTTGGTGCTGATGTAGATCTGGGTGTCGTCGGCGTAGCAGTGGAAGTCCAGGTTGAGATTGTGGATGATGTGATCAAGGGGGAATAGGTAGCAGATGAAAAGAAGGGGGCCGAGGACTGAGGACTGAGCCCTGAGGGACCCCTTGTGTAACAGGTGAGAGGGTGGATGTGTGGCCAGAGAGGGAGACGAACTGTTGCCTGTCAGTAAGGTAGGAGGTGAGCCAGTCAAGTGCAGTGCCCTCAACACCCTGTTGGCGCAGCCTTTTAAGGAGGATGGAATGGTTGACAGTATCAAAGGCTGCGCTGAGGTCTAGTAATAGCAAGATGGTCAGGGCACCGGAGTCTGCAGAGGTGAGGAGATCATTGATGACTTTGACAAAGGCAGTTTCAGTGCTGTGAAGTGGGCGGAAACCAGACTGGAGGGGTTCATAGAGGTTGTTTGACTGGATTTAGTCCAGAATCTATGATCCATTTCTCTAAGTACTGAATCTACAATGCTGTAGTACAGTCTCTGAAGCTGACTTTTGGTGTCATCATCTCTCTGTCCTGTAGTTCCCACAACGACATACGAGTCCATTTGACTATTTGCCTTGCATCTCCGTTTGGACAATGTGGGTCGCGATGGAAAAGTCCCACACTTTATTAAATTCCTCATCACAGCGGAGTTTCCGCACACAGGATGTTGCGCTGGCCACAATACTTAACCCTGTCATTAAGTCAACGTCTTCTCTCTGTAGAAGCTTGTTTGGTGGGTCCCGCAAGGCGAGAACAGTGTGGACTAACTTGGCCACTCGGTCATCTCACGGAACAGGCCTGCAGCTTCCATTCGTGTCTCCGCGCCATGGGCGAGAACAGAGCCAATGTCAGTCAAGAGAGACGTTATGTCGTTAAATGAGTTTAAAACAATGGTCGCGGTGGTAAGATGTCCTGTCCATCTCTGTTCCAGCAGGCGTTTGAGGTGTGCACCCTTGCAGTGCACAGCAATGGTGGGCTTCTTGCAGAACTTGTAAAGGGTGTTGCACACATGAAAAAAGTCCTCTACAGCTGTCATTGCACATGTACTACAACTCAGTGCAGCTGGTGATTAAGACAGTGTACATTAGGTATCTCTAGACTCAGTTTCTCTTGCAGTAGCTTTTGGACACCGCCATGTTTCCCAGACATCAGAGCAGCCCCATCAAAAACCTGGCTGAGAATCTTTGATGTATCCAGTCCAGCTTTGTTCAGCTCTGCCAAAACGGTGTCGATCAGTGTCTGTGCGTCACTTTTATCAGCTGTTGCTATCGTTAGCAGGCGCTCGGTAACCTCATATGATCCATTCACAAGTCTCAGGACAATTCATTTATTTTCACACCCGGTTGTGTCACGTGTTCCTTCCACTTTCAGAGTATAAAATGAGTCGCTTACGTCCTCCACTATAGCCTCAGTTACCACACTGCTGAGTGTATTAATGAGTTCATTTTGCATGTCGTGACAGGTGTATGTGGCGTTACGAGGGACTGTTTTCACAACATCCGCCAGTTCAGGGTCCTTTTTAATCGTATAGTCCAGTAATGAGAGGAAAAGTCCACTCCCTCCCTCCCTCAGATGTTATCAAAAGCTTCTACTTTTCCTCGTAAAGGCAACTGGTTTTCCACCAGAAATCCCACAGCATCAATGAGTGAGGAAATGTAATACCTGTTTTTTTGTAGTTGCTCCGTATTGACAAGTGTCAAGATCTCCTTTCCAGTATTGACACGTCTTTTATGCTCCTTCCACAGTGCGTAACAGTTGAGATGCTCCTTTGACTATTCGTGTTTAAGCAATCCTCGATCTCTCTCCACTGCGTTTTTCCAGTTACAAAATCCCACAGTGACGAATACATCCTGAGACCTCCTTTGGGTGCTAAACTGCCGACAACAAAAGAAAAATGCTGTATTCAAGCCAGTCATGGTTGTGGTACCAAGTAGAGACAAAAGAACGCTTCCTTTCACTGAAAATGCTGGCTGGGTAATGTTGTAAAACAACTTGATTAGGCTGTTCAGTCCCGAGATCATCAATGGTTTGTCTAGCTCCCGCTAGCTGCAGCTGCATCGTTGCCATAGTTGCTGCTGTCACGGCTAACATTAGCTGCAGGCTCCTGCTCTACAGAAGTGGCAGCTCTGGATGCACTTGCTCCCTATTCCGTCGCTGGCAGAGCTGAAGGAGGCCTTGCAGAAGCAGCAGCACCACCATGTAACCACTTCCTGATATCAATTTATATTTTTAGCCAATTTTTCGTTGGCTAAGTTAGCTCACTGTGAGCTCCGTGTGCGCTTATTTTGACGTGATGACAACGTCAATTTGACGTCGTCAAGCCTTCAGGTCATAGGTCAGCAGGTCAACACCTGACCAATGAGCACACTACTAACCCAAACATGACTGTATGCAAATGATCAACACTGTTTTTCTGATTATTTTGTTTTAATTATTTTTTCAATCTAATCCTCACTGTATAGTGACTTAAATAAATCGACTAATACACAGATTAATAAAATATAAAGTTTGGAACCAAAAGGCTGGACTGCAGGCAGGTGAGGGCAGAGAAAAGGGGGAGCACAGTAACTTATTTGGGGGGTATTGCCCGCAAAAGCACCCCCATGACGCCGACCCCGGATTCACCCCTTCCACGTACCAGTGTAAAAAAAAAAAAAACACCGGCAAATTCACTAAATGTAAGAATTTAGTCGCACTGTCTCTGGTCGCAGTCTGGAGCCCTGATCAGTGAAATTGCAATCATTAGCAAGGGGTGACATATTCCAGGCCATGGGACCCTGGAAACCTTACTGCAACTAACAAATGGTCAGATTAAACTGCAGGGAAAATATATGTAGTTTGAGTGAAGAGATGAAAGAATATAAATAAAGGAATATGAATGAATACAATAATAGGTAGAAAGCACCCTGATCAAAATTGCTTAGTGCTTAAAATGAGCTTCAGCCTTCTTCGCTTTCTTAGTAAACAGACAACATTACCACAAAACCTGAGTCCAGCGATGAGGCCTTCAGACACATTGTTTTTTTTCTGCCCCTCAGGTACAGTACCTAACACTGATGGGCATGGATATCCATGCAAGAACCCGACGTGATCTTGAGCCTGACCCCGAATTTGACCCCATATGTGCCTTATTCTACTGCCTCAGTTCTGATGCTCCCTTGCTAGAAGGAGACAGTACCCAGCTGACGGGTGCCATTGTGGTGGACAAAGACTATCAAAGTTGTGACAGAGGTAAAAAGTAACTTCATCATAACTCCTCTGAACAGGAGGACGTTTGCTCTTAGATGTTTGTTATTATGTAACATTATACAGCTTGTTTGTTGTCAGCATTGATCAGTAATGAATCTGTTGAAATGCCTTAAGCAGGTGTCAGAGGAACAGCGCCCCTGCTGGTTAGGTCGGGGGTCTCTGGACTGCAGGTGACATATACCACTGATGAGAAGATGCTGTTTCAGGAGCTGATCGCCATCATGAGGAGGTGTGTGTGTGGCCAAGCAGGAGTTAGCACTGCTCTGTTTGGATGAACAGTAAACAAGTGGGTGTCCACCACTTTGCTTACTGCAAATATGCAACAGTGGTGGTTTTATTGTCCATTTTGATGTGCTTGATGTGCTTAAGGCTGTGGCTACCATGTGACTGACAAGTAGCTACCACAGCATGTCCTCAGGTTCTCAGTCAGATCCAGTCAGGACATCCTCCCCAGCTCCACACTGCCTAACTTAAGGCTTCAAAACTCTAGTTGGTGGCTTCTACCACAAGTTATTCTAAATCCTATTGTCAAGAGCTTTTCTGAAGCAGAATTTTGAATTGAATGTACTTGATATCTACACTCGAAAAAAAAAAGACAATGGCCACAACTAGAATGACAATAATATGATTTTCAAAACAATATTTTGCTATGAAAAGCCAACCGGAAAATACACTCATGGTCCTAACATGGCGGTGTTCTGTCAGGTTCGACCCGGACATCCTGGTCGGTTATGAGGTGCAGATGCATTCCTGGGGCTACCTCCTCCAGCGGGCTGCAGTGCTTGGAGTGGATCTGTGTCAGCAGCTGTCACGAGTGCCAGGTAGGCTGGCTGTCATAGCAGCTGGGCAGCCTACTCCTCTAACACTGTAGGCAGGTTTAGAAATGCATATGGCCAAGTGTAAGTACAACAAATACAGCCCCTAACTTGCCTGTTTATATTTAGTAGTTGTCTGTGAGAAGTTATTTGCTGAGTTTCCCTTAAAGTACGGCTAAAAACAGCAGAGATCAATCTGCCATGTTTCACATAGTAAAGCCCAGCTGGTGTTAAGATGGCACATTTGAAAAAGGCTGTGCCATGCCAGGTCAAACCTGTATTTTTGCTTTTCAGCAGTCTCTGTATTCCATTCTGAAGGAAATCATTAAATCCTGGTCAAGAGAAAGTAACTGTGTGTGTGTGTGTGTGTGTGTGTGTGTGCGCGCGCGTGTGTGCGCGTACACACTTGTAGGCACTGTAAGTACATGCATGTGTGGCCCAGTTTTCTGTTTATACATGTGCACGATAGTGCATGCGGTAGCTGGATGCAGAGCCTCTGGCAGCTCCCCTCCTCTTTAATTGGCTGTCTGTGTGGCTCTGTGCGTGTCCTCAGGTGACTCCAAAGAGAACCGCTTTGCGGCAGACAGGGATGAGTATGGAGCTGACACCATGACTGAGATCAACATCATCGGACGCATCACCCTCAACCTGTGGAGGGTGATGAAGACTGAGGCAGGTGTCCCGGCATGACCCCCTGCCCCCCAAAAAGTCACAGTTAGTTAAAATAGTCATTTAAATAACTATTACAATCTTTTCATTGCAGATAAACACCCATCATGTTCACTAAAATTATTTTTCACTGGTTTCACATTCCCTCTTCCTCCACGTATCCATTGAGGTTTTTGGTTGTAGGTTGGCATTCTCTACTGCTGCATGTGTGCTGCCAACTGTTTCTTCAGCTTTAGGCTATGAGCTCAGTTGCTTTTTGATTATGCTATTTTTTTCTCTCTCAGAACACACATTACAAAACCCTTGGCCACAGGCTCCCAGGAGTGGCCAGTTGTTAATACTTGCCAAATGTTGTTGGATGATTAAAGAGAACCCTAATGTCAGTGACATTTAAAGGACCTTCTTTGGCATTTTCTCATAAAAAACCTCTCTGCTGGGGGCTTGGACACCTAAAATAAAAAATAATTAAAGGATATAAAAGACATATGTTTATTTTTTTTAAAAAATGTTGGAAAATTACTTATTTCTTGTGAAATACTGGATACTGTCACAGTCCAAAACAGAAAAACCACTGAACTGCACAACTCATGTCTACACAAAGCCATAACCTGTGATTAGCGATCATGAGTAGATATTTCATTTTCAGTGGTGACAAGCCAAAAACATTACTGTTATAACAGTTTCAGTGTTATATTTGAGACCGTCAGAGCGTTGTACAAATTGAAATTGTGTAAAAGTCATGGAGGAAATGGTCTAACATATTTTTCAATTTTTACCTCCAGGTGACATTGAACAACTACACTTTTGAGAACGTGGCCTTCCATGTGCTCCACCAGCGCTTCCCTGTGTACAGCCCCCGCACACTGTCTGACTGGTATGACCACAACACCAGTCTCTACAGGTTTGTGCCAAGACCAACCACACATCATCACTATCAAGAAATGTTAAAGTGAAACTCTTGCCAAAAAGCAACCAAGGCTTTTTTTGTGATTGAATATGAGTCAAACCTTCGTGTAAATGCATAATTACGACGAAAGAGCCACTTAAAGAAGCATTTCACCGATGGAAACATTAATCTTTATTGAAAGAGGGTCATATTTGTAGTCAAAATGTAACATCATTTTTTAATTTTGTGCTTATTTGACTGAGAAAAGGCAGAAAGTGAATTTAGGGCGCATTTGTATGAAAGACAACAACTCCCACAATGCATCACAATGCACAGCTCTGCAAGCCACTCCCACTAATCCAGCACACCACACATATCTCCGTCCCCTGTAGATATTTCGTCGCGAAGAAACTGGCATCTCTGGAATTCACTGCAGCAGACAGAGTCTATCCATAGGCGCACAGCGAGAGCACCGGCACCGCCAGTCCGCCCCTGCTCGAGCCAGTCCGGGCTCCTCGTCCGGAACAGGCAGGTCTTCTGCCGCGGCTGCGGCAGAAGACCTGCCGCCTCCATCTCCCTCAGCTGCTCGTCGCTGTATTGTGGCTTGTACAGGTAGCCGCGAACATCTGACTCGAGCATCACGCTCTCGAAATCACTCTCTTCGTTGTCTGAAATATCATATTGCATACCTTTCGCCATCGTGGGTCAAACCTGGTTCCACAGCGTCTGTTCGCTTAGCGTCCAACAAAGATAGCGGCTATGTATTTTCGTTTCTGCAAGTGAAGTCCCGCCCATTGGTCTGTGATAGGTCTGTAGCGTGAGTGGGTCCCACCTCTAGCCCCCACCCTTGGAAAAATGAGCGAAGTGTTTGTAGTCTTACCCCCTCGACACAGATATAGGACTTCCTGCTTTCAATGACGTAAAATGACGATTTTTACATCATTGAAAGCGGGAAGTCCAACACTGAAATCCGTATTTCTCCGTCTCAGGGCAAACTGAGGGAATGATGCACGACCATTCAAAAACATGACTGTTTTCCTGAAGATACAAAGCTTAATGCAAATCGGTGAAGTGTCCCTTTAAAGATTTACCGTAGTTTCGTTTTCGGCAAGCTAGGCAGGCTTGAGGAGCAGTTCACCATTACTCTCCTGCCTGTTAGGTCGCACTCGGGGATCGACACTTTTTGTCTGCCATGACGGCGAAGCGCCGGAGATCCAGCTCCTACAGTGAGTAGTTCAAAAACCTTCTTTTTAGTAAACTCTGCATACACAAACAATGTTCTCAATGCTCGTGTTCATGTAAGAGTTTCATTTTGTGTCGAGCCTTCTTAGTGTTTTGAAAATAGCGATTTTGATGCTAGCATAAGAGTGCCCCTGCACTCCATTGAAAATTAGTCTGCCCGAAAACGAAACTACGGTAAATCTTAAAAGTGCCTCTTTCGTCGTAATTATGCATTTACACAAAGGTTTGACTCATATTCAATTTTTAGGGGTGGCTGTGGCAGGTAGACTAGTAATCGGAAGGTTGCTGGTTCGAATCCCGGCTCTCCTTGGGCGGAACTAAGCTGCATGTCGAAGTATCCTTGAGCAAAATACTGAACCCCAAATTGCTCCTGATGTGCAGTTGGCACCTTGCATGGCGGCCTCTGCCATCAGTAAGGGCCCTGTTATGAGCTGGCGACTCGTCCAGGGTGTACCCTGGCCTCGCCCAGAGAGATAACTGGGATTGGCTCCAGAAACCCCCGCGACCCCTTGAAAAAGGGGGGATAAAGCGGTTACATCCCCGCGACCCTCACGGATATGCGGTAGATATGAGATGAGATGAGATGAGATAGATTATTTTAGGATTGTTTTTTCTTGTTTTGGTTTTTGGACATAAAGGGTACACAGCAAATTCTGTCTATTTTTATTTGAATCAGTTGGACCTGTGGCTTGGCCAGTACTTGGAATGTTCCCTCTATGAATAAAAACAGATGTGAATGAACACTAAAGCAATTTCCTTTGGAGAAAATATTAAAGAAGCACTTAAGTGCTGTAAAGATGGTCCTGTATAAAACTGTCTGTCTCTGCAGCAGAAAGATGCAAATATCTTTTTAAATAAATTGTTGCAACGTGAGCAGAGAAAACGGAGAAAAAGGGCTGTGCTGCTCCCTTTTGATCAAAAGGTAGAAAACCTACAACAACCAGAACGACCAACGCACTGCAGTGCTTCAGACCAATAAGTACTCTGCTGATGGTGGCGTACTGCGAGCTGGGCGGAGCTTGGTTTTGGCTCATTGGCGGTAACACACAACGTGTTTTCAATGTGAACAGTCACTGAAGTGTGTCTGCGAGAACACTTCAGGAGAGAAACAGACAATGAACACGAGATGCTGCTTCACATCTGTGTGATCATCAGCACATTGATGTGCGCATGTGCCGTGGTGTATGCAGCCTGTTGCAGTTGCTCCTGCTTACTTAAACTTTGTTTTCAACTTTTTTCCTCTCTTCTTTATCGTACTGTTTTTACTTTAATTATTTATGTATTATTATTATTATTATTTATTAAGTTATGTCCTCCCTAATCATGCTTGTGTGGAGAGTTTTTGTTGTTTTGCTTGTGCATTGTTTACTTCGGGGATCAGCTAATGGAGCTGAAGCCAGCCGGACATCTCTCATCATGGGCAACGTGAGATCACTGGGGAATAAGATGGACAAGTTTACAGCGCTAACCCGGAGTCATAAGGAATACCCGGAGTGTAGTCTGATGATTTTCTGGGAGTCATGGTTACACGCGGATGTTCCTGACCACAATGTTTCCACCAAGGGTTTCCACACTGTCCAGGCTGACAGGGACTGCACTACGAGCGGTAAGCGTAAAGGAGGCGGGCTTGCTGTTTGCGTGGTCACATCACTGTGGTCACATCACCGTCAAAGACCGCATCTGCAGCCCGCATATTGAACTGCTAGCTGTGGGCCTCCGTCCTTACTATTTACCCCGTGAATTCTCACATGCTTGTAGTGGCTGTGTATATTCCCCCGCACACTAACCCAGCGTCGGCATGTGACGTCATCCACTCTACAATATCCGGACTACAGACTCCACACCCGAGTGCCCTCATTATAATCTCGGGTGACTGTGTCACGACCATGTCTCCATTAAAAAGACACTCCCAAAATTCACCCAGTATGTAATCTGTAAAACCAGAGAGGAGAAGACCCTGGACCTGCTGTATGCTAATGTAAAGGACGCATACTCCTCCATGTCCGCTGGGAAGATCAGACCACTACTTGGTGCTTCTCACCCCCTGCTATGTGCTTCTATTGAAGAGGCTGCATGGGACCACAAAGACAGTGAGGACGTGGTCAGAGGACTGCTATGAGGCACTGCAGGGCTGTTTTGAGGTGACTTACTGGAATGTACTCTGCGAGCCACATGGAGATTACATTGATGGGCTTACTGAGTGCCTCCACCTTCCTGTCTGAGCTGTCTGAGCTACTCGCCTCCATCTGCTCTATGTCTTCATCTACACTCCTGCTTGGTGATTTCAACATTCATGTGGACTCCACCAGCTACCCCTTTGCCTCTGAATTCCTGTCACACCTGGATTGCTTCAACATCACACAGCATGTTAAAGGTCCCACCCATGTCAAAGGCCACACGCTGGATCTGGTGTGCTCCACAGGCACAGCTCCCTCCCATCTACAATGCCTGGACCTCGCTGTTTCTGACCACTATGCTGTCCTCTTCACTGTTCCTGTCCCTGTGCCCAAGCAGTGCATAAGTCGAAACATCACATACAGGAACATCAAGGCAGTGAACACTCTTGCCCTGACCAATTACCTGGAAATCCACCTGGCCTCTGATCCCCTCGACACCTCACTGGATGGGCTGGTGGCCCACTATAATGCTGCTGTCTCCTGGGGTCTTGACTCCCTTGCCCCTCTTAAAACCTGGACTGTCTCATTTATCCATTCTGCCCCCTGGTTCACCATTGAACTCCGCACCCTAAAGACTACTGGTTGCTGCCTGGAGAGGCTCTATAAAAGATCTGGCCTCACCGTCCATCATGAAGCCTACAAAGACCATGTTAGGTCTTATAAAGAAGCTCTCTCTAAGGCCAAAACAAACTACTACACCACCCTCATTGGAGACCAGCAAAATAACCCCAGAATGTTATTCTCCACCGTTAACCTGCTCCTTAGCCGTCTCAATGTCCCCCAGCTTTCTGGTGCCCCTGACCTCTGCCTCAAGTTCCTAGACTTCTTCCAGGAAAAGGTGGCTACCATAACCAGCAACTCCTGGCATCTGCCACCGCCCCACCATATGCACCTCTGACACGGACAACTGATCCTCCCACTGTTCGCCTGCCCCAGTGCTCTCTCTTCTCCTTCTCTCCTGTGGACTCTATTTCTCTAGCTAAGTTGGTCTCCCAGGCAAAAGCCTCCACCTGCTCCCTGGATCCTATGCCAACAACTCTGGTGAAGTCTTCCCTGCCTGCCCTATGCCCCCTCATGATGGACATTATCAACTCATCCTTAGAATGTGGCATGGTACCGTCCGCCTTCAAAACAGCTTCCTCATCCTCAAGAAGCCAGGTCTGACCCAGATGACTTACATAACTACCAGATGATCGCCAACCTTCCTTTCCTAAGCAAAATCCTGGAAAGAGCAGTTGCTGCCCAACTCCAGCAGCCCATGTCCAGCCATGAGCTCTATGAACCCCTTCAGTCTGGCTTCAGGGTATGCCATAGCACAGAAACTGCCCTCATCAAGATCACCAAGGACCTCCTCATCGCTGCAGATTCTGGCCAAATCAGTATTCTGATCCTCCTGGACCTCTCTGCAGCCTTTGACACAATCTCCCACACCATTCTCCTTACTCGCCTATCTCGACTACCTTGGTCTCACCGGTATAGCACTCTCCTGGTTCCACTCCTATTTAACAAACAGGAAACAGTTTGTCACCATTGGAGACTCCAGTTCCACCCCAGCTCCAGTCAACCAGGGCATGCCTCAAGGCTCTGTGCTTGGACCCCTCCTCTTCACCATCTACTTGCTCCCCCTTGGTCAGATAATTCGCAAACATGGTCTCAACTTCCATTCTTATGATGATGATACTCAGTTATATCTCTGCACCAAACCATCCACCCAGCTACCCCCACAGTAGTGTTGCTTTCGTCAACGAAAATTATGACTAAATATCATTGTCAACGAACCTTTATCACGTGACGGAAACGAGACGAGACGCAACGTAAATGTCGGTCATGTGACGAAAACTATAATCAAATATATAATGCAATATTGTTGACGAATAAAAACGGGACTAAATGTCGTTTACAAAATAAAAACTCTGCTAAAGTATCTCTTCATTTTCGTTGACCAAAACGAGACGAGACGAAATGTAATAACATTATTTCGTATCGCTATTATTATTATTTTGCAATATTTCTGTTTCCTGAGTTCAGGTGCTGCATCAGGTCGCACTGCACAGGCGACGTCTCTTCCTCAATCCACACCTGCGCGGCATTATTAAGAAGATGCAGCTGCGGTGGCTTAACGTTAACGCGGGTTAAACTTGCGGACAGTTTATAATCATATGGATACTGTTATAATGTGTAGTGATTGACATACTGGAAAGTGACAAAGTTACGTTTTTCGCTCTAAATTACATAATTACATGATCGTAATCAGTAAACTGGATGCTGTCTGACTCACTCGCGGGGACAGAGGCTGATTTCTGGGGGAAAGTTCACCGAAGTCTCGGTCTGAAGGGCTGATTTATTTTCATCACAAACACTCGGTGAGTTAACGTTTTCTGCCAGTGACAGACGCTGTTTTTAGGGCAGAAATGTGTGGAAGAGTCGGCCGGACGGTCAGGGGACAGACGCTTCTCCATGAACAGTCGGCCAGCCCTGTGTGTGTGTGTGTGTGTGTGTGTGTGTGTGAAAACAAAACAAGTAATACATAAAAAATACAAACAAAAAAGAAAAAACATTGAAAGAAGAATGAATAATAACATGAAGTGTGTGTCTGTGTGTGCTGCTGTTACCAAATGACACTGACCTATGAGGGGAGAAGGGTACAACATAGCAAATGCAAGACAAGTAGATAGAAATTGCATTACTAAAAAGAGACTTAAGTACAATTTTCTTTGATTAAAACTAGACTAAAATGTCATCAGTTTTCGTCGACTAAAACTAGACAAATAGTCATGGATAATTCTGACTAAAATAAGACTAAAATGCTCAGACCTTTAGTCGACTGAGACATGACTAGACTAAAAAGAGTATAAACATGACTGAAACTAATACAAACTAAAATGACCGTTTTACACAAAGACTAGACTAAAACTAAAATTAAAACAGGCTGCCAAAAACAACACTACCCCACAGTCACTCATCAACTGCTTGCATGATATAAAACGCTGGGTGACATCAAATCTACTCAAACTAAACACCAATAAAGCAGAGCTCATGATTGTGGCCTCCAAGGGGCTGCTCCAGATGGTTGGAGAGATCTTCTCCTGGACGGCTCTCCCCATCCACATAAGTCCGCTACCTGGGAGTAATCCTTGATTCCACGCTATCTTTCCATTCACACATAAATTCCATCGCAAAATCAGCTTTTTACCATCTCAAAAACATCTCCAGGCTCTGGCCCTCCCTCTCCGAACCTGTAGCTGAGACCCTCATCCATGCCTTCATCACCTCCTGCCTGGACTACTGTAGTGGAGTCCTGTCTGGACTCCCTTCCAAAACCAGGCTCCAGTATATGCAGAACTCTGCTGCCAGGGTCCTCAACCACACCAAACCCTGGCAACACATCACCCCCACTCTCATCCGCCTTCACTGGCTCCAAGTTAAATCACACATCCCTTACAAAATTCTCCTCCTGACCTATAAAACTCTCCATTCCCTCGCCCCCAAATATCTGCCTGACCTCCTCCATCCCTATACCTCATCAGGCACACACCATCTCTCCATCCCTCACACCAAACTATAAACCCTCGGCGACAGCCCCCACTCTCTAGAACACTCTCCCAGCTGAAATCTGCAAACTGACCTCTCTGGAGACTTTCAAAAGAGGCTTAAACACCCATCTTTTTAATAGGCCTATCAGCTCTAGATCCAGCCACATCAATCAACTTTTCTATTTTTTTATCTTATGTATTTTTTGTTTAACCATTTATTCTTTGTTTTGTTTGTTCCACTTTGTTAAGTGTCCTTGGGTGCCCTGAAAGGCGCTATAAAAATTCAATGTATTATTATTATTATTATTACAGACTACATACATTTCTGTGTGGACGGCATTGTCCCAGCAAGGACTGTGCGTTGTTACCAAAACAACAAGCCGTGGGTAACTAAGGCCCCGTACAGACGACAACGCCGTTTTTCGAAAACGAACACGTATTGCATCGTTTTGGCCGACCGTCCATACGGCTCCTCAAAACGCAGCGCCTGAAAACGCACTTTTTTGAAAACGGGTCTCAGGTCGGAGAAATCCGAAAACGCAGCCCTCCCGTTTTCATGTGGACGGCAAATCCGCATACTCTCCAAAACGATGACGCCATCGCCCCACCCCGCGACGTCTCATAACAACAACAACAACAATGGCGGACTACATGCTCGTGTTTGTGCTGCAGAAGATATTGAGCCTTTCTTGCAACTTACATGCCTTGTAGTTAAGTGTGAGTCTCAGCAGCAGTTCGACCTCATTTCCGGTCCACACAAACAGTTCTGGTTTCCTTGCACTCGCCATTTTCATCTTCCTCTTGTTGTTTTCGGTTTCTCCGTCTACTGTCTGGTTGTTTACAGCGCGCAAGCTTAATTGTCAGTGGAGCCGTATGGACGCAAATATTCTTAAACGATGACGAGGAAGACGGAGAAAAAAAAGATCGTTTTTGCCCGTCTGGACGGGGCCTAAAGACATCAAAGCCATACTTAACCGGAAGAAGAGGGCTTTCAGGGGTGGCAACAGGGAGGAGCTGAGGGACATTCAGAGGGAGCTGAATAGCAAGATCAAAGGAGGCTAAGGACAGCTACAGGAGGAAGCTGGAGAGGAAACTCCAGCAGAATAACATGAGTGAGGTCTGGAGTGGTATGAGGACCATCACTGGTCTCAGACCCACAAGCAGTGGAGCTGATGGTAGTGTGGCTAGGGCCAATGAGTTATATCTGTTCTTCAACAGGTTTGACACTGTAACCCCTGCTGGCTCTCCTCCTGACTGTCTCCAGCCACCACCGCTTCTGACCCCCCTCCTCCTCCTGATAGCAGCTCATCCAACTTCATGAGCCCGTCACACCCATCCCCCACTCCTCACACCTCCTCTGGCTCCCATGCTATCTGCCCTACTCTCACTTTGGACTTCAACTCTCCCCCTCCTCAACATGCACTGTTTACACCTCTACATGTTAGGAGACAGCTGAGCAAACTCCCTCAGGCTCAGGCTGCAGGCCCTGATGGTGTCAGCCCACGGGTTCTCAGAGCCTGTGCCGAACAGCTCTGTGGAGTGCTTCATCGTGTCTTCAACATGAGCCCAAGCCTCCGGAGGGTCCCTGTGATATGGAAGACGTCCTGCCTCGTTCCAGTGCCCCCAGTTTCCATCCTGGGGCATAACGTGGACATCGTCGGACACTACAAGTATCTGGGGGTGTTCATCGACAACAAACTGGACTGGACTAAGAACACCGAAGTCCTCTACAAGAAGGGAAAGAGCCGCCTCTATTTTCTGAGGAGGCTCCGCTCCTTTAACATCTGCCAGACAATGCTGAGAATTTTTTCTCAGCTTTGAGTCTGTGGTGGCCAGTGCTATTCTGTTTGCTGTCGTGTGCTGGGGCAGCAGACTGAGAGTAGCCGATGCCAACAGACTCAACAAGCTGATCAGAAAGGCCAGTGATGTTGTGGGCGTGGAGCTGGACACTTTGACAGCCGTGTCAGACAGGAGGATGCTGTTGAAGGTGCGGGCGCTACTGCAGTACAGCTCTCACCCTCTCCACAACGATCTGGTCAAACAGAGGAGCACCTTCAGTGAGAGACTCATTGCTCCTAAATGCACCACTGAGCGCCGCAGGAAGTCATTCTTACCTGTGGCCATTAAACTGTACAAGTCCTCCCTCTGATGATCGGACTCATTTGGCTACAAAAAAAACAATATAACTGGCTTTTTCTACTTTGCACGGAGCATTGAAACAAAAACAATTTCCCCCCGGGGATTAATAAAGTATTCTGATTCTGAATCTGAATCTGAATCTGATATGGAGCTTCTTCAGCCTCTGTTTTCTACAGGAACAATATGGAGACCACTTCCTGTTCAGGAACATTCTCCATCGCAGCTCAACAGTCAATCAGATATGTTACTGACAAAATAGGCAGTGTAGTGACAGAATCTGGGTCCATAGTTTATCAGCACCGACAAGTTCAGACAGTTTGGTGAGACGGCCTCACTCAGTCCAACAGAGAGAGTGATGTGTCTCTTTCTCTGTCTCTCTCTCTCAATTAAATTTTCAATTTCAATTCAAGTGGCTTTATTGGCATGACTACATAAAATACAATGTTGCCAAAGCATCTTGACACAAACTGTAACAGTAACAATAAACATAAATAAGCAAAATTAACAATAACAAAAGAAAAGGGCATGGAGAACAAGAGGGACTATGGAAGCTAGGTAAGAGTAACATAAGACATATATAGAATATATATAACAAATGGGATGTTTGTCCCATTTTGTCTAGTCTTATTGAGTTTGTGGACCCCACACCTGCTGCCATATAATGCAATGGGTTTGATGGTTGATTTGAATATTTTGAGGCAGGTTCTAATTGGTAGTTCAGTGTTTATTGATTTCTTAATGGTATAGAAAGCCCTTTTGCTTTGTCTGTTAGTTCATTCACAGCCAAGCTAAAATTTCCTGTGTTTGAGATTTTTAGTCCTAAGTATGTGTACTGATTTGTTTGTTCGACAGAGATGTTTCCTATTGTGAAACTGGTGTTTCACAATAGGAAACATAGTAGTCTGTAGTCTGTACCTTTTCTGAAAAGTGAGCACTTTGGTTTTGGGTTGACTGTCAGGGTCCAGGTTTGACAGTATTTTTCCAGTTGTGATAAATGTTGCTGTAACCCCTCTCTTGTGAGGGACAGCAGGACCAAGTCATCAGCATAAAGGAGACATTTTATTTCAGTGTCTTGTAATTTCAGTCCAGGCGCAGGGGAATTCTCTATTTGTTTTGCCAATTCATTAATATATATATATTAAATAGCATGGGGCTCAGGTTACACCCTTGTCTTACTCCAAGTTCCTGGAAGAAAGATTCTGTTCTCTTTGTTCCAATCTTAACTGAGCATTTTCCATTAGTATACATTGATTTGATCAAATCGTATACTTTTCCTCCGATACCATTTTCGATTAATTTAAAGAAAAGGCTGTTGTGCCAGATTGAATCGAAGGCTTTTTAAAAATCCACAAAGCAAGCATATATTTTTGTGTTTTGCATGTATTTATCAATTAGAGTGTGCAGTGTAAGAATATGGTCTGTGGTTCTAAATTTAGGTAGGAATCCAATTTGGCCTTTGCTTAATAAATGATGTTCTGTAATGAAATCTATAATTCGTAAATTTAGTATACTACGTAAAACTTTTCCAAGACATGAGTTTATGCCGATCCCATGGTAATTTTGGGGGTCTGTCTTGTCTCCACTTTTAAATATGGGACCTATCAGTCCTTCGTTCCATATTTCAGGAAAATAGCCAGCTCTGAGTACTAAATTAAAAAGTTTCAGAATGGCGGATTTGAATTTAGAGTCTGTGTGTTTAAGCATCTCATTGAGGATGCCGTCCGGTCCACAGTCTTTTCTACATTTTAGGGTTTTTAATTTTTGGTCCAATTCTTTTTCAGTAATTTCATAATCTAATGGGTTTTGGTTGTCCTTAATGATTGTTTCTAATTGATTAAATTTTTCTTGTATTTGGTCTCGTTTGGTGTGTTACTTGTTGTTCGGTATAAGTCTTTGAAGTGCTTTACTAGTTATCACCATCTTGAATGGCTAGATTATCATTATTATTATTATTATTATTATTGTTATTATTGTTATTTTTGTTTAAGGTCTTCCAGTGGTCCCAGAAGCTGTTCGAGGTTTACTGATTCTTCAATTAAGTTGACCTGGTTTTTATGGTGCTGCTCTCTTTTAGTTCTCAGTGTTTGTTGATATTGTTTGAGTGTGTCACCGTAGTGAATACGTAAGTCCTGATTTTCTGGATCCCTGTGCTTTTGATTGGATAATTGTCTTAGTTTTTTCGTAATGTTTTTGCATTCTGAGTCATACCATTTTTCTTGCTGGGGTTAGGGTTAGGGTTAGTTAGGGTTTAGTTTTAGGAAGGGTAAGTTAGATTGTTCTGCCACATAATGGAAGATATTGTTGATGTGCTTTGTGGCTACATTTACTCCTTCTTTACTGTGTGGATATATATGGGCCAGGAAAGCAGTTAAATGCTCTTGGATTCCATGGCTGGTCATTGCTTCCTGATATTCAGGTCATCTGTTTTGATCCCACCTGTTGTGAGTTGATATGTTATATAGTTTACTGGGATTGGGGCAAGGCTGGTTAGTGTGTGTTCTTTTTAAGTATATATTGATCTGATTATGGTCTGAAAAGGGGGTTTGTTGCTTAACTGTGAATGCTCTGTAAGAGAAAGGGTCTGAATCTGTTATTGCGTAATCTACTGAGCTCTCTCTCTCTCTCTCTCTCTCTGTCTCTCTCTGTGTCTCTGGGTGAAGGCAGAATGGAGAGCAGGTTACCATTGCATGTCAGATGCATACACTGTCAATATTGTATTGATAGTTACAATGCTGATTGAAAATCTTCAAAGTTCCCCTTTAATGCAAACATACATTCATAAAGTCACTGGATCAGCAGAGGTCTCAGTGCCTGTAACTGTGTGTGTGTGTGTGTGTGTGTGTGTGTGTGTGTGTGTGTGTGTGTGTGTGTGTGTGTGTGTGTGTGTGTGTGTGTGTGTGTGTGTGTGTGTGTGCGTGTGTGTGTGCGTGTATGTGTTAGGTGGAAGATGGTGGACCACTATGTGAGCCGTGTGCGCGGCACCATGCAGCTTCTCCAGCAGCATGACATTATCGGCAGAACTAGCGAGCTGGCCAGAGTTTTTGGGATTCAGTTCTTTCACGTTCTGACCCGAGGATCACAGGTACCAACACAAACACCCAATTCCTTACATTTTCACCTAGCTCCATCATCAGGTCAACATTTTTTGTTTTTATTTTTTCAGTTTTTCATTTTTTATACCACAAAGCTTTACTGTTTTGGACCATTCACATTAAAAAGTTGATAAATAATGGCGGCAATAGCTCAGTCCATAGGGATTTGACTTGGGGACTTGGTCACTGGTTCAAGTCCCACTCGGACCAAAAAAGTACCATGTGGACTGGCAGTTGGAGAATGCTAGTTCACATCCTGGGCATTGCCCAGGTGCCCATGAGCAAGGCACAACCCCTAACACTGCTTGTTGGGCGCCGTAGCATGTGTGGCAGCCCCTTCACTTTTCTCCTCTACACTGCATGTGTGTGCGTGTGCACGCCTGTGTGTAATGTGAGTGGAAAAAAGAATTTCCCAATTTGGGATTATAATAGTATATAAAAGAAAAACAATAATAATAAATAATAATAATGACTTTGAATGGCACTCAGTAGAGTTCATACCCACCTAAATACACCTGATTACTTACACCTATGCATTATTCCCAGAGAAAATAATGAAAATCTTGAAAAATGTCCTATATCACAATGTTAAAGAAAGTGAGAAAAATTAATGAGGTCTTTCCAGAGACCCATCCTTCATCTTAGATTGGTGTTCAGTCTGTTCAGTGTTTTTTGTGTAATCCTGTTGACAAACCAACCAACCCACAGACTAACACAGGCGAAAACATAAGCTCCTTAGCTAAGGTAAAATATTCATTGTGTTCTCCCTTTTTGTCCGGACAGTACCGCGTTGAGTCTATGATGTTACGTGTGGCCAAGCCGTTGAACTACATCCCTGTGACACCCAGCATTCAGCAGCGAGCCCAGCAGAGGGCGCCGCAGTGCATTCCTCTGGTGATGGAGCCTGAGTCGCGCTTCTACAGTAACTCAGTGATTGTACTGGACTTTCAGTCACTCTACCCCTCCATCGTCATCGCATACAACTACTGCTACTCCACGTGCCTCGGCCATGTGGACAGCCAGGGAACGTAAGGACATGACAGGCCCACACACCTACCAGCATGTACTCCAGCTTGCCTCGCTTGCATGCCTGCCAGGAAAGTGTCATTCAGGGGCTGCCTTCTTCCACTCATTATTTTTAATGAAACAGGCACATAGAGAGCTTTGCATTTTGTTCACAGCTCAGACCAGGCAGCCCGGCAAATTAGGATACAGTTTAAACATTTTTTCACAGGGATTACTGTAGTTGCATAGCAACAGCAGGAGCCATGAACACTACTTTTCAGTGTGCACATGTCTACTACTCCAAAGTAAAAGAAAAAAAGAGTGGTGGCTTCATGCTCTTCATACTCAGCAGAGTAGAGAGAGGAAATTAGCTGGGGATGGGTGGAAATGTCAGAATATCCAAAACAACTGCAGTCCCTCAGATTCACTACAGGTTTTTTTTCCAGTACTTGTGTTTAATTTATTACCACTTTATATAATGCAGTTACTTTACATTTATGAATTACCTTTTTGATGGGCAGCCACAAAAAAGCCAACCATATGAATGCTGAAACATTTGTTTCTCAATTCTCCAAATTCATGATTTCATCACATTTTGATTTAATATTTTTTTTACAACTGCTATTTTTAATTTTTTTTTAGACTTTTACATCTGTAATTGTAAAGATCAACACATATTTGGATTTTTGCCCCAATTGTCTTTTACATTTTCAAATTCTTCTTGAAAAAGAGGTATTTTACAACAGCTTGACTTTATCCTGCTGGCTTTTTGCAAATTAGGGTTAGACAAGTTCAAAACACATTAACCAAAAATAAAGATTCCAGAGTTCAACAAAAATGCAAGCCTACTATTATTCAATAATAATCAACAAAAGATAGAAATTCCAAAGTCATTCAAAAAAGGAAAATAATATATAAAACATTATTGTTGTCATAGACCAATGTTATTTTTCTTTTCTGTCCAAGTAATCTTGTTGTGACCCATCAGAGGAGTCCCAGCCCCAAGGTGGGGAATCACAAGACTAAAATGAGTTCAAACAAAAAGGAGATCAATTGATTTATAATACATGTGGCTGATTATATGTGACAATTTTTTTCCAAATTTGCCATAGGTGGTGTTAATATATCAACAACCAGTGCCAAAGCTGCAGTAGCACTTTGGTTTTAGCTCTAAAGTTGATGAGAATGTCTTTCTTGAATGACATTGACACACATGTCCCTGGTTCAGGCCTGATGAGTTCAAGTTTGGCTGCACCTCCCTGCGGGTTCCTCCAGAGCTCCTCTACCAGCTCCGCAATGACATCACCGTGTCACCCAACGGCATCGCCTTCGTCAAGGTAAAGCACCCTATGATGAGATTTCACCTAGCACTTAACATTGTCCTGGAGTCCTCCTGTGGTGCAGTTTTATTAAGGTTCATCAGCTGCATGTCTGTAGAACACCCACTTCATGCTCCGTTTCCCTCCATTCATTCTTTTCATTCATTCACTCATTGCTCCACACTCCCTGGCTCCATTCCCACAGGCTCGTTATATAACACACACGCACGTGGTCACTGTACAGTGAACACTGATGTGTAATGAGGGTTTTAGAAGGCACAGATGGAGGTAAGTTCTGGTAACAACCGGCCTAATGTTGCTGAAGTTTTATGTTAGTTTTATTTGAGGACAACTCTTATCTGTACTACATGCTACCTGTATACAGTATGTATTATATTTTAAACTTGAGAGTGCACTGCTCCGCAGGAAATTATGAAATCTTGGTGACACTGGACATCAATATTTGTTGTTCTCTGTTGTCGTTTTATAGAATTGCTGCGTTTGCTTGGCTGTATCCTCACTCATAAACTTGCTTAAACTTTTGTTGTTTGTGTGCAGTCCTCTGTGCGTAAAGGGGTCCTGCCAAACATGCTGGAGGAAATCCTCAACACTCGGATCATGGTGAAGCAGACAATGAAGAGCTATAAGCAGGACAAGGCCCTGGTGAAGCTGCTGGACGCCCGACAGCTCGGACTTAAGCTCATTGCTAACGTCACCTTCGGCTACGCCGCCGCCAACTACTCTGGACGCATGCCCAGTGTGGAGGTAAGCTCATCAAAGGTTATAATCAGCTACCATACCGAGACTATGAGGTGGAGGAAGGGCCGTACAGTACCCAATCCAATAAGTTCTACCATTCTTGGACTTAAAATATTCAGCAGAAAAATCAGAATCAGAATTCCTTTATTGTCACAAAAACGGGGAAATTTGTTTGCCCCATCAGCCAAAGGACAGTAATATTACGAAAAAAACTATGATAATAGTAAAAAATAAACAATATAATTAAGAAGTAAGAAACAGAATAGACTCGCATATACATATAAACATAATATTGTACAAAATTAACATGTAATTATAAACAGTGTGGGTAGTGAATTGTTATTTATAAATAATAAATATGGGTATTAAAAAAAATGAAAAGTTAGTGCAAACCAACAATGAGAAATTAGTTATGTATAGTTGTATTGCACAGTGCAGAGTGAAGTCTACTAGGAGCAATGCTGGTTGTACAGTCTGACAGCAGCAGGAAGGAAGGACCTGCGATACCTCTCCTTCACACACTTGAACATGTGATACCTCTCCTTTACACACTTGGACCTGTGATACCTCCCTTCACACACATTTGGACCTGCGATACCTCTCCTTCACACACTAAAAAATAAATAAAATAAATAAAAAAGACATGATTTCTGTAGGTTTAATATCACGGGCAAATGGCGAATTTAAGTTGCACACAGTCAGTGCGTTTCCATGACACTCGAGACAACCGAATTACTGTGTTAGTCCCACTATGATCGGATTTTTAAGATGCATTTAACACCTTAGTCTGACTAAAATCGGACCGGATCGGATTTCTCATAGTCGGATTAAAACAATAGATTATTCGATTGATAATCGCATTACTCCTGCATGTATACGTTCCATCAGATTGGATTCGGATTTTGCATTCGGTGCAGGCTCAAGATTTTTTTCCCGGGGCCGTGAGCCGGAAGTAGATGGACGGCGGTGGCGGTGGCGGTGGCGTCTTTCCTCCAAAATAACCACAAGCAAGAGTGCCGTTGTGCATCTAGTTTGTGTAATTATAATGTACACCATATAAGAAAGGTACAAAGATGTAGCTTCGTCCTGCTCTTCGTACGCGATCTTTCTCGAATGCAGAGGCAGAGTGTGTTGACGTAAAGAGGTCAGCCAGAGGTGGCTCTATTACCACTAGTTGAAATGGGTACAGCGCCACCTATCGTACCAGGGTATGACATGCTTCAGCCAATAATTCAATTTTCGCACCGGCATGTATACTCGGACAATTGCAGTTGTCCAATTGAGTAGCATTGTCAAACTGTGGCTGTAATCCGACTAAACTGTGCATGTAAACGTACTGCGTGAACGCACAACACCCTAAGTTATCTTGAAATCGATTATTTTGTCTTTACTGCTATTTGTATAATTTCTACTAGTCACCGTTTAAGTTGAGTGACTGAAATCCTCGTCATCCTATTCAAAAGCTGCAACAGGTGACTCATCGAACCGGGGCGAAGTTAGTTTTAGGTTGGATATTCGGCGGATATTTACTCGGGTCCAGCCGCGACTTTACTGAGGTTTGCCCAGTGTTAGCAGCAGGAGGAAGGCTAGCTCACCTCACATAGCCTTGCTGAACTGCTGGAGACTGATTTAGGGACCATCATTAAATTACTTCATTCAGGAACACTCTCGTCATTGATTAAATCATTTATTGCAACAAATGATATACAGTTAGGCTTGGCGCTGAAGGCTCTGCTCCAAATGCTCCCTGGATTTGACAAGCAGCATGCTAAGTCAATCTGGGGAGGGTGATGCATACCCCCTGCAGGAGTGGAGTCGAAGCAACTAGATAAATTAGCCGTTTTAGGCTCAGACTAAGCAGGTGGAGGCTGGGGTGGTGGTGGCAATCTTGCCAGCAGCGGTGATGTGCGTGCAGCAGTGTTGAAGGAGAGATCAGTGAATGACTGCTTGGGTTTAAATGGACTGGCTAATTTGGAAGAGTGGATGTGGTTGGTCAGAGACTGATGCTGATCTGATCAGCTGGCTGTCAGCTGACTACAGCTGGGGCTCATGACTTCCGTGTCCTGCATGAATTTGCGCTATGCTTCATTTAGCATAAATATATTAATACAACATGACTGCAGTTTTTTAAATATCTTCCATGTCATGTGGCCCAGTGACTCCAAACTAGCAGCAGATTGTATTAGTAAACTGGACGAATGAGACACACCTATCGTTATTGTAATTTAGTGCTTCCTCTATTTCATATGAATATTAATATGCAGAAATTATGATTTTTTTTCTCAATAGCTTCCATGTCATGTGGCCCACTGACTTCTGATACAGATTCTGTTTCCATAAAAAATCTATAATAATAAAGAAAATAATGGTAAAAAAGTTCTCGAAGAGGTTAACATATTTTCAAGCAGCAATGTCAGCTTCTACACTATTTTGTCTCATGTCTTAGATTTTGTTCTGAAATTCTGAAAATGATTTTTTTCTTCAAAAATCTCACCAGGAGTCACCATTTTAAGGGTTATTTTTCAAAATGTTCTTCCCGGGGGGGAAGCCCCCGTACCCCCTAGTTTTTCAAGGTTACAGACTCAGCACTGCTGCTACAAAAAAATCTAGCAGAAACAATCTAAGAATTTTGGACATGTGGAGTGAACTATTTCTGTGGTAGCTGAAGCCAACAACAGGACAAAATAAATGAAAAGAGAGACACAGTGAAGCTGTATGTTTTCCTGCTATTTTGGCCTTTGCCAATCACACCTATGGAAAAGTGTTAAAGGGACAGTGTGTAATATATCGAGTATTTAGCACCATCTAGCTGTGAGGCTCTACATTGCAACACTATTTTGCTCACCCCTCCCGTCCTGAAGACGTTCCAGAAGCTACGGTGGCCCTGACGGACAAAAAACTCATTTTCAAAATATGGACTCTTTCCCAACAGCGTCAAGTATTTCTACTGATTCAAGTAAATTCAAATTAATGAGGTAAAGATGTAGTTAGTTAGATGTTAGTTAGTGACGAGCACTTTCGCTGAGCTTCCTCTCAGTTCCGCAGTCAAGCTAGCTCTGAGCTAAATCGCGTTTAGCCTTACTACGTAGTGCTTTGTGTCCCTCTCGGCAGTCCATAGTTTTTTTACACCCGGAAAGACATGGCGGCTTCCATAGAGCTTACCTGTGCTATGTTTATTCAGAGAGGTCATTCTTCGCTCAGGAGGATATGTCAAATTGTTGGCAGAGGTAATTGTACAACAATGCGGACTTACTTATGAACAAAGACGTTGATTTGAGTTAATAAGTTACTTAAATAGTTACACACTGTCCGTTTAAGCTAAAGTGAAAAAGAAAGAAATCTGGATTTTGGAATTAATTGAACCAATGTTAAAATCAAAGTTATTTTTCAATAGACATATTTTTTGTTTTTGTGAGAAAAAAGGTTGGGTGGTGGCAGTTGGGCTCATTGGGTGTTCAGCACCCCTAAATCTCTGACCCTAGAATCGCCCCTGGCTGCCAGAACAAAAGAGAGACAGCCTCTAAGATGGCCACCCTATTTATATCCTCTTAGCTCCATCCTCTCAAGGTTGAAGGCTACAGGCAGGTAAAAACCTAAGGGAGGCTTAGAGCGAGGCCATCACATCCCACTAACATAGACCTCACAGTGGCCCTCATTTATCAATCTTGCGTGAAAACGGGTGCAGATCTGAGCACAGAATTGGTCTTACGACAGGACACACGTGTGATTTATGAAACATTCGTATCTGACCAATTCCAGCGTACGATTGATCGGGTCTTGATAAATGCGGCGGCTGAATTCGATCGTCATTAACATGTTACGCCCTTAAATATTCCTGGTCCGGAGGCCTCGCCCACTGAGGTCAAACATTGAGAGAAGAAACTCTGGCAAGAAGAGAAACTTTTCCGAGATGGAGATCGGCATCCCGGCAGCGCCGGCACATCAAAGGCTCCATTCACTAATGAAATGTTGTGCAGAACTGAACAGGCCAAAATAATATGGCTCACTTTCTCTGGGGTATACAGCAGAGTTCCCCCTGCTGGTCCGAGACGGAGCCACCTGCCCCTTCAGCACCCCGAAGCAGCTCCACTGTGACCCGTGTGCGTGTGTGCGCACTATTGAATCTGCGTTCCTGCTCTGTAGCAGGTTTGCCAGCGGGATTATTAGGTATTCCGTTAACTAGTTGTCATGTTAGGCTATTTACATATTTTATTTTACAAAAAAGTGGTATCAGTAAAAACGTAAAAAATAATCTTTTTTTTGATCTGTTCTAAATATGTGACTGCTTATGCTTAATGACAGCTGAGGTTTGTTTAATAATTATTTTCAGTCTCAGCCAGATTTTGCTGTGCTGCACCGCAAATCCACACACTCAAATTTGCGTACACGAGCTCAGACCTGACGTGAGATCTGATCGTAGTTTCCGCTCACGTCCAAATTGATAAATGCCGAAGTTTGCGTGGAAATGGTCGTACGCACGGTTTTCTGCCGTACGTTCGTTTGATAAATGAGGGCCAATGTTTCAACGCCCAAATAAGAGCCAAAGCCTCTTTGTCCACAATAGAGCTGCCAAAACAGGAGCAGAGGAAATCAGACTCTTTACATTTTCAACAGTATGTTGACACTGAGGGGACCAATCAAACTTGACCTTTGAACTTTAGTTAGTAAGAGGGGCCACTACTGTAGAAAAATTCTGGCAAAACCCGCAATAGTACCCAATCATGCACATAATTCTTTCTTAGTGGTTGGCTGTGGAAACTAGTCAATAGCCAGAACTTTCGCCCTGACTGGGCGTACCTGCCCCTGGCCAACAATCTTCCCCAAATATGTGACTGTCCCTTGGGCAAACTCGCATTTAGCTAGATTCACTGTGAGATTGGGCCAAGCAAGACGATCAAACAAAGCTCTGATGTGGTGTACATGCTCCTCCCAGGTATCACTATATATTACAACGTCGTCTAAATACACTGCGCATCCCTCCAACCCTGCCACTACCTTATTCATCTACCGTTGAAAGGTTGCTGGTGCGTTTTGCAGGCCAAATGGCATGACAGTGTAGGAGTAAAGGCCTGATGGTGTTATGAATGCTGCAATATCTCGAGCCCGTTTGGATAGGGGCACCTGCCAGTAACCCTTCAAAAGATCAAACTTCACAATCCTCGATACGAGGTAGTGGAAAAGAGTCTGCCTTGATGACATTAGTCACTTTGCGAAAATCTGTGCGTGGTCTAAATGTTTGGTCTGATTTGCTTACTAACACACATTGGGAGGCCCAGCTAGAACATGAGGGCTCTGCAATGTTGTTTTCCAACATGTAGTTCACCTCTGACTCCAACTGAGTGCGTTTCTCCTAAGAAACCCAATGAAACCTTTGTTAAATGGTTCAACATCTCCTACCTCAATGTCATGTTCTGTGGGATGCGTTTGGGTTGGAGTGTCTGAAAACAAAATAGGAAATGACTAAATGAGGTTAGACAGTTCTTTTTTCTTAATGTCAGGCAAATGGTCCAACAACCTATCCAGGTCATTCAATGACTCCGAGTTTTTTTGTCGGCCTTGCATCACAGTCGTCCGGAGTATGGACTGGCTCCTCACCACTTTCTTTCCCCAAAGACGAAGACGCTACACCCAAAGAATCCACCACCACTGGCTTCGTCTCTCTGTCAGTCTGTTCTGTAGTGGAACGAAGAAAATAAGGTTTTAGCATGTTCACATGGCATAATTGATTGGACCTTCTCCGGTCAGGTGTAGAAATCAAGTAGTTCACATCTGAGACCTGGTGAAGAACAGAGTAGGGGCCTGAAAACTTTGCCTGAAAAGGAGAACCCACTACTGGAAGGAGTGCCAGAACCTGATCACCTGGACTTTAACACATGCACTTTAGCTCGGCGATCATACATCTTCTTCATTTTTTCTTAAGAATTTTCTAGATTTGTTTTTGCCAATTTTCCTGCCTCATACAAACGTCTTTTAAACCCATTAACATAATCTGTTAACTTTGTAGGTGGGGGAGACTGCTTCCAGTCAGCATGTAACACTGCTAATGGACCACGAACAGTGTGACCGAACACAAGATCGTTTGGGCTAAAACCCGTACTCTCCTGGGTCACCTCTCAAGCAGCTAACAGCAACCAGGGCAAACCCTCCTCCCAATCTCGACCCAGCTCAGTACAATAAGAGCGCAAAAGCAACTTTAGTGTCTGTTGGAACCTCTCAATAGCTTCTTGGCTTTCTGGATGATAAGCAGTGTATTGGACATGAGTGATACAAAGTTTTTTCAACATCTTTGCAAACAGGCCAGATGTAAAATGTGTTCCCTGATCACTTTGGATGACCTTTGGAATGCCAAAGACAGAAATTATTTGGGTTTCATGCTTTCATGATAGACTTTGTTGTAATGTTTTGCAGAGGACAGTAGAGCTGTGCGATATTACGATATATGTCGTAGTGCGATATAAAAATGTCTACCGTAGGATATAACCCTCTGTTGTTTATAACGTCATTTTAACGTGTAGGCTACCTTTTTAGCACTGTTGCTACACTAACGTTCATGTACACTACGGTTGTGATTTAATACACCATGTAAAGCACAACTCAACATCGGAATGACTGTTGGATATCCAAATTTTGAGTTCAAAACAAGTTCATTGTATGAAGGCGAATGTAACTGCAACAACACTATTGCTTTGTGGTAGCATTTTTAAGTCATTTTTAAGTGGTTTGGGGTTTAAAAAGTCAGACACCGACCAGACAACGGTAATCTGCAAAACATGCCGCCAACAAGTTGTTACTAGCGACTCGAACACGTAAGGATATATACCGTTATCGGGATATAAAATTAGCTATATCAAGATATAAAATGTTGTCCTTATCGCACAGCACTAGAAGATAGGCAGCAGGATATCTGGTAGTTTGACACATGACAATCAGTGCGTTTACATGCACAGCTTAGTCGGATTACAGCCATAGTTCGACTATGCTACTCAATCAGACAACTGCAGTTGTCTGAGTATACATGCCAGTGAGAAAATCGAATTACTGGCCGAAGCATGTCATACCCCCCGGTACGATAGGTGGCGCTGTACCCATTTCAACTAGTGATAATAGAGCTACCTTCGGCTGACCTCTTTACGTCACCTGCTGCCTCGGCATTCGAGAAAGATGCCGTACGAATAACGAGGAGAAGCCACATCTTTGTACATTTTGAATAAGGTGTACGTGATAATTACACAAACTAGATGCACAATGGCGTTCTTGCCTTTGGTGATTTCAGAGGAAAGCCGCTGCCTCCGCCGTCCTTCTACTTCCTTCTACTTCCTACGTCCCGAGCCTGCGCAGAGTGCAAAATCCGATCCGATCTGACGAAATGTATGCATGCAGGAGTAATGCGACTATCAATCGAATAATCTAGGTGTGTTAATCCGACTATGAGAAATCCGATCCGGTCCGATTTTAGTCAGACTAAGGTGTATACATGCATTTTAAAAATCCAATCATAGTCGGACTAACCCAGTAATTCGGTTTTCTTGAGTGTCATGTGAACGCACTGAGTGAGAAGATACATGCTACCAGTTTTAGACTTGGGCAGTGGGCCCACACAGTCACTCTGAAAATGCTCAAAAGGCTGACCAACTGCTGGTATGGGATGCAATGGAGCAGGTTCAAAGGTCCCATATTATGAAAAACACGTTTTCTCTGGTCTCTACATATTTATGCTGGTCCTCCCTGAGCCTGCCAACTCCCAGAATGAGAAAAACAAGCGATTCCTGCATGGTCTCTGCAGCCCACCCACTGGTGAAACGGCGCTCCTGCAGGCTGTTCAGATTCAGCTCCTTTCGTTATGTAACGCACACACAAAAAAAAACCTAAAACAACAAACAACAAATCCAGGAATGGATATCATTCTGATACCTAATGGGAAAGTAGTTCCACAAACGAAGGTGGTTGCACCAGATCAGGGGCAATGCAAAATGAAAAACACAATTTCGCAGTACAGGTAGCTACCACCTTACTGGTACAATCAACTGAGAGCCCTGAACCTCAATCTACACTAATCTGAACCACTTATGCTACCATTCATGTGTGTTGGACTCTCTCCAATACTACTGCTCAATTCAGGCTACAGCTACAAAAAATGCACAGAACCCCAATACCAATCACTAGATTCTGTACTCACCATAACAGAAGGATTTCCATACCCTCTAGCTGTAAAGCCCTACCAAACACTAGAATGATGTCTGGAAGGTTGAGGAACTGATGACATTCATAAAGAAGGAGGTGGAAAGCCGAGAGCGCACTGTTAACATGACCAAGAGTGCAAACGAGCGCACAAGTAAGGAATGTGAAAAAGAAACGCACGACGCATGGGAAATGCGCACAAAACAACACAATACAATGACAGCATCTGCGCTTTATACTTCGAATCAAATGGACCGACAATGTTGTTTTTTCTGTGAGAAATATGACCACAAGTCTCAACAGTGCAATGTGATGTTTGTGCCTGAAAAGCGAGAAAAGTTGAAAAAACTAGGAAGATGCTTTGTGTGCTTTGGAACCAGACATGTTGCCAAGGATTGTCGCACCAGAGACATTTCTTGTGAAAAATGCAACCAATGTCATCATAAAGCTCTCTGCACCTATGGAGAGGAATCACCCACGGTAAATGAGCCGACAGATGCCGTGATTTCAGTGTCTCCCAGTGAATCTAAACGAGAGACAGTTCTTTAGACTGCTACTGTCTGGATAGAGACTCCAATAAAGACACAATAAACCCGCTGTCTGTTGTATGAATATATATCCGGTGCGTTAAATCTCCCCAAAATAGGTGAAGAGACTCTGAAACTACATACATTTGGCTCCGGTGAACCAAAACACATCACCTGTAATAAAGTAGAATTAAGATTGAGTAATATCAGAAATGGCCAAAGTATAGATCTAGTAGTACTAGAAACACCTCGAGTGTGCTCTTCCATCATGAAGGTAGTGGGAGAAGAAATACGCAGAGAACTGGAGCGTAAAGGCATGCAACTAGCTGACACAGCAGTGAGTGGAATGGAGTTGGGAGTGTTGATTGGAGGTGATCATTACTGGGAAATTGTGTCTGGAAAATTAGAGCGCCTCTCTGAATCACTCAATCATCTCTGGACAGCAAGTTTGGATGGCTCATACAAGGAACTGTATCTGTGCTAAATGTTGCCTCAGAAATAGATTCAGCAGATGTTGAAACTCAGCACGTGAGTGTGGGATTGGAAGAACAAATAAACCTCACACTGCGCTCCTTCTAGGAAACTGAATTCATCGGGACTGTAACAGAAAAAGAATCAAAGAAAAGTGACGAGGAGACGATGCAGTTTTTTGAACAGTCTCTCTTGTTCAAAGGAGGAAGATATGAGGTGAGCTTACCTTGGAAAAATGAAAATAATGATTGCATTCTAACTATGATGTAGTCAAGAGGCGTTTTGATCAGCTCATTAAGAAGTTTAAAACTAATGTGCCACTTTAAGATCAATATAGAGAAGTCATACAGGGTTATGAGAAACAGGGCATTGTGGAACGTGTTAAAGATGACAACCAAACAGACAACGGCCTGTATTATGCTTTGTGTGTTTTGGAACCAGATGTTGGAAATGAAGCGTGTTACAAGCTGCTGCACGTATATTCGATCCTATTGGGTTTCTTTCTCCTTTTACCATCAGAGTGAAGTGTCTTTTTCACATAATTTTGGAACGTGGACTTGAATGGGATGACAATCTTCCAGAGGACCCTCTGAATCTTTAGAATCGGTGGTGCACAGAGTTGCCTGAAATCAGAAATATAACTATCTCCAGATGTTATCTTGCAGCGCTCAAGGACGAGGACAAACTTGTGAAAAGAGAAGTACATGTCTTCAGTGATGCCAGCAAAAGTGCATACTGTGCTGCTGCGTATCTACGAATCGTTCCAGAAGATGGTGAGTGTACAGTAACTCTTATAACATCTAAAACCAGAGTAGTGCCCCTTAAGAAAGTTACGTTACCCAGACTTGAACTACTAGGCACTCTAATTGGACCTAGACTTAGTAAATACATCATCACACATCTTTATATGGAAAAGAACCAAGCAAAACTGTGGACTGACTCTATGATTACTTTGCACTAAATCAAGAGTTCTGCAAAACAGTGGAAACCCTATGTGGAAAACAGAGTCAGAGAGATAAAGAGCTTAACCGAACCTACACAGTGGAACCACTGCAGTGGAAGTGAAAATCCAGCAGATGTTGCAACGTGTGGAAGTGAAAATCCACATGATGTTGGAATGCCTAGAATAAGTGTCAACAAATTAAGAGAAAATTCACTGTGGTGGACAGGTCCAATGTGGCTCAGAGAAAGAGAAATGAATTACTGTGGAAATGAATGTGAACAACCTGCAAAAAATCTGTCTGTTGTGGAATCAACAAGTATGACAAGTTCTGAAAATTCAACAAAAAGTGAGTTACTGGAGTTGAAAAACTATAGTGACCTCAACCAAGTGTTACGTGTAACTGCTTGGGTCAGAAGATTCATTCACAATGCCAGGGGTAACCCAAAACGCGCTGGAGCATTGTCAACTGAGGAAATATCTGAAGCTTCATTGGAGTCGGGGGCACATTACAGATGACCAACTGGAACTTTGAAGAAAAACATTCCTGTATTCTTCCTGCAAATGCAACATTTTCTGAGCTGACAGTCAAAAAATGGCACCAACAAGTCATGCATTCTGGCCTCCAAGACACCCTTAATCAAGTGAGAGAGAGATTCTGGATATGAAGGGAAGACAAATGACGAAAAGAATTGTACAGGCATGTCTAATCTGTCATAAATACAAAGTAAAATCAGCTCAACAGATTTCAGCTCCCTTACCTGTATAGGGCATTGAAGAAGCGCCTCCTTTTGAAATTACAGGAGTCGACTTTGCTGGACCTTTGTATTGTAAATCTCAAGACAAAGTTTATATTGCACTTTTCACCTGCGCCATCACTAGAGCTATTCATTTAGAATTAGTGACTGATTTGACTACTGAAAATTTCCTACTGGCATTTAGACGTTTTGTGACACGCAGAGGACTCTGTAAAACTATATATTCAGACAATGCAAAAACATTCAAAAGAGCTGATATGGAACTGAATATATTCATCAGGAAATACAGGAATTCTTTACAGAACAACGAATTACCTGAACGTTCATTGTGGAAAGAGCTGCTTGGTGGGGTGGCATGTGGGAGAGACTGGTGACGTCGGTGAAGATTTGCCTGCGTAAAGTGATTGGAAAAGCATCTCTGAGGTAGGAAATTGAGACGCTTCTGACAGAAGTGGAGGCAGTTTTCAACTCTCTTCCCATCACTTCACCCACACAAACAGTGAGGAACCTGTCCCTCTCACTCCCTCACACTTTTTGATAGGTCAACGTCTGAGAACACTTCCCTCAACTGGCAACACAACAATAACAGTACCTAACCCAAATCAAGATCAATTGAGCAAACGGTGGAAATACAGATAGCGGATTATGAAAACATTTTGGACTCAATGGAAGAAGGATTATCTCATGGAATTGAGATCAGCCCATTTTTCCTCTTCTGTAAAACAGTCTGTGGAATTGAAGCCTGGAGATGTGGTATTAATCAATGAGGATAAACTGCCCAAACATCTTTGGAAAATGTGAAGAATTAAAGATGTTTATGTGGGAAGAGATGGAAAAGTACGTTCTTGCCTTGTTATGTTATGTTCCAGGATAACCATTAGAAGACCAGTACAACTACTGTATCCTCTTGAACTGTAAATGATGAGTTGACTGGAGTCAGTCTCATCGGCCGGGAGTGTGTTGCAACTTCTAGGTGATTAAAGCTATCGCACCTCAACTCGGTGACGTCATGTTACAGACACATCCGTTCATCAATGAACTGATTATATGGGGGTAGGGTTACTCATTCATGAGATGAAATATTTGTTAACATGCAGTCATGCAGTCAGCGTCTGTTAAAGAAATTAAAATGAAAGATAAAGAGCAGTCATGATTCTGTCTTCACTGAAACCTGATGTCTTGTAAAAGACCTGCAATACTTCTCCTTCACACACTTGGACCTGTGGTACCTCTCCTTCACACACTTGGACCTGTGACACCTCTCTTTCACACACTTGGACCTGCGATACCTCTCCTTCACACACTTGGACCTATGATACCTCTCTTTCACACACTTGGACCTGTGGTACCTCTCCTTCACACTCTTGGACCTGTGACACCTCTCCTTCACACACTTGGACCTGTGACACCTCTCCTTCACACACTTGGACCTGCAATACCTCTCCTTCACACACTTGGACCTGCGATACCTCTCCTTCACACACTTGGACCTGCGATACCTCTCCTTCACTAGGGGTGCAACGGATCAAAAAACTGACGGTTCGGATCGTTTCACGGATCAGAGTCACAGATCGGAATCAGATCATTTTCCGGATCAGCAAAAAAAAAAAAGACAAGACAAATGCCGCGGTGATAAGCCTTCGTTTTCACTCCTGTCAGTGAAACACCGGGGTGATGTCACTTCAAATGCGTGGCCATGCTTGATGTGTTTCCACTGTCATATGGCTTTCTTGTGCCACAGTGCCTACACACCGTCACGGTTTTATCCACTAACCTCTTTCCTTCATCATTATATTTGACAGGGAAGCCAAAATGCTCCCATACAGGGGATTTAAATGTTCAAGCTCCTCCGTTCCTCCGCTCTCCATGACCACGCTGCACTTAACAAGCATGTGGATTGAACATGCGCACAACTTTTTTTTTTCATAAATCAATCCGCAGATCATGTGTGTGCCGAACCGAAGATATTGATCCGAATGGATCACGGATCAATGATGATCCATTGCACCACTATCCTTCACACACTTGGACCTGTGGTACCTCTCCTTCACACACTTGGGGTGCATTAGTCTATCGCTAAAGGAGCTGCCCAGTGCTGTGATAGTGACCTGCAGAGGGTGGGACTCCTTCACCAGCAGCGATGACAGCTTCTCCCACCACCTGAACTGGGTCAAGAGGAGGATCCCAGGATGGAGCTGGCCCTCTTGATAAGTTTATCCAGTCTCTTCATACCTGCTGCTGAGATGCTGCTGCTTCAGAAGACTTCTCCATAGAAAATAGCTGATGCCACCACAGAGTCATAGAAAGAAGTCAGGAGTGCCCCCTGCACTCCAAAGGACCGGAGCTTCCTCAGCAGATGGAGTCTGCTCTGACCTTTCTTATATGTAGCTGCAGTATTAGCAGTCTAGTACAGTTTATTGTTCAGGTAAACTCCCAGGTACTTGTAATATGTCGACATCTCAATGTCTGTTCCCTGGATGTTCACCTGTGTGCAGGGTTGTCTGTGCCTGAGGAAATGCACCACCAGCTCTGTGGTCTTCCCGGCGTTGAGCTGGAGGTGGTTCTGCTGGCACCAGTCTACAAAGTCCTTTATAAGTCCTCTATAGGCTCTGTTGTCCCCATCCCTGATAAGGCCTATGATAGCAGAGTCGTCAGAGAACTTTTGCAAATGGCTGTGGGGTGTTTGGTGTGAGAAGTCTGCAGTGTACAGGATGAACGGGAAAGGGGCCAAGACCCTTCCTTGTGGGGCCCCTGTACTGCATACAACTGTGTCCGACACATAATCCCAAAGCCTCACACACTGTGGCTGGTTGGTGAGGTAGTCAAGGATCCAGGATGTGAGGCATTGGTTCACCCCTGCGAGCTCCAGCTTGTCCCCCAAAAGTGCAGGCTGTATGGTGTAAGAGAGACAGACAAAGACGAGGCAGCAGATCTGTGCTCGTTAAGTTTTCAAAATCCAAGCGTCACCATATTGAAAGCCATTTGTGGCTCTTTGGGAGAAGTGGAATGGATACACCACATTTTCATGGGGAATATTTAATTTGTAGAATTCATGCAAATCACAACTGATCTGGATCGTGTTATGGTGTGGAGATAAATGTATCTCAACAGATTTGCGTGAAGAAATGTCTGCAGTATGTTGATTAATGTGTGGATTAAATTAACATGTATGTTAATTTATTCCACATTCTGCAGACGTTTCTCCAATATTTCTAATGTATGTCATTGTTTGTTCATCAACATCTCACCTGTGGTTTCCAGGTTGGCGACAGCATCGTTCACAAAGCCAGAGAGACCCTGGAGAGAGCCATCAAGCTGGTCAATGAGACTAAGAAATGGGGAGCTCGGGTTGTGTACGGGGACACCGACAGGTAAGCACTAATTAACACTTTTCTCAGTGGCCCATCTTTGAATCCAGAGTCACAGCACATTTTACAGAGAACATCATATTCTGCCTCACCATCCTGTGGTATAACAGGGTATCATCACTTATTTCTTGAATAGATTTGATTCCAACAAGGTCCCAATTTGATTCAATCACCTATTCAATTCACTACTGATTCCGTTTAACAATCAAGGGACTGCAGATGTTAATTAGTTCTAAGCTAACTCTGTTACAATCCAAAGGGCAACATTTATGTTTAATATTGTACATGGTCCTTCTACAAATAAAGATGAATTAAATTTACTTAACATTTCAGTTACCATACCATTTTTCCGGGATATGTACTGTATCTTCTGTCATCAAACAGGCCTCAGTTGGTCTCTGAGTTTGTGTTCGGTGCTATATCTATGTGAACGTGACACCGTCCATGTTACAGTTGGCTGCTGTTAGCTGTGACTTCAGCGACAAGTAGAGCCTTTTGTTTATTAGGACAGTGATGAAAATCCTTAGACAGCAGGATGTGACACTGTCCTGCTTCCTTTGCTTCTTGAACACCGACACGCTAAAACCACACACTGGGCTGGCATAATGCTGCCGTTGCTTGGTTCAGTGTTAACTGGTCTTGGTTGGGGCATTATTGCAGGATCTCTGTGTAAAAGGGACGACTGTTCCGTCATAAAGGTCTGATCCAAAGTCTAAAGCAACAACTGACACACTGATGACACTTGTTTGCAATCCCTCCCCCTGCTAGCAGCGCTGTTGATGTGTCATTATTTTGTGATAATGAGAGCCTGTAGTTGCACCTGTACTGCCCCCTTAATGGAGCACAATGGAGACAGTAGGCTCAATGGCACTCATTAATTCTCTGTATCAGAAGGGCTAAAAGCATCTGTATTTGGAGCAGTTACTTGGAGTGTTTTGTCCTGTAGTTTATCAATAAGAACTGTGAAGTTTTAAACTGCAGGAATTAATTAATTACTCAGTAAGGAATTAATCAATACATGACACCAGCAGGAAAACCAAATAAATCTGTCTATCAAGTGCCTCACATTGAAATCAGTCCCGAAATTCACATATCCTGCTGCAGCTAACCCACTTGTATGTGTCCATACAGCCAGGTTGCTGCTGCAGTGCTGCTACTACCAGCCATATATTTCTACATTGACTTAACCTTTGTGATGATTATTGTTAAGAAAATGATTATTTTCCTTTATCTTCACTGAAAAGAGAGAGGGCGCAGGAAAAAAAAACTTCCCTCCACCTGATAGGTGTAGTCCCATCATGTCTGTTAAATATTCTACAGATACAGACATGAAAACTATAGTGAAACACTGCTATGATGTGTACATGGCTGTCCACAGATTGTTCACAGCTCTATTTTTGCAGAGAACCGGGCACTTGTTGCTTAAAAAAATAGGAAAGACTCAGAATCTCTGGACAAAGTGCTGCTGCAGCCTCACGTGAGCTGATCATGCCGGCTGTGTGTCTGCTCTAACCTGTTTACAATGAAAATGAAATGAAAAGCAAGAAGTTCCTACACAGACACGCACCTACACAGGATGCATTCAGGCACAGTACAGCTGATTCCAGAGTGGAATTCTGACATGTTTGATGAACACAGACCTTCTCAGCTGAATTTCTTTCTAGTAATTTTTCTGCCTTGCTTTCAAGACCAACAGTAATGCGATGGCAGTAGGTGAGGTGCAGCGAGATGTGGCACCACATGGTCAGCATTTATCTGTGTGTTTTGCAGCATGTTTGTTCTACTGAAGGGAGCCACCAAAGAGCAGGCTTTTAAGATCGGCAATGAGATTGCAGAGGCAGTGACTGCGACCAACCCCAAGCCAGTCAAGCTCAAGTTTGAGAAGGTAGTGCATGCACACGCACACACACACACACACACACACACACACACACACACACACACACACACTCTTTGATTTGGATTTGTGTATCTTCATCTGCACATTTAGACACACTTGGAGGTGATCATTGATTTGTGTGTGTGTTTGTGCTCCTAGGTGTACCTGCCCTGTGTGCTTCAGACAAAGAAGCGCTACGTGGGCTATATGTATGAGAACCTTGACCAAAAGGAGCCTGTGTTTGACGCCAAAGGGATTGAAACAGTGCGTCGCGATGGCTGCCCTGCTGTTTCCAAGGTAACAGGCAAACCAACCCACTTCATCCCTTCCCCATTTCAGTGTGCTGTATACCAGTCACAGCCACGCTATCTCTGTTCGCTCTCGTTCACTCAGACTGTTCACGTGTCAGTCAGAAGAAGGGCTGCTGTAATGTCTAGACACTGAGATATCCTAGTGTTCAATCGCCATTTCGGCTGAGTCGCCAAATCATATTTAAATGTCATGGGCTTGAACAGCAGGTTGTGTTATATTTGATAGAAATTGTGCTTAACTAAACCACTTTGTCCCTCTCTAATACTGTATTCTTTCTTCATTCTCTCATGTTTGTGTCCTCTTATCTGTCATGTGATTAACTTCAGATCCTGGAGCGTTCCATTAAGCTGCTGTTTGAGACTCGGGACATCAGCCAAGTGAAGCAGTTCGTGCAGCGGCAGTGTGTGAAGGTTCTAGACGGCCGGGCCAGCATGCAGGACCTCACCTTCGCCAAGGAGTACCGAGGCAGTGGCTCTTACCGGCCCGGAGCCTGTGTGCCTGCCCTGGAGCTCACCAGGTGTGTGTGTGTGTGTGCGTGTGCGTGTGCGTGTGCGTGTGCGCGTGCGCGCGTATGCTGTCAACAGTTACAGTAGTCAGTGTGAATCCATTCAGACCTTCCCAACAGTACTCATTGTCTGGCTGTGCTAGCCTGCATGTACAAGACAGGAGTCTGTTGCTAGGTGACCCACCTCTTAATGGAAGAAAAAAAAATATTTCAGAAAAAAACATTCAACCTCAGCACTGTTACAGTTGAAGTGTGTTTATCAGGCTGGCTGGTTCTTGGTTTTGCTGAATTGAAACACTGAATTGTGTTTTAAGTGAATAATTTGATATTTATAGTAGAACAGCTGCATTAGAGCACAGGTCAAATAAAAAGCTCTGAGGTCCCACAGGTCGGATCTGGTTCATCAGGTACGTTGTGCTTTCTTTGGTCTCAGGCGTATGATGACATATGACCGTCGCCTGGAGCCACGAGTGGGTGAGCGGGTCCCCTACGTGATCGTGTACGGGATGCCCGGCGTGCCCCTTATCCAGCTGGTGCGTCAGCCCAGGGAGGTGCTGCAGGAACCCAGCCTCCGTCTCAACGCCACCTACTACATCACCAAGCAGATCCTGCCGCCACTAGCCCGAATGTTCCAACTGATTGGAGTGGATGTGTTCAGCTGGTACCAGGAGCTGCCCAGGGTGAGACAGTTTACATTTCATGTCAGGAAATGTGCAGCCATTAGGATTGTAATCTTACCTCTTTAATTTTGACACAAAGCAGATATGAGAATATGATTGACATGTTATATAACCCAGGGGTTCCCAAACTTTTCCATGCCAAGGCCCCCCAAACAGAATTAGCTTCTGGCCGGGAACCCCCAAACCCACAGACAATGCACAAAATATGTAAAGAAACATCAACTTTGAGAATGTATTTTCTCACTTTTATTCACTACTCAATAATTATTACATTTGTTTAGCATAAGAAAATTATTAACGAATATCTAAACACTAGTTTGAGAAGGTCTCCAGACAGAGGACGCATTTCGGGCAATCATGGCCATTTTTCTGTATGGCTGTAAAGCTATACTTTATGTATGCTGCCTCATATTTTCCGATTTTAGTTGGCCATGAGTTCTTAGGATTTTTTGCAGCAGAGTCCTCCACGGCAGGGCTGCTCCCTCGGTCCATTTATTGTCAAAAACCTGTCCATTTTGCACTAGCTAGCTACACGCTAGCTTGAAGAGCAGAGCAGCTTGATAACAACTGCCAGGTCTACACAGATTATGATGTTGTCATGCCGAACTTGCAGCTGAACTTGAGAATCTGACGATTACGGCAGTTTGTACGGTTCAGGACAAATGGTTATTAAAAAAGTTAAAAAAAAACATTTTTAAATTTAATTTTTCTTCTTATCTTCCCTCCAATTTTCTGAGGCCCCCCTAGCGCCCCCTGGCGGCCCCCACTTTGAAAACCACTAATACAACCCACATGAAAATCATCAGTGTAAAAGAAAAAAGTCAGAGGAGCATAATATAGATACGATAAAATCTGAATGTGAATGGGTTTTAGTTTGGAGAATTAACTACAAATTAACAACCAACTTTATTTGATTGATAAGTAGAGATGCACCGATTGATCAGCAACCGATCGCAATCGGCCGATAATGCCCCTATCGGTTTCGATCGGAGTTCTCAAAATAGATCAAATCAGGCCGATCCGATGACGTTTGCTCCCACAGTGGCCTCTGTGCCTCTGGCCCGGTCAGCGTAGTGAGCTTGCCCTGAATTACAGCCACCTGAGTGCACAGTAGTCACTCACAGTAACTTCAGTGAGTCCGCGGTTCGCGCAGGTGGAGTCTCATCATCACGATGATCTGACGTGAAAGCCTCAAACAGTAGTAGCGTCGCAAAACAGAAGAACGAAATCTACAGCACAGCGAGCGCAGCCGGTTTTGAAATATTACCTAACTGACTTATGTTGTAGGATTTAGTTCGGTAAAGTTGGAAATATATTCACAGATTCGAAATTCCCGGATCAATAACTTATAAGTGAAACCTTGTTAAAACACAAACGACGGCTCCTTCCTACCATAGTAAGGTAGACAACGAGCTACAATCGTATTTTCATCAAAACCAGCGGTCCTCCGCGTCTCTATGGTCAGCCGTCTGTGAGACGAGGGCGCAGGGACCGTCTACAAAGTGCGACGAAAACGACGAAAAGAGAAACTACAAAAAATTCAATAACTTCACTGTTATTCAGAGTGTAGTGTCACCAAAATCACTCCACGCATCAGTGGTCTCCTGCTGGTTATTCTACTTTTTTTTTGTTTGGAAAAAATGCGCTTTGCCATAATTTTGGCCAATTTCTATTGGGAGAAATATTCAATAACACTAATATTCAGTGTGGTGTCACAAAAATCACATAACCCTAACCCTACTTAAGAAAAACTACTTTCTAATGTAACTTTAACTTGATTTTGGTATTAAAACACGTTTTAATACATAATCCATGTCTTATTATAAATTAGGATGTTATGGTATCAGTCTGAAAGGTAAATTGTACTCAGTGGCCTTTGTGCCCTGTCATGTGGCCTTGGTGCCCCTGAAAAAAAAAGTGAAGGCCAAATGGACTTGCCCCTAAAATGACGAAATTCCCACCCTGACTGCTGCATTCCCACTAGTAAGAGTTAGTCTCTGTAAGCTGAGTCCAAGTTGTCTCTAAGAGTCTCTAGAGTGTGAAATATTGCACATTGCCTCAGCCTGCAATAAAACAGTGGTCAATTCATGATACTTTCTCATCTCCAAATTTTTATACTTAATAATATAATATCAATGTTGTGTAAGAAGAATCATTAATTAAATATATGAAAGTTACACAAGACAACAATATAATAGAATTTATGGATTTGACGTTGTGATCGGTGATCGGCAATATCGGGATCGGCAGATACTGCTTTCGCCGATTGGTGATCGGCCCCAAAAATCCTCATCGGTGCATCTCTATTGATAAGTGACTGACTAGTAGTGACAACAGAAAGACAGACTGGTCTGTTGCTTCCCTTCCTATAAAACCAGACTTGAGAAGACACACAGTGTTGTTAGTGGAGAAAGAACAAAGGATGAAGAGAAACGCTCTCTCTGCTTCCTGCTGAGGATCGAATGAGTCTCATCAAACTGAAGCGCTGCTGCCTCAGTCTTTGTGTCCACTCTCCAGGTCAGCTTCTACTCTTGACAGAGCACTAATGCCACCTGCTGGTAGAGATGAAGCACAGTTGATCAAAATGATGTTTGTCAATGTTTGTACAATTGAATCCAACTTTTCAGTCATATAGCTTTTCTAAATAATCCTGATGATGCTATTGGACAATAACATTTCATTCAAACATTTGAAGTGTTTTCATGTAGAATTCCCATCTCTCTACTCCAGATCCAGAAGGCATCCTGCTCCTCTGCGGTGGTTGGAGAGGAAGTGGGAAGGAAAGGAACCATTTCCCAGTACTTCACCACACTTCATTGCCCCGTGTGTGATGAGCTGACCCAGCTGGGTGTGTGCTCACGGTGCCGCGCTAAGCCCCAGCAAGTCGCAGTTACACTCTACCAGGACATGAGACAGTGGGAGAGACAGCAAGACCAGTTGCTGAAGGTGAGAACAGTGGTGAGGAGGAGGAAAACAAGTGGACAAAAAAGCTCAAAATGATTACCTTAACAGGAAATCCCTGTCTTTTCTGTAAAAATCCAGAATCTCTGAATGTAAAAATGTTTTTTATTTCAAAGGTTCTGGATTAGGGCTGAATCGTTTTTAAATTAAACTCCCGATTTCAAACAACACAATTGGCAAATGGCAGAGATTACTTTTGCTGTGGGATGCGCATCTGACCACGTTTCTCACCAATCAAACGTGGCATAAGGCAACTGCGTATACGCCTAACAACAAAAAACCTGTGACACCCAAGTAAAACTGCGTATTTGTGGTGCGGAAAAAAGCAATCTTTGACGATGTAGTAACAAGGAAAGGCAGTACTTCCGTGATACGGAATTTTCTTATTGGGATTTGTTTTTCTTTTTTTTTCATTGTTATTACTTTTTTAAACTTGATTGCAGAATGCACAATATACAGATGCTACTCCTGAGCTGCCTGACACATTTCAGTTTCAGAAATTGTTTACAGAAATGATTCTCTTGTTGAAATGTTTGCTATTTGTATTATTATACAATTATTTGATATAATAATAATAACTTTCTTTATATAACTATTATAATTGTGTTCCATGCCAACTGAAAACAATTATAATAAACATTTATTGGCAGCAATTCATATCTCATATAAACATATACATACAGGTGTGAACACATCAATCGCACTCGGGTGCGGACCAAAACAACCGGACCAAGACCTCACTGAAGAGGTGGTCTCTGTCCAATTCCAAACAAACTCTGGTCTCAGTTTGTTTGTGGTGAGAACATGATCCAGCCTCGATCCGACCCAACTGCAGGAAGCATCAGTGCTTAACCCCGAATTGCCACTGGATACGTGTCCGCTGCATTATGGCTCTGATCCGGTTTTGCTCCGCCGTCAGGCAATCCCCACCTGTTGCGGTTTGAGTTGCAGTACAGTAGACATGATAATCACATGATCACTTGTGACCGCAGTTATATGTATGTGTTATAAAAACAACAGAAGGAAGTGTTCCCGACCGAAGGATTAGTAGAAGAGCCTGTGTTTGTCTTGAGATTTGTGTGCTGGTGTCAACACAGAGTGTTTTATTTTGAAAAGTAACTGGATGTCATATTGTTGTTTTGGTGCTTGACTTCCTGTCTGCTCGGTGCTAAATTTAGCTGATTGCTGTGTATCCTTGCGCATCACACATCTTGGACCACTTGTAAATACTGCCGTGTGAACACAAACCAAACTCGAGGCAACATGCAACATTGTAACAAGTTGGTCCCTGATTCGGACCAGAGCAAACAAACTATAGGTGTGAAAATGCCCTTAGCTGGCGCCCCCTTGCTTCGCAGTCAATTTCACAATCAGTTTTCATACACTCACACAAAAACTGCATGTATGAATTCAAGATTTTATTTCTTTTAGGTCAGAAATATCACACCAAATAAAAACTGAAGAAAGAAACAAGTGATAAAAATACAATATAAATAAGGCACTGCGCAAACATATTATCTCTCAGCCTCAACAAGTGCCATCTCTCGCTTATCTATTGTCAGCTGCTGTGGGTATTGAGCTCCCTGCTATCCTCATGAACCTTCAGCAAGTGGCTTGCATTTTTCCAGTCCTTTAGTCCTTCATTATTAAGTCTGTATTCTTTTGGAGAAAACATTTAGCAGCAGAAGCAGTCAGGGCTGGACTGGGACAAAAAATCGGCCGTGGCATTTTTGGCTTAGACAGGCCCCTCATAATTAGCGGGGCACAGCTGACTAGTAATTTATGTATGTGTTCCCCGAAGGAATGTATTTTAATATTATCCCAAACCCAACTCTAATTATTGTGGTGAGGTGTGCATATGCTTACTCACTTGACTGGAAAAAACGCTAGTCTATCAAATAATCATTGTCGAAAGCAAATAAGTACATTTACTCAACACAGAGTTCTACCTCCTTAGGTATATTCTATTTCAAGCATAATGCATCATCAGCATCCTAAATCTCAGAAGTTTAGCATCTATTGTTAACTGCACCACTTTTGTCTGCTCTGTGTAGTTCAATTGATTCTTTTATACTTTTTATTGAAATCATCTCTAATATGTATTTTCTGAATTTCCCTGATATAGCAGCTCAATTCTAATTATTCAGGTTAAAAGGTGCTCCCTCCTTTAAAAAGCTATAACATGCATTTGTATCAGGCTAAAAACAGGGCTGCTTTATGAACTCACGCAAAGCAATTAGTCTTAAATGCATTTGACACTGTCTTTGACACTTGCTGCTCATCCTACACTTCTCAGCCTTGACCGTTTGCTATTTTATCAGAATAAGGTGCCGTGGCCCGTGGCTGCCAGATTTTTGGAACTATGCAATACCAATTAATATTGATACTAATCAATCGCCATTGCTCATAATTCTCATGTAATTAGAGTTCTCAACTGGCCTGAAAATTACAACCCGACCAGGCCCGCGGGTTTTTAAGCCCGAACCCAAAGCAACCCAACGCACCAGCATGAATTGTCCCCCCCTCAGCGGGCCGGCCCGGCCCGACGAGAACTCTACATGTGACAGAGTGCGCTAATGTTACCTCCATCACCTCACAGTCCCTGTATTAACGTTACTACTTGCTTACCGGCTGTACTACACTGTCCCTGTCAGTCAGCCTGCATCTCTGCTCCTCTCCTGCCCGCCGCTGCTGTCTTCACCTTCAACCTGCTGGATCATTGCTGTCACAGAGGACGTGGAGACTACAGAAGCCCCTCCAGCGAACATGTCTGTGATCTTTGCACATTTTGCAGCATCTACAGTGAGATTCTTCACTCTCTTAGCACGCAACTTCTCCGCACCCATTTTCTTTCTCTTTGGTTGCTTCATGTTGCCACTCCTCGTGTTTAACACTTAGAAACCTAGCAGGAGTTACAGGAGACAGCGCAGAGAAGGGATGGGGCCGCCGTTGTACGATATCCTGATTGGTTCAGTCCACTGTCTATATTGAAGATGGACCAATGGGCTGCCCCCTCTAAACTGTGCTCTTAGAAAAAATGTAAATATAAAAAAAGAGGAGGGCTGAAAGATTTCATTGGATTAGCCCAATGTCCTTTAAGAAAATCAACCAATGGGCCGTCGTGGTTGATAAAAATGATTTATAATATATTTTTTATTAAATTACAACAGTGTGGCCCAAAAATGTGCGTTGGCCCACCGGGCATTGCCCAGTACGCCAGATGGCCAGTCCATGCCTGGAAGCAGTGCAAGCTATAATTTCTGTGTGAGTACATCAGCCAGCTTCTTTTGATTTTTTCCCCATTGACTATCGGTCTATTGGTGCAGCCTTTAGTCCTGATGCTGTGTCACTCTGCTGTGCTGAGGTAGAGGGACAGGAGCACCTGATGCTGTGTCACTGGGGTGGTGGTGAAATATTTTAAAACTGCATCTGAAGAGAGAAGTATATGTGACCACTGGATGTTACATTTTAATGAAGAAGAAAATGCTTGATGTGTGCTATACATAAGACTAATATAGATTATGAAAATGTGATGAGATTCATTCAAATTTATTGTCATTGCAATACAATTCAGTCTAACCAGAGTGCAAGTGCATTGTACATACATATATATTTCGCATATGAATGATATGGGAAAGCTAGGTTTGGAGTATTAACAGTAATACACTGTAACTGCACTTTAACACTGATGTAAACTTTAACAAACTGTGACACAATAAACCAAAGGCTTACAACGACCCTATTACAAAGGGGATGAAAAACTAATAGCATTTTAACTGACATACAAGCAGGAAAGAACCTGTAAAATAACACCTGAACAGGCCTAACGTTAACCTTAAATGTCCCTGATGAATTTAAGGTGGAGTAACATTAACACACGTCGACTCGAACTCTTTACTGATTATTAAACAACGCTGCTATCGTCTGAATTAAGCTAGCAAGCTAACACTCTGCTCCAACAACGATAACTACTATGCATTAAACTATGAATTTTCTTTTCGCTTCATCACATTGACGTTACTGTACCTGTATTTTCTTCACATTTTTCTTCTTCTTCTTTCCTTCTTTTCCTTCACGGGGCATCGGATGGTTTCAGACTTTCCGCCACAGTATCAGTAAACAGTGTTGCCAGACCAGATTGACAGTTTCCTGCCCAATCACATCTTAGAACCCGCCCAATCCAATAAAAACCAGCCCAAACCACGAAGTTGCCAGACACCCGTGTTAACCTGTAAAATCATAACACATGCAATAGAAAACAGATTCAGGCCTTCATATCTGCATCAAATAACCACACATAAATGATAGGTAAATAGGTTTTTGCAAATTGCAACCAACAAGAGATCAACAATAGGCTACACAAATTGCAAAATGAACCTCTGGCATCATAGCGCCAGGCCCAGATTAGTAATAATGCCAGCTGCACGTAAAAAGGTGCACTTTTAAGCCGTGTAGGCCTAATAAATTTAATTATTGACATCACAAATGACCTCTATGAGGACTACATGCAAAACAATTTAAAACAAAACAAAATTATGCACATGTGCATAATTATAATAATGCAAGTATGGCAGGCAACGTAGGTTGCAATCCTAAGTTCACAACGTTTTTGGTCGTCTTTGACTATGCCATGTCCTACACCGGATCCCAAAATTTCACACTGGCACACAGCGGAACTTGTGTTTTTTGTGGTGCCATGTTCTTTCAGATCGTTAAGGTGAGCTCTTATGTGTTAGAATACGTGCAACAGGCGTTAGAGTCGTCTCCTTGGACAGGCGCGATCCAGGGTTTTAGTTCAGGGTCAGTCTCCCATTCCTTACTGTAGGATTTCTTGTATTTTCCCCACTTCGGCATAATACTAACTTAGCTAGGCCACCCGCTTAAAAAATTCAGCGCGGCTACAGTGCGTTTGCTGTCTGCTGAACTGAAGTCACGGTTAAGTTGCCAAATGAAATGATGCTGAAAAAAAAAAAAGATGCCGATTGAATGCAACTCACGTCATTTATTGATTTATTAATTTAGGCTATTTATTTATTTATTTTAAAAAAGAGAGAGAGAGGGCTGTTTTCACAATATTAAAAACTCGCCAAATGTAGACAAAAGCAGCCCAAATTTTATTCACCTGCCCAATGTAACACAGAATACATCAGGTTCTGTGAACACATCACCATGCCAACCCCAGACTGTACGCTGCAAGAAGAAGAGGGCGTTCAGGTATGGAGACAGGGAAGAACTGAAGAGAGTGCAACATGAACTCAGGGATATGCTGAGGGTCTGTAAAGACACCTACAGGAGGAAGCTGGAGGCCAAGCTCCAGCAGAACAGTGTGAGGGATGTGTGGACTGGAATAAAGCAGATCACCGGGTGTAAGGTGAGCGGCAGACAGTCATCAGGCAGCTTGGAGAGGGCAAACGAGCTGAACAGATTCTTCAATAGGTTCAGCTCACAGCCTTTTGTCGTCTCCCCGACACCTCCAGACCCCCACACACCCTCACTGCCCCATATGCTTCCTCCCCTCCCCCTCACTCCGCTGGTGTGAACTCTCCTGTGCAGCACCTCTCCTCGTCCTCCTCCTCCTCTACCCAAGACACCAGCACCCTCCCCTGCATGACTGTGGCCCCGTCCAGACGGGCGTCATCGTTTTAAGAATATTTGCATCCACACGGATCCACTGAAAACGACCGAAAACGCTGTAGTTCATATTCCAGGCCTATAGGTGGCGCTTGACATTCACCAAAAACAGAGAAGAAGACACGGAGCATGCGCATTAAGCTTGTGTGCGTAAACAAACAGACAGTAGATGGAGAAACCAAACACAACAAAAAGAAGATGAAAATGGCTAGTGCAAGGAAACCAGAATTGTTTGTGTGGACTGGTAATGAGGTCGAACTGCTGCTGTGACACACTCAACTACAAGGCATGTAAGTTGCAAGAAAGGCTCAATATCTTCTGTGGCACGAACACGAGCATGTAGTCTGCCATTGTTGTTGTTATGAGACGTCGCGGGGTGGTGCGATGGCGTCATCGTTTTGGAAAGTATGTGGATTCGCCGTCCACATGAAAACGGGAGTGCTGCGTTTTCGGATTTCTCCACCCTAAGAACCGTTTTCAAAAAAGTGCGTTTTCAGGATCCGTATGGACGGTCGGCCAAAACGATGCAATACATGTGCGTGTTCGCAAAAGAGCGTTGCCGTCTGGACGGGGCCTGTGACTGCAGGCCAGGTTAGGAGAAAGCTGGAGTGACTCCACCAGCGGAAGGCTGCAGGCCCTGACGGTATCAGCCCCAGGATCCTGAAGGCATGTGCCAGCCAGCTGTCTCCTGTCCTACAACACCTCTACAACCCGAGCCTGAGTCAGGAGTGTGAAATACCGGTGCTTTGGAAGATGTCCTGCCTGGTTCCTGTGCCAAAGAAGTCGTCACCATCAGACCTCAATGACTGCCGACCAGTGGCCATCACATCTTACACGATGAAGGTGCTGGAGAGACTGGTCTTGGCCAACCTGAGGCCGCAGGTGGATGCCCTGCTAGACCCTCTGCAATTTGCTTACCAGCCCCACTTGGGAGTTGATGACGCTGTCATCTACCTGCTGCAACGAGCCCATTCGCACCTGGATGGTGGAGGAGGTACTGTGAGAATCACATTCTTTGATTTCTCCAGTGCTTTTAACACCATTCAGCCACTGCTACCGGGGGAGAAGCTGCGGGTGATGGGTGTAGACGACACAATGATCTCCTGGATTACTGACTACCTGACAGGCAGGCCACAGTTTGTCTGTATGGGCAGTGTTCTGTCTGATGCGATGGTCAGTGATACAGGAGCTCCACAGGGGACTGTACTGTCTCCTTTCCTGTTCACCTTATACACCACTGACTTTCAGTACAACACTGGGTCATGTCACCTGCAGAAGTTTTCTGACGACTCGGCTGTTGTTGGGTGTATAAGTGAGGGACAGGAGGAGGAGTACAGGGCACTGGTAGACAACTTTGTGGAGTGGACTGGACAGAATCACCTGCGGCTGAACATCAGCAAGACCAGAGAGATGGTGATAGATTTCAGGAAGAAGAGGAAGTCGGCTTTCCAACCACTGCGCATTCTTGGAAAGGATGTGGAGGCAGTGGAGGATTATAAGTACCTTGGTGTTACCATCAACCACAGACTGGACTGGAGATCTAACACTGAAGCTGTTTACAAGAAGGGGATGAGCTGACTTTACTTCCTGAGGAAGCTGAGATCCTTCAACGTGTGCAGCAAGATGTTGGAGATCTTTTATCAGTCTGTGGTGGCCAGTGTGCTTTTCTTTGCTGTAGTTTGTTGGGGGAGCAGCATCGGAGCCAGCGACACCAACAGACTCAACAAACTAATCAGGAAGTCTGGCTCTGTGATTGGCTGTAAACAGGACACTCTGGAGGCTGTGATGGAGAGGAGGACACTGAAAAAACTGTTATCCATCATGGATAATCCTCTCCACCCTCTCCAACTCACACTGGTCAGACAGCGGAGCACCTTCTCCAAAAGGCCGCTTCAGCTTCGCTGTCATAACAACAGATACAGGAAATCTTTCCTGCCACAAGCCATCACTTTATATAATAACTCTCTCACTCTGCCTGACAGAGCGAACTCTGATCTCTCTACTGTTTTGTTGTATATATTATTATTGTTTATTGTTTATAGTATATTTGCACTGTATATATTTTTTGCAGATCCACTGCTGCTGTGACAAAATAATTTCCCAGTCTGGGATCATTAAAGTAATTCTATTCTATTCTATTCTATTCTATTCTATTCTATTATTCTCTCT
>CAEMYA010000123.1:0-10220 GCA_903131615.1 Diplodus sargus
CTGCAAGAACCTTGAGAGCCAGCTACTGTTGAAGCTTAACAGTCACTTCACTGAGTGATTCTTTGGGACTGAACTCAAATTTTCAGCAAAACACACACATGCACACAGATTATGGACACAGTGACCTCTGTATGCACAGACTGCCTTGTTTGTGTTCTTCTATTTAATCTCTGCCTGCTGATTAAAATGTAATTTATTATTGTTTTAGTTAAAGAATTTGCGCATTGCTATTGTATGTTTTTGTCTATTTGCTTACGTTCATGCGCTGATTATTGAAACTATAAATCAGAAGTTACTCAGTACTTGAGGAGTTTTTTCACTAAATACTTTCTTACTCTTACTCAAGTAATTATTTGGATGACTACTTTTTACTTTTACTTGAGTCATATTATTCTAAAGTAACAATACTCTTACTTGAGTACAATTTTTGGCTACTCTACCCACCTCTGGTTATCACAGGCACAATAGTCTGTTCAATTGTCAAAATTAGTCAAGAACCTAATACCATGAATAACATGTATGAATCTCTGGAAACATTTGATAAATTGATTAATTGACAGTCTGATGAAAATAGAACTTGACTAACGAAGGAGGAGTTTCACACATCTCAGATGACCGACCAAACAGTATGTTTGGTTACCTGACAGGTGCTGTCCATGATTGTGAATGCTGCCAAACATGGAGGCACCTGGCCAAGTAAATGAACAAGGGCAAACTGCCTGCTCGAGGAAGAGGAAAAAGAGGAGGAGGAGTAAGGGTGCGTGGTGGTAGAATAGGGGGAAGAGGGCGAGAACCATGCTGTCCTCGAAATGATGAAATTTGGGCCACATTTATAGACCATGTTATCAACCATCGCCTCACAATGGCGGAGGCAGGTCACCGAGTGCGGCCTAATGTGCCCCGCTCTACAGTCTCCTCCATCATCCAAACCTTTTGCAGGGAAAAAGGTATGTACTCAGTCAATAATGGAATATTATATGTTGAATAGGACAGGACACTGTGCATAAAGCAAGAGATGTATTTATTTACTCACTTACCTATTCATTTAGTGTGTGTGCGTTTTATATGCCTACAGTTATATCTTACCTTAATGGGATGTTACGACGCTAAAAATGACAAGGAAAATATTGGAGAAATCGAATTATTGATGATACAGTTTATAGTAGTATTACAGTCACTGTGCAGTGATGCATTAGAACTCAGTGGTAAAGTTACTGTAAGTAAAATCCATCCATCAACCCATTTTCTTAATAATAATAATTCATTTAATTCATAAAGCGCTTTTCAAGGAGTCGCTGCCCCGCGACCCGGCCCCGGCCTGTCTGAGCAGGGACACCCAGACTTCCCTCACCCCGGACACTTCCTCTAGCTCCTCCGGGAGGATCCCAAGGCGTTCCCAGGCCAGCCGAGTGACATAGTCACTCCAGCGTGTCCTGGGTCTTCCTCAGGGTCTCCTCCCGGTGGGGCGTCCAGGGGGCATCCGATATAGATGCCCGAGCCACCTCAGATGGCTCCTCTCGATGTGGAGGAGCAGCGGCTCTACTCCGAGCTCCTCCCGGGTGACAGAGCTCCTCACCCTATCTCTAAGGGAGCGCCCTGTCACCCTCATTTCGGCCGCTTGTATCCGGGTTCTTATTCTTTCAGTCATGACCCAAAGTTCATGACCATAGGTGAGGGTAGGAACGTAGATTGACCGGTAAATCGAGAGCTTCCTCTATGGAAGGCGTGTCAGTGGGATTGAGGAGATCCTCAAAGTATTCCTTCCACCGCCCGACGATATCCCCAGTCGAGGTCAACAGCTTCCCGCCTCCACCGTAAACAGTGTTGGTCGAGGGCTGCTTCCCCCTCCTGAGGCATCGGATGGTTTGCCAGAATTTCTTCGAGGTCGACCGGTAGTCCTCCTCCATGGCCTCCCCAAACTTTTCCCAGACCTGAGTTTTTGCATCCGCAACCGCCCGTGCTGCCGCACGCTTGGCCTGCCGGTACCCGTCAGCTGCCTCAGGAGTCCCCCGAGCCAACCAGGCTCGATAGGCCTCCTTCTTCAGCTTGACAGCATCCTTACTTCTGGTGTCCACCACCGGGTTCGGGGATTGCCGCCACGACAGGCACCGGAGACCTTACGGCCACAGCTCCGAACAGCCGCATCAACAATGGAAGTGGAGAACATGGTCCATTCGGACTCAATGTCCCCAGCCTCCCTCTGGATCTGGTCAAAGTTCTCCCGGAGGTGGGAGTTGAAGATCTCCCTGACAGAGGGTTCCGCCAGACGTTCCCAGCAGACCCTCACAATACGTTTGGGTCTACTGAGTCTGTCCAGCTTCCTCCCTTACCAGCAGATCCAACTCACCACCAGGTGGTGATCAGTTGACAGCTCAGCCCCTCTCTTCACCCGAGTGTCCAAGACATACGGCCGGAGGTCAGATGACACGACCACAAAGTCGATCATTGACCTCCGGCCTAGGGTGTCCTGGTGCCGCGTGCACTGATGGACACCCTTATGCTTGAACATGGTGTTTGTTATGGACAAACTGTGACTAGCACAGAAGTCCAATAACAAAACACCGCTCGGGTTCAGATTGGGGAGGCCGTTCCTCCCAATCACACCCCTCCAGGTAACACTGTCGCTGCCCACGTGAGCGTTGAAGTCCCCCAGTAGAACAACGGAGTCCCCGGTTGGAGCACTCTCCAGTACCCCTCCCAGGGCCTCCAAGAAGGCCTGGTACTCTGCACTGCTGTTCGGCCCATAAGCCGAAACAACAGTGAGAGACCTATCCCTGATCCTAAGGCGCAGGGAAACGACCCTCTCGTTCATCGTAAGTAAAACAACAATACAATAACATTGGTAACTCATTCTGTAAGAAATACATAAGGCATACATTACGAATGGTAATACAGTGTTGTCCTTTAAATTGTATGTCTAGGAGTGGATGACAACCTTGCACGGGTGGCAGAGGAAAACTTTTCAGTGACCAACATGAACAAGACATCTGTAACATGGTGATGGCAAATAATGCCATCACATTGAGACAAATCCGCACTGCAATCATAGAGGACAATGCCATATTCCAAAATGTCAACTTCATAGGCATCTCCACAATATATATTTAACAAGCATCAGATGACCATTAAGCAACTTTACAAGGTACCATTTGAGAGGAACTCTGACAGAGTGAATAAGCTGCGGTACCAGTATGTACATGTAAGTCAGTTACTGGTTGTCTATCATCATAACCAGTGTTGGGAAAGTTCACTTTCTACATGAACTAGTTCAAAGTTCAGTTCACAAATTTTAAAATGAACTAGTTCAGTTCATAGTTCATAATTCAAAATTTTGAACTAAGTTCACAGTTCCAAAAATGAACTAGTTCATAGTTCTTTTTTTTTTTCAATATGTTGATGCGAGCTATTATTTTTCTAAATGATTGCCACAGCCCATATAGAACCACAGACAGCAATCATTATATCAGTTTTAACACTGAAGCTGCAGCTCTCCCACAATATACTGCAACACCTGGCTGTCCAGCTGCGGCTGGGAGATGAAGACAGCGAAGCCGCTACTGTACACTGTTAATGTGATCTGGGTGGTAGAGGATCTGTTTTGGCTCGGCGTTTGATTGTTTATTCACTTGCACAGACCTTGAAAGGCTCGCCGGGTGCTTTCGTTCAATGTGCCGTTTCAGGTTTGTGGTACAGGATAGAGTACACATTAAAAATAAAAAATACAAAAATACATAAATTAGTAAATAAATAATAAATAATTTTAAAAAAGAAGAAGAAGAAAGGGAAAAAATAAAATAATAAATGAATAGATAGTTCATACAGTGGCTTCAGGGAAAAAAGTTTCATAATGACTCAGTAAGGTATTACTTTTTTTTGTTATTTAACAAAATCAGAGATTTAAGCAAAGAGCTCAGTTCCAGGATAAAAGGAGCAAATTTAGGTAGTGATTTTGCACATTTTCGTTTGAAAATAGAACATTTTGCATAGGATAACAAAGTTCATCATGTGTTCAAGAGCATTATCTTCTAGGTTAATATAGTAGCAAATAACATGTTTCAGGGTAAGAGAATGGAAAGAGTTAGCAGCATCAAAAAATGCGATTCAACAACGATCCAAAACTTTTTAGATATATCACAATAAAAAAACAGATGTGAAGCCTTCATTTGTTTTTGACTCCATGCTCAGCACATAGATGACGCATGCGGCGGTGCAACTCTGTGGTGGCTGGTGGCTGGTGTTGCCAGTAACCCTTTGTAGATAGAAAAGGCGGCACATTTGCTCCAAGGTAAGGGCGGCAATGTGCCGGCCTGTCTTTCTAAAACCGAGGCGTAATATTCCTCCTTTTCCAAAAGCCGCCTCTGAGGTAGGCGTAAACATGTGACGTGACGTGAAGCACGAAGTTTGGCTGTGAACAGTTGACAACGAATTTGACTTCAAAATAAGAGCTTTACATTGCACCCCATTGGAGTTTAGAACTGGGTTCTTAGCGGGTGGCTTTTAATTTGAAAGTAGCGACCGTTCTTGCTTGCCGACACAACATCAAGCTAACACAACCAAACAGCTACAGAGACCGAGGAGACGCTGCATCTCCTGGATCTCAGCGGCTGTCCAGTTGTTCATCTTAATGTCCGCGGATGAAGTGATGGACTGACTGCTGTGATCAGCTGTTTCTTGGTTTTAAAACTGTTATGTCTGTTCAGGACGAATTCATCTGTGTTCGTTTGGTAATGCCTCACTGCGTGTTTGGTATGCAGCTGTTTCTGTCTGTCCTTTAAGGCTCGATGGGAATCTGGCGCTGTCTTGAACGAAGTTAAACTGAGTGAGCGCGCCGTTCACAAACGCCAGAATGAACGCGTTCACAATAACGTTCATCAGGCAGAATACAGTACGTTCAGTTCACGTTCGCCCAAAATATGAACAAGTTCATGAACGATCATTCATTGAACGCGTTCAGGCACAACACTGATTATAACCTTTTTACAATTAAGCAGTGATTCCCAAACTTTTTTGGATTCAGTACCTCCGTTACCTGATGTCTGAATTCAAGTATGTGCTATATCTGACTTCAACATGTTGCTTAAGAACTGCAACAGAAAACTGCAGCTTATCATTATAATCCTTATTTTGAAGAATATACCATACAGTAAGAAAAGGGGTCAAGGAGCTGCAATTAGTGCCTCCCAAGCAGATCTATATAATACTGTGGGTTTTACCGTAACATTTCAGCATGTCTAGTTATTGATGATTTCCCCCTCCCTTTTCTCTCAAATACCCTCTGTAGTACCTCTGTGTAGGCCTATCCCCAGGGGTACATGTACCCCAGGTTTGGAACCACTGGAGTAATGGCCAGTAGTAATCCCTGAAAATGAGAGAGGTCTCGTAGGGCCTCACCTACCAAAGTATGTAATTGTGTGGTACAATGTGAATTTCCACCGTGGCCCGCTCACCAGGGGCTGGTTCACTACTCATCCAAGGATGGTCATGTTGTTCCTACCACCTTACTCTCCTTTCCTCAATCCTATTGAGTTTTTCTCCGCTTGGAAGTGGAGAGTGTATGAGCATCAGGCTCAAAATCAGAGGTCCCTGCTCCATGCAATGGACGCTGCGTGTGATGATATTACAGGAGATCAGTGCAGGGGATGGTTGCGACATGCACGCCGTTTCTTCCCTCATTGCATCGCAAGGGAGAATATACGCTGTGATGTGGACAAGAATCTGTGGCCAGACAGACAGCAGCATGTGGATGGCCAGGAGGGTGAGGAGGACGGCCAGGAGGGTGAGGAGGACGGCCAGGAGGGTGAGGAGAACGGCCAGGAGAGGGAGGGTGAGGACAGCGACCAGTGAAGAAATGTTAGTTTTGAATGTTATTTGTGTTTATATCACAGTATATGGTGCTGTGTACATTTTCTTTTAACTCTGATGCATGGAAGTAGCTGTAAGCGTGTGAATAAAAATGGTTACAATTGCAATGTGTGATGTCAAACCTTGGAGGGTACTCTTACTGTAAAATCCTTTTTTTTTTTTTTCAGCTTTCTACACAATTGTATTCTGTTAGCTAGACAAAAAACTAGTACAGTGACCATTGTCCATGAAGGACTGGGCTAGGACTGAGTGGTGGACATGAGGGAGATTTCAATGGTCCTCTGCCATAGTGACAAAACATCTAAACATTTTGAATTGCAGTGCTTACACAATGCCAAAGGGACAATGCATGTTGGGGGCACTGACTATTTATATGAGAAAGGAATTTAGTTTTGACACATGAGCAAACTGTTTTGGGAGAGATATGAGCTTTTGCAGGTGAACTATGCTGTTGTACTGAACGGTAAGACTGTTTTGCCAAACGATCTTAGAGTTTTGAGAATGTAATTTATGTTTCAAGAAATGAGCCAAACCAATGGAGAAAAACTGTAAGTGACAGATATCTTGTTTAATTAAGGAAATTTAACAAAAAAATTTAATTATGTTTTTGGTAACTTCCTGTAACTTTGCTTTGAAGACACCTCCTGATTCATTTCACATGTGCGTGTGTGTGTTCGATGAGCTGCTGATCAGTCAAACTAAGGAAAAAAACGAGCAGATAAAAACATTCATAGTTTGATGTGATTTAATGAACATCCATCATTAAAGGAACAGTTCAGCCAAATATTAACGTAAGTCATCCTCTCCTCCCGATGATATAAAGTCAGGTGAAGTGTTGTAGTCTACAGAACATTTCTGGAGCTTCACAGTAAAACACAGTTGCAGCATTCTGCTAAACAACTGAAGTAGCTGGAGACTTGATTTAAAACAGAGGAACAACCAAAGAAACATCAGATGTCTCCAACCAGCTCATCTGCTGTGATCGCAGTCTGCAGGAGAGAACATATCACAACCTGATCTGAGACCAGATTTACATCCTTATTACAGTTTTTCTCAGTCGCTTTGGTGCTTTTCTCAGATCAGAATGAAAATTCTCATAACTATTAGTTCAACCTTCACAACATTTAGTCATTTGTGCACATCATAGTAGCAATTTCTCCTTCCTCTGAACAAATTGCAAATGCTTTTGGACATGTATCAGTTGCTTTCATACAATTCTCTGCTGTTTTATAACATTATCATTTGCTTATGTCATGTCAGTCAAGATGAACTATACTTATGGATGCTGAATAATCATTCCCAATAAAACTAATAGTCTTCATTTCATTGCTTGAGTCATTACATACAAAATTGTTGAACTAGTTATCAAAGTCTGTCAAGCAAATTTTATACCTTTCTTTATCATTTTTTCCTGGAAATGTCTCCTAAATTGAACAATTGCTCTTCAGCTTTCGCTCACGAGGAGGTGTGTGAAGTATTAGTTGTAACCAATGACAAGCCACTTGTTCACAGTCACTCAGGGATGAATCCCATGAACCCTCACTTGGCAAACATATATGAACCGAGCAGGACATAATGTGTACCATTTCTATAATTCTGTGACTCAGAAATGGAAGGTCAGCATCGTGGAAGAGGGGTGAGGATGCGGCGAGGAAGGGGAAGGTGAAGGGGACAAAATAGGGGAAGGGGAAGAGGGAGAATGTTGGAAGAACCACTATGAATTCAATCATTCAAACATTTCGTAGGGAGAACAGGTATGTATAGTATTGGACAGTAATCCAACATCTCATAATATCTCATGTTTACTGTACATTACTGTAATTTCACTCTGCACCACATAGGATTGAAAGACAACCTCGCAGAGGTCGAAGAGGGCTGTCTGGATGTGCCAGAATGATTTACCTATGTTCAGTTACAATATATACTGTTATGTTCACATTTGTGCACAGCTCTACCAAAAGGGTGTTTCTTATGTTTGTTCTAAATAAGTGACTGTAGTGTGTTTTTCTTTTGCACAATGCTGTAGAATTGCAAAGTGAATATACAGTAAAAATGTGAAACGTACATTTTCAGTGTCTTGCACTCACTTCCTCCCCTAACTACAGCAATGTGTAACTTACTGTAGTTTTCAAATGACTGTACAAGTAGTGTATAGTGCTGTCTTGAGCATTTTCAGGTAGTGTCACCGAGTTCTGACCTCTTTTTGCATTGGAAAACACTGAGAGAATAAATTGTCATAATGAAAACAGGACAAAGCCATTTGACTATCTTGTTCATAAACGATGGTGTCAAGACTTCTCATTTTGATGACACTGGCAGTTTCATTGACATGAATACTTGCTTTTGAGGAATATACTATCCATTTTGAGCAAGTGACGTGCTTTTGCAGGTTATCCACTAGGTTTTGCAGTTTGCACTAATTGTTTCGAGAAACGCACTAACTGCTGTGCAAATGTTAGTAGTGATGTGAGAAAAGCACCAAAGCGACTGAGAAAAACTGTATCATGAAGGCTTCACTGGAGCTGCTGAGCTAACAGAATTAGCTTCAGGTAGTTCTGCTAAGCTAACAGAATTAGCATCAGGTATCCCTGCTGAGCTAAGACAGTTGGCATGGAGGTGAATATAGATTTCAGTTCCGTGTTCAACATTAAGGAAACAAAGCAGAGACAGTTTGTGTCAGTTCACCTTCTCACTGCTGGAATCTTAACAGGATTATAGAAACACAACGTCCTCTCTGATCGTCCCTTGAGTTTACAACGAAATCAGTCTCTATTATCTTATTATTGGATTAATGTTATCTGTTAATTAGAACGACTTCCTTATTATTACTCTTCATGTTGTTTTTCTCACCTGCAGCTCCAGAGTCACCCTCAAACACCCTCCTCCTCCTCCACCTCTTCCACCTCCTCCTCCTCCTCCCCTTCCCCCTCTTCCCCCTCCACCTCCTCCTCCACTTCCTCCTCCTACTCCTCCTACTCTTCCTCCTCCTCCCCCTTTCAAACATGAAAGCATGTCTCTGACCTTCAGTCGCTCATGTCATCACAATTATATATTTTTTTACAGACATTTGATATTTTAATTATTTCAATTCATATTATTTAGATTTGCACAAAGCGTTTGATGAATTGTTGCAGTTGTTTGTGTTCTGAGCAGAGATGTGAACAAAACAGAAATAATTTAAATAAATGATGATTGTATTATTTTTATTACTGTATTATTTATTATTGTTTGATGATTATTATTTTATCATTATTTTATTATTATTATTATTATTATTATTATGTATTATTTGATTATTTATTATTTCATTACTTATTGTTTTATTTTTTGTCTGAGCTGCAGCTCTGATTGGCTCCCTGGTGTCCTGTGGGTGTGTTCACACAGCAGGTGTGAAATGAGTCAGAACTAGGGTGCCTTAAGAGAGAGAAAGTTCAAAACGCTGGCCAATCACGATAATCAGTAAATAATGGTCAATAAATGCTTTGCTTTGGAACTTTTATATGCTTGTGTTAATTGAATAATTGATTGTTTACTAAACCTGTACAGTCGTTGACAGCAATAAAATCGTAATATTTTCTGTTGTTTTTTTTTACTTTATGACTTGAGTGAGGCAGACAGTCTAACAGGCAAGTCTGGACTCACAGCAGCATTACGATGATAATTGTGTTCTAATAGGAAATCCATGGCAAATGAACTAAATTTTGATTTAAATTCATTGCAAATAAATGGAATTCTATCACTATTTGTTAACTATTCTTACTTATCCCAAACTTTACTCATTGATGCATAATAAATCACACACAGTCTTGTTTTTCCCAATGCACATACCACAATGAATTCCTTAAAAACAGTATCTAAAGAACTCAAACAGATCAGCATGTCAAGCTGTTTGTGTCATTTTCGCTATGTTGTCCTTGGATACGGTCTTCACCGCGGTGTGCTGTGCTGCAAGGGGATGCTCTGATCGCTCGTAGAAACAGCAGAAACAGGAGAAAAGCATGGGTGGCTAAAATCAGAAAGAGCAATTTAACCACCTCCAAAGATTTAAACAACAAAAAATATGTGAATTAATCATATTCTAACAATGCATTTGCACTTCCGCACACTTACAAATACCACACCACTGGGAAGTTTAAGATTTTTTAAATCAGAAACAGAGAACACAGAACAGGAAAAACAATGCAAAAACCAAGGGAAGGGAAGGACAAAGACTGGTTTCTCCCTCATGGAGTTTCCAAACGCAGAGTGTGTGTTGGAGAGGGAAGCTCTGGCACTCTCCAGCAGGTTTCCATCATGCTGTGGAGTAAAAGAAAAGATCATCAGGAGATTTATAAGGTTGAGGTTGCAGATTGAAGCAA
>CAEMYA010000123.1:10244-31254 GCA_903131615.1 Diplodus sargus
AAAAAAAAAAAAAAAAAATGAGAGGAAAAAACAACATTTAAAAGATGGCCATCTGGAAGCAAGAGCCAAACCATGAAGGTGAAAAAGAACAGTGGCCTAGGTTCAACATCAAGCAACCCAAGAACAGCTGAAAGTGTTTCAGGAGAAAGCCATAAAGCCATCACTAACCCCCCACCTACCTGTATCCCGCAAACGTCGCTGTTCCACCAACTACCAGATCTCGGCTACCATCATTAACAAGAGACATGGAACATCCTCGTCATTGTCACTCCTGAGCTATAAGATCTTTGGTCCTTACTCTTCAGTTCTCCTGATGTGCAGCATGCAGCATCAATGCTGTATGATTACTTAAATTATTAATTAACTATATAGTCGTTACAGTTACTAGTATACATATCATACGAATATACAGACTCATCACCCATGTCATAAGGTGCACTTGTGCAATCTAAGACAATCCAGTTCAACTGCTCTGCCATAGATTCTTCATTTATAAAACTTCTATATTTCTAGTTTTAGCTGACATCGTCAAAAAAGTGTCTGCTGTGCTTGGGTGCATTATGTTCATCAGTGTTCCTGATATTTTGCCCTATCCATTAAAATACTTGAAGGCAAACTATAAGCAACAATTGTCGGGATAATACAGTCCAGCACAGCACCACCACACACTATGACCTCAACAAATTACATAAAGTCACCTTTCTGATAATGTCAACAAAAACTGAACATGTACAAGATTTGTAAAAGCAGAATTTATGGCACAGCTGTTGTATGGCACTGCACAGGTGTATCAAATAATATGACTAATAGCAAAAGTTATGTTTCGTACGATTATTTTAATAATATTGCAAGGTAAGACCCATTTAGTATGATTTATTAAGCCTGACCCACCTTACTATGTTTTCAGTCTCACTGTGGTCCACTCAGTACTCGAAAAGATGATGTCACCTGTTAGGGACATTTGTTTAGTATGACTGCTTGAAAAACATCACATTCATTATGTGTCTCACTATATACTGACAATGGTGTTGAGTCAGCGCAATGCGATGGTGAGAGACATGAGTTCAGTTCATAATCAGTGTCCTCATATCATAAGATTCACGTGTCATTCCGCAGCATCAATCAGTGCGTTTACATGACACTCAAGAAAACCGACATTTTTGCGTTCTGCGCAGGCACGAGATTTTTCCCCTGGGCCGTGAGCCGGAAGTAGTCTGACGGCGGCGGCGGCGTCTTTCCTCCGAAATCACGGCAAGAAAGAGCGCCATTGTGCACATAGTCTGTGTAATTATCATGTACACCATATACGAAGTGTACAAAGATGTAGCTTCGTCTCGCTCTTCGTACGCCACCTTTCTTGAATGCCGAGGCAGCTGGTGACGTAAAGAGGTCAGCCGGAGGTGTCTCTGTTACCACTAGTTGAAATGGGCACAGCGCCCCCTAGCGTACCAGGGTATGACATGCTCCGGCCCAATAATCCCATTTTCTCACCGGCATGTATACTCGGATAATTGCAGTTGTCTGACTGAGTAGCAGAGTCGAACTATGGCTGTAATCCGACTAAGCTGTGCATGTAAACGCACTGAATGATATTAAATTGATGTCAAACTACAATCACACTCCCTACACATTAACCTCGCTACTAATATAAATTGACAGCGTTGGATTAAGTTATATATAGAGAACATAATTTACAATTTATCCTGTTGCATGTGTTGCTATAGTTATCCAGTATGCTAGCTTAAACTTTTATCTGTTAATATTCTCTGAATCTAGGCAGGGACAATCCGCCAACATACTTAATTACTCATGTCAATTTAATTCCAATGCACTACTGATGTGAAAATGTCATCCTTTAAACATTTTACCTTGAACAAGTGTTGCTCCGACCATCTGCTCCATATGAATTACATTGAGCAGCAGTAAGCTTGTGCTAACTTCTGGGAACTTTTGAGGGGCTCCATGCTCTGCCATTGCTGTGAAAAAACTGAACCATTGCAGTAAATGGAGGTGGCGCCACTTTCTCTATATAGGACTCTAGTCAGAACCAGCTGTGACATCACTTCCTGCCGCCGTTGCGTCCTGCGGAGACACGTCAGGGTCAGGCTCAGGAGAGAACTCGTCACTGTGCTCTGATGAGCTCTAATGTGTCGAGGTTAAATGGAGCAATCAGTCTATTAATGAGGCAACGCAGCGACCCGGAGTGTTAGCAAAGCAGCGGCGGCGACATGGAGGGAGGACACCTCTTTAACACGTGGAAGGGTTAAATATTCACCGAGAGGCTGTAACCTCCTGGCAGGAAGCCGATCAGTCGCTGGAGATCAATTATCTTAACTCCAGCACTTTTACTCAAGAACAATTCTGAGGTAGTTATACTTACTTGAGTATTTCCTGCTTCTTTATACTCCCACTCCATTACATATAATAAAGTACTTTAGTTACCAGTTACTTAACAGATTACATGCTGCACATTTATAAATGAATTGATCGACTCGTCAGTCAGATCATCAACAGATCGCTGCTGTGATAAAATAATTTCCCAGTCTGGGATCATTAAAGTAATTCTATTCTATTCTATTCTATTCTATTCTATCAGCTGACTCATAGTATAGATTATATACATGTAAATATATGGATCAGTTACTTTACTTTGATACTTAACTACATTTATTATCAGATACTGTTACTCGAATACGATACTCAAGTATATGTGTTACATTTCAACAACACATTTCTTTAATACTTTAATATTTCCTTCATTATCTTTTGATTTTTTAAATACTTTTTATATCATTAAATAAAAAAAACGAAATATAACAACTCAGACAAACAAAAGAACAACAGAGTGAAATAAAAATTAAAATGTAGAAATCAAAGAAATGAAATCTGCCTCATTTCTCAGACGTCATTGTGTGTCAATAACTGATCATTACAAACATATCATTGATTAAACTGTCCAAGTTGTCCCCGGGTCATAATGAGAACATGATCAAAACAATCTTTGTAAATGATAAACAAAGAAGAAGTGTTGATAATGTTTTCAGAGTAAATGTGTGTGTGATTGATCTGGGATCTGTGTTTCCCCTGAAGCAACACAGACAAATCAAAAGGGCGAGCAAGGCAGAGTTCCTGTGTTAATACAGAGAGAGAGAGAGAAAGAGAGCAGTGTGTGCGAGGTGTAGTTTTAATTTGAAAAGCCTGCAGGTCAACTTCACCGACAAGAACAACACAGTTTCCATTATTCATCTGTCATACATGTCAGGATGACTTATTTATTTTACATACATCAATTATTGACGAGACACAAGGCAATGGGGGGGCAGTGACATCATCATATTCATCTCCATAAACACTGTAGCTGCACTTTATTAATAAATATACATTTTAAAGGGTTATTAATGTTCCAACATCAGTTCATAGATATGTTTGGATCAGTTCATCCCGTCTGATACCACAGCAGCAGAGGCTCAAAGTGACCGACTGAAATGTACCATGTCTAGAACCATAGGACGTCCTGACACCATGTGTGTGTTTCTATTATTTTGTCCACACATCAGTGAATCTCTGATGAAAAAGTGCAGAAACATTTTCCAGGAAAGTTAAACGGGAGTAAAAAAAGGACATTTGAGTGTGACGGAGGAACATGTGTTCAGAGCTGAAGATCAGACCACCGCCTCCTGCTGAGGTCATGGCATGTCGACACAGACTACATCTACGGGAAGCTAAGGAGGACAAAAAAACATCTGGAGCAGCAGGCAGAGCCACCTGTCAGAGAGCGGCAGGTCCGTCTTTAGATAAGGTGACCTTTCCCTCCAACACACCGACACACCGCCGAGCAGCTGCCACGGAGCTGCCCTTCAGCTCCCACATCTCTGCAGCTCCACCCGCCGACCCCCAGCCGCACCCGCCATCTCAACAACCTCCCCCTCCACCACCACCACCACCACCCGCCACATCAACACCCCCCTTCACCCTTCGACCACCCAGAATATTAATTTAGAAACTGCAGGAGGAACCAGCTCCACAGCTCGTTGTTTCTGTTTACAGGTTTGACTTCACACAAGTGTTTTTAGTTTTTTTGTGAATTAATCACATAAGCACTGAACCTGACAGCAGCACTAATAATTACATTAAGATTCAATTAAATGCATCAAAAACAACATTAAAACTGTAGGCATGACACACACCTGGACAAGCAGCAGGCTAGCGAGTGTTGGATACTGTCAGACTGTTAGCTTGACTTTAGCTCACTGGCTGCAGTTCATTGTCAGTCAATCAGAGTGGAAACAAGTCGGGTCGGGATAAGTGCAGTCAGGCTGAGTCAGGTGGATCGTCACAGATCATCACAGATCATCTCAGATCATCACAGGCATCACAGATCATCACAGATCGTCTCAGATCATCTCAGATCATCACAGGCATCACAGATCATCACAGATCGTCTCAGATCATCTCAGTTCATCAATGGCATCTCAGATCATCAATGGCATCTCAGATCATCACAGATCGTCTCAGATCATCACAGGCATCTCAGATCATCACAGGCATCACAGATCACCTCGGTTCATCACAAACATTCTGAAGAGTGTTTCCAGTCTGACGTTTATTCTTCATCCGCTCTCATTTCTCTTTAAAGAGCGGCGTTAGTTCTTTAATTAAAAGTTTCTGACAGAGCAATGTGTCGGATGTGTGCCTGTGAAAATAATCTTCTCTTCAGTCCATGAAATTTACATGTATTCATGTAAATAATGACGAGATTTAATGAATAAATTCACTGTAAATTCTCTCCACACCTTCTTTTAGGAAATGAAAATCATTTCTGACGACACAGCGAATCTGATGTTGATTAAAGGTTCATTCTTAAAAGTTTGATCAGGAATATTTCATGTGAGATTACTTCTGAGCTTCACCTGCTGCTGTCTGTGATGACTGATGGATAGCACCTGTGAGGACTGACCAATCAGTGAGCTCCCTGTATGAAACCAGGAAGGATGAAGCTTGAGTCTGGACCCTCGTGGTGTTGACCAGTTTCTGTGGTTCAGTTTAAAGACAAAGTTTTCTTCATCTTCCGGCCGTCTGTCACGTCGTCTCTTCTCAAACGACAGGAAACTGAAATCAAGTCACTTTATTGTCACATGAAGAAGTCATGGAGAAATCATTCCTGCTGAAGAGTCGGAAGATTTTTATATATGTTTGAAGACTTCAAACTGTTCTTTTCTTTGAGACCAGCAACTTTTAGTTCATTTTGAGCCCAAACTGATCAGTCGACCTGAGCATCACTCAGAACGAACGCAGATCAGCTGGTTCGGACCTCAGGAGTCCAGGCTTTAATGTAGGCCCAGAGAGGCCCAGAGAAAATACAGCGATGATTTAGAAAGTGAAATTCTGAAGCAAAGAAACAGTTTAGAGACCCCAGTGATGTCTGTTAGCTGATTGGATGAGGCCCTGTCCACACTAACACGTGTTTATGAAAACAAAGCTTCCAGTAAAGACACACAGGTATCAGTCTCTGTTGCATCATCTAAGGTTTGAGTTTGTACTTTGACGAGACAGATGCTTTATAGTTTGATGTTCTTCTTAAACAGAACGTTAAAAACACAATGGAAAGAGACGAACACAGCCGCTGACAATGTCTTCAGTGGAGAGACGTCATGTTTCTGCTCGCTCACAGTATTTAGTGTAACTAAGCAACTGAGAACAGTAAACAATCTGCTTCCTGTTTACAGCGACACGCCCAGTTCAGTGAACAGTCATGTGATTCAGACATGCTGTATAGATGGAGCACGAAACACTCGTCTGGACAGAGTATTCTTTTACTTCAACCCTGTTTACAAAAACCCATTGGTGGACAAGGTTAGTCAGTTAAGAAATCAGAAAAGGAATTAAAAAGAAGAATAAGCGAATGATAATGAAGTCAGATAGAAGTTAAACATCAGCTGATCATCAAGCACAGGGCTGATGGTGTACGCTTGAGGCACCGTCACCACAGACGAACGGCCGCGGTCTGTCTTCATGGAGGAGATCAAACATGTTGTCATCTCATTGGCCCTCATTTATCAATCTTGCGTGAAAACGGGTGCAGATCTGAGCACAGAACTGGTCTTACGACAGGACACACGTGTGATTTATGAAACGTTCATATCTGACCAATTCCAGCGTACGAATGATCGGGTCTTGATAAATGCGGCGGCTGAATTTGATCGTCATTAACATGTTACGCCCTTAAATATTCCTGGTTCGGAGGCCTCGCCCACTGAGGTCAAACATGGAGAGAAGAAACTCTGGCAAGAAGAGAAACTTTTCCCAGATGGAGATCGGCATCCCGGCAGCGCCGGCACATCAAAGGCTCCATTCACTAATGAAATGTTGTGCAGAACTGAACAGGTCAGAATAATATGGCACACTTTCTCTGTGGTATACAGCAGAGTTCCCCCTGCTGGTCCGAGACGGAGCCACCTGCCCTTCAGCACCCCGAAGCAGCTCCACTGTGACCGTGTGCGTGTGTGCGCACTGTTGAATCTACGTTCCTGCTCTGCAGCAGGTTTGCCAGCGGGGTTATTAGGTATTCCGTTAACTAGTTGTCATGTTAGACTATTTTATTTTACAAAAAAGTGGTATCAGTAAAAAGGAAAAAAATCATCGGTTTTGATCTGTTCTAAATATGTGACTGCTTATGCTTAATGACAGCTGAGGTTTTTTTAATAATTATTTTCAGACTCAGCCAGATTTCGCTGTGCTGCACTTCAAATCCACAGACTCAGATTTGCGTACACGAGCTCAGACCTGACGTGAGATCTGATCGTAGTTTCCTCTCACGTCCAAATTGATAAATGGTCGTACGCACGGTTTTCTGCCGTACGTTCGTTTGATAAATGAGGGCCATTGTGAGTGGTGATGTCACACACTGCAGAGCCAATCAGAATTTAATAAACATAACAAGGTAAAAAGCTGCGTCTAGTGTTCAAACTGCCGAGAGATTTCCTCATGTCACATAGTCAAGCCTCCAGGGAACAATATCATTACCCATCATGCAATTCACTCAACAAGATGTCAGAGGCATGTTGGTCTGTGTCTGTCGAACTGTGTTCATGTGCTTTTGAAAACATGACATGTCTCTAAAGTAGAAACGACGACTCAGAAGTCAGAAGCTGTTGGTGCTCCAGTCACTCGGTTGACTATACACTGAAACACAGTGGATGAAACTTTTCATGTAATCGTCCGTTTCTTCTTCTCCTCATGACTCAAACACAGGAAACAGCTTTCAGCGTGTTTCACCGCTTCTCTTCATGCGTCTGTGTGAGTCAGGAGAACAACTGAGGAGCACCTGAACACAACGTTAAATGAGCTGGTTATGACATCACAGTGATATTATCAAAGGGCATCTTTCGAGGACGGACCAGGAAGCTGAACTTTAACCTAAAAAACAGTGTTTAAACAGAGCCTCCTCTCTGTGTGGACTTCACTGACCATCGGTCATCAGGGACTCTCTCTAATGAATCAGATCCACAGCAATCAGACGATTTCACAGGTCGTTTGTCCCTCATAACATATTGATACAGGCATTTAAAGGACACTTCCGTCTGATTTCCCAGACCGGCTGCAGCGGGGGGGTTACACTGCGATAAACAGACTGCAGCACATGATTGGTTGAAGCGTCCCTGCAGGTTCATGTCTGAGTGTGGAGACGGTTTGTAGGATGAATCGAGTCGTGTTTCTTTTTCTAAAACCATGCTTAATCCCACATAAAATGTCATTTTTTTTTGTGGTCATTCTGTTTTGTATAATTTAAAACACAACGTAGGAAAGACAGCAGAGGGTCAGTACATATGTCTAGATGCTACGTCTAGAATGATACAAGAAATGTACTGCTGTACATTCCAGCACGTTATTGAGTCTGATGTCTCTGATGATGATGATGGTGAAGGTTAAATGTTCACTGGAACAGGGAGTGATGTCACAGGTTCAGTGACTTCTGCAGGTCAGAATCCCATCAGCTGATACTTTATGACTATATTACATATTGTCTGCCAGTAGGGTGTAAAGATGAGCAGCTTAAAGAAGCAGTTCACCCAAAAATGAAGTCATGATTTAACCCTTAATAAAGCTGAAGTCTTCTCTCTAGCTGCTGGGCAGTGGCGAGGGTAGCTCTTTTTTTAGGTGGGCTCAAGCCCATCCAAAACTTGTCTTAGCCCATCCTATCCTTTAGTCCTCAAATCGTATATGCTTTTTTTTCGCCAACCTTGTTTGGAGATGGGAAAATGGTAACAGGCTCTAATGGGCCAGTAAAATCAAGCACACTTCCCTGCATGCATCTCTTGTCTCTGACTGGTGGATAGGCACCTTCGGTTTTACAAAACAAAAAATGCAGCCTGAGAGCACCAAACGTGGTTCCTAGAGGCAGGGCAGATAACCTGTGCTGTAGCTGTAGAATCATACGAAATCAACAACTGGCAGCAGTGTGTTGTAACATTAATGAGGCTGATTTTTGAGGCAAGCTAGGGTGCTAGGAGCTAGCGTTAAACTCTATTTAATAGATAAGATATGAAAGATATGAAATGTCACTGTGAAGCTATGTCTTATGCCAAGTTAGAAAGTCTATCAGTAAATTAATGTGGCATAAAATGAGCTATAGCCTAGTCTCTATTCAGGTTGGTGAAGCATCATGTTAATAGTATAGTGCTTGCAGATAGTAGACTAAACATAGTGCAAGCGTTTGAATGACATGAATCTTCTTTTTTTTAACATTACATAAGCCTGCTTGTCATACTGGCTGTTGATAGAAAGGGGATTCATGGTCACTACAGGCTACTGTAGGAAACCATCTTAAACACTGGAACATTAAACCCTTTGCAAATGTCTGCTTTTCCATAGATGGACATACATTCTTTTTTAAAACAGCCAGGTGTAGGTGAGAGAATGTAATGCCACCGAATATTTAATAGATGAATACATGTTAATGAGTTGGCATTTATTTATTTGTTATTAGTTGTTATACTGTATTACTTTGTCTTTTTGGTGGACAGTACAAAGAGCGGGAGATGACGATAGAGAGAGAGAAAAGAAGATAGAATAAGATGAAACAGGTGAGAACATGAATAGGTAGTCAAGAAGGCCATAATAAGAGTATCTTTTTGGCCACATTAATTGCGTTTGCCCATATTTATTTACTCAATCTTTTAAAACTGCTCTGTCCTGCTGTACAATGACAGGTTATAATGTAGGCCTACATTTGCTGCATTTACCCCAGAAATTGGCCCACTGGGCTTGTTTGCTTTATGTATTATGTATAATTATAAAGGTACTTCCTTACAAAATGTTGTATCACTGCATGAAAAGTGGGATTTTCATCCCTGTAAACGCCTGAAAATCTCCATAATTTTCGGCAGTTAACGACAATTTACAGCCTGTGAACGTCTCGTTAGTCTGTGCCACATATTGACGGAAACAAACCATCACATATGTGGAGCTCGCGGAGGTGCGAACAGCTCTATTTATTATAAATGTATCTTCAACTTGGTCCCATTGCTAATAACATACACAGTATGTACCAGAGATTTTCTTAAATTGAAATTAATACCTTTTAGAAAAATGTCACCTGGGGTAAAACTCTTCCTGCTACCCTGATTTGCAATTGTATAGCTCACAGTAGTGCTGGGCTGCTTGTTTGCTTTATGTATTATGTATAATTATAAAGGTACTTCCTTACAAAATGTTGTATCACTGCATGAAAAGTGGGATTTTCATCCCTGTAAACGCCTGAAAATCTCCATAATTTTCGGCAGTTAACGACAATTTACAGCCTGTGAACGTCTCGTTAGTCCGTGCCATATATTGACGGAAACAAACCATCACATATGTGGAGCTCGCGGAGGTGCGAACAGCTCTATTTATTATAAATGTATCTTCAACTTGGTCCCATTGCTAATAACATACACAGTATGTACCAGAGATTTTCTTAAATTGAAATTAATACCTTTTAGAAAAATGTCACCTGGGGTAAAACTCTTCCTGCTACCCTGATTTGCAATTGTATAGCTCACAGTAGTGCTGGGCGGCTTGTTTGCTTTATGTATTATGTATAATTATAAAGGTACTTCCTTACAAAATTCCTAAGGTTTCACGGTATATGACGGTATTTTTTTTTTATGCATAATCAGGTGTTCATAGCATTTTCTACTGGTTGAGAGAGAAATTACTAGCCCCTTTTAAATAGAAAAGGCCGCACATTTGCTGCAAGATAATGGCGGCACTCTGTCTGTCTATAAGGGAGGTGTAATTTTCCTCTCTCAACCAGTTTCTCATTCCTTCTTCCCAAAAAGTGCCACTGAGGAAGATTCGTAAACATGACATGACGTGAAGCACGAAGTTGGGCGTGTACAGTGACATATAACATATGCATCGGAAGAAATGTGGTGACACATGATATATTTACTTAATTATAGACCCGTGGCCCATATTCTCGCCTCCTCAGTCAAACACATGCCGATGTTAAATCCCCACTATTACAGGAAACGTGCATCCCTCCATTAGCTGCTTCAAGCAATAGACAGCTAACAGGAAGCAGGTCAAATTTGTCTTCAAAATAAGAGCTTTACATTGCATCCCACTGAAGTTAAGAACTGAGTTCTTAGCTGGGGGCTTTTAATTTGAAAGTAGTGACCATAAGTAGCTTGCCGCTACAACAACAAGCTGACAGCTACAGAGACCGGATCTCAGCAGCTTTCCAGTCGCTCATCCGAACGTTGTGTCATCAAATACAGCGGTATGGCGGGATATCAAAAATTCATATCAGAACGAAAATATACACGGGTATTCAGTGTGAACCGGTATACCGCCCAGCACTAGCTCACAGCATATTAATTTAGAGGCTGTCCACACGAAAATGCTCTTTTGCGAAAACGCACATTTCTTGCATCGTTTTGGCTGACCGTCCACACGGATCCTGAAAACGCAGTGCCTGAAAACACACTTTTTTGAAAACGGGTCTCAGGGTGGAAAAATCTGAAAACGCAGCGCACCCATTTTCGTGTGGACGGTGAATCCGCATACTTTCCAAAACGATGATGCCATCGCCCCACCCCTCGACCTCTTGCCTCCGACCTCTGAACCTCACGACGTCTCATAACAACATCAACGGATGACTACATGCTTGTGTTCGTGCCGCAGAAGATGTTGAGCCTTTCTTGCAACTTACTCGCCTTGTAGTTGAGTGTGAGTCGTAGCAGCAGTTGAACCTCATAAACGCTCTACACAAATGATTCTGGTTTCCTTCTGGTTCGGTTTCTCCCTACAATGTCTGTTTGTTTACAAGCTTAATGCGCATGGTTCGTCTCTTCTTCTCCATTTTTGGTGAATTTCAAGCGCCACCTATAGGCCTGGAATATGAACTACAGCGTTTTCGGTCGTTTTCAGTGGATCCGTATGGACGCAAATATTCTTGAAACGATGCCGAGGAAGACGGAGGAAAAAAAGATAGTTTTCGTACATGTGGACGTACTCTTACATGTTAAAGCCTCCCCTAGAATTAGGGGGAGGGGGGTCATGGGGGGACAACTGCCAAGCAAGGCCCACCTCAATTTAAGACAATTCACGGCAGTTTTCGGTGTTGCCTGCAAATTGCCGTGTACAGTCATAAACCAGAACTTCCACAACAATCTACAGTGCCGCTTACTGATGAAAATCCCACTTTTCATGCAGTGTATGTAAAGAGGAGGAAAGGATGGAGAGAGGGCAAGAGCAGGATGGAAAGAGAGAGGAAAGACAGGTGGCGCAAGACCTGGAAGAAGCAGGTGAGAAAAGGGCATTTATTGTTAGCCACCTCACTAATTACGTATAAAATAGAAAGACATTATATTTAGAGTCATTTCATGGATGACATCTCTGAAATTGTCTCTCTTCAAATATTTATGTCATTGTTTTTTTTACTAAGGGCAAAGAGAAGAGCAGGGAGAGTGTTTTGATTTTGGTAGCCTCATAATTCCTTGTCAAGAGTGGATGTCAGCTGCTTCCTTGGGGCTGAGCCCCCCCAAAGGTCAGATCCTAGAATCGCCCCTGCTGCTGAGCTAACAGTGTTAGCATGCAGGAGCTCAATCACACATGGACGGTGTAAATCTGATCTCAGATCAGGTTGTGATGTGTTCTCTCCTGCAGACTGTGATCACAGCAGACGAGCTGTATGAGGACATCCAGCGCCGTCCCTCCCTACAAGCAGAACACACGCTGTGCATAGGGCCCCTTGATCCATGGGGGGCCCCATTTTGCGCAAGGAGACACATTCTCTGCAAATGCGCAAAGGATGCGCTTGCTGCAGTGAGGCGCGCGTAGAGCACCAAGTCAGCCCGAGGCAGGAGAGGAAAAAAAAGAGACGAGTAATCTGACACCGCAATGACTGACAGCACGGAGCATCTGACCAATCAGCGGTCAGATGCGCCGACTGGCAGTTGGATGCAGGTGGAGGGATGGCCTCCAAACGGGAATATGAATCGGGAGCAAGCAAAAGAAAGAAAAAGCCAAAATAAGAGGAGGCTCGTGCTTCACTTGAAGGTGGGTATGTTGTTGAAATCAAAAAGAAAAACTTTGTGACATAAACACCCCAGCTGCCAGCCTGCTAATCATGACACAGAAGAGAGGATCATTCTGTCTAGATGTGGACTGGAGATTAAGAGAGAGAGAGAGAGAGAGAGAGAGAGAGAGAGAGAGAGAGAGAGAGAGAGAGAGAATGAATTAAGATAATCCTTTATTTGACCCACAATGGAGAAATGTAAAGCGTTGCGGCAGCAAACAGCGGTGTAGGAATATAGAACCTAAGTACAAAATTTAAAAGTAAGTATAAATATTGAAATATTAAGTAAAAATTTTGAAATAAAAATAAAATTCTGCTTAGGGCCCCAATTTAGCCAGGGGCAGCCCTGAGGACATCTGATGTTTCTTTGGTTGTTCCTCTGTTTTAAATCAAGTCTCCAGCTACTTCAGTTGTTTAGCAGAATGCTGCAACTCTGTTTTACTGTGAAGCTCCAGAAATGTTCTGTGGACTACGACACTTCATCTGACTTTAAATCATCAGGAGGAGGAGAGGAGGACTGACGTTAATGTTGGGGTGAACTGCTCCTTTAAAGCTTCCTCTCCAGCCTGATTGACTGCTTGTCTGTTATTTCCCCTTATCTTCAGAGATAAAGACCAATTTTCCTTCAAAGATGAATCGTTTCAGTTGATGTGCTGAAAGACTGTGAGGGAATAACTGTGGTTATTAAAACAAAGTCACAAGTTAATAATTTAATAACTGGGAGCTGAACAATGAAGAGTCCTGATCAGGTGATCAATACATCTGAAATTAAAGGGCCGACAACAAAGACCAATGACTATAATGATAGCTATGCTAAGGATGAGGGCATTGTCATTGATGAGTAATTAATGTTCTGTAAACAGAAACAGGAGGACATGTTTAAAAATGAGACGAGTCCGGAGAATCAGAGCTGCGGTCTTTTACAGACTGATATTCAGATCTACTAGTGTTTTTGTTACGTTGTGTTAATAACCCACCATGAGTTGTTAGAGTGGAGCATCTAATGTCACCATTACATGCAGAACAGGACAGTGTCTCCAAAGTCAAACTGTGATGGTCCCGTACATTCAGATGATTCTGATTGGATGTCAGTGTTACTATCGTTCATCACTGTCTTTGTTAAAGGTGTGCTGTGAACTCTACCGATCGGTTCAGTTAGAAAGACATTCCTACACTCTGGGCAGGGACAAAACCGGGCCTCATGTGATCCTCTACGGTCTGATCACCCTCAGTACAGTAATTATAATATAAGTGGGACGATAAGAAGCCTGATCCTGGAGATCAGAGAGAGGAAACACCTGAGTCATCATCACTGAACCGCTTCTGTCTTGTTGGTGAGACAAGGTGATGTATTAAGCTAAACCCTGAGTTCTGTCTGTAGGGTTTCTGACAGGAAGTCGATGTTTTTGTCACAGAATGATTTCAGATCATCCGTAAACCACTGAAAATATAGTGTTGAAGTGTGAAATCCTCCACCTGTTGGAAGCTTCAGTGAAAGGAGAGAGGGTGTGGAGGGTGAGGTGGGGTGATGATGTTTTTGGAGGCAAAGTTGCTTCGATCATATCAATTAATACCAATAAAGACCTTAAGTGACAACACAGAGAGGCATTAGGCCGACAAAGTGAGGCAGCTTTGTTCCTGCGAGGCGCCAGCTGCCGCCGCCGGGCCCAGAGGACGCCGCCGCAGAGCTGCGTTCTGCTCCGGTGCCACGCTGGGACGCGGTGGGCGGCGGCGGCACGACGCAGCCGGGCCGGCCGGGCTCCCCGCGCGAGTGCAGTATTAATGAGGCGACAGCACGGCCTGCTTCCGTATTCATTAGGCATCTGGGCCGACAGATGTGAAGAGCCGCCTCAAGACGAATAAAAAATGACTTCCCATCTGGACGCCCCAAACTGGAAAAGACAAGAGGCAGTTTTCTCTCTTTCACGTCACCCCCCGTCTCCCACTGCTCCCACTGCACACACACTGCGACACACACACACGCACACACGCACACACACACTGCGATACACACACTGAACACACACACGTACACACTCTCTGCGCTCCTTGAAGCAGCTCTCAGGGAAAAACCTTGTGGAGGTGTGTGATCCTTCATCAGAAACCAATCAATTGAACCACTGTGTGTGTGTGTGTGTGTGTGTGTGTGTGTGTGCGTGTGTGACAAAATGTGATCTTCCATCGTTCTCATCGTCGTTTAAAATCCTTTAAGTGTTCGAGGTGTTCAGGGGAAAACAGTGTTTTTTAAATGAGTGTTCAGAGCTTTGTTTGATTTGATTTGTGATTATGTGTCATAGAACCACAACATTTAAAATAAGACTCACAAACAGGAAAGACAAAACTGTTTAACAGCAGAAACCTGAAGTGTGTCACACTTCAGTCCAGGATCCAGATCAGACTGGTTTAAATCCGTTCTTGGATGAACGTTCAGTCAAGTCCACAGGTACGTGAGTGTTATATCTACCTCTAGACGAGTGTTAAAGCACCATTTGCTTCATCACAGAAGATAAATGAGGCCGTGAGACAGGACACAGAATCTTTCTGAGAACTCCAGATCAGACCGGATTAGATCCAGTCCACACTGGATTAGATTGAGATCAAACTGGATTAGATCCAGATCAGACCGGATTAGATCCAGTCCACACCGGATTAGTTCCAGATCAAACCGGATTAGATCCATTCCACACCGGATCAGATTCAGATCAAACCAGATTAGAACCAGTCCACACCAGATGAGATCCAGATCAGACCGGATTAGATCCAGTCCACATCGGATTAGATCCAGTCCACAGAGACAGTTTGAAGGAGAAATATCTCAGATTTTTTAATTTCTTAAAACAATAACATTTAATCTGCTCTGAAGGAAACTGATGAAGGAACTCAAATGGAAACTATTATATACAGCTGTATATAAACCATATAATAATTTCTCTAAATTTCACCTCAGGTTGTCTGAACACATATATACACACACACACACACATACACACAAACACATACACACACACACACACACACACACAGACACACACGGTTAGAGGTCTTTATAAATCAGAGGTCCCTGAGGAGGTGGTAGAGGTCCTTGAGGAGTTAGGCTTCACTGAAGTTGTTCCAGAGGTCACTCATGAAGTCTGTTTGTTCACACTTCACTCTTGTTGCTGAACTGTTGACACAGAGCAGCAGCCAAGCCAAAGACCACGGTTCAAGACTGTGTTTCAAAGTCTGTCTGTGTGAAACCACTAGATGTTCCTAACAAGAGGTGGGGACATTCTCCAGCTGTGTTTGTGGACAGAAACAGATTTTGTATGTAACCAGGTGGTTCTGTGGCGACAGATCACAGGATAATGAACTCAGTGATGTCACAACATGAAGCTGAACCTGCAGAAACATTCCAACATCATTCCGACTGTTTGATGTTTCAGACTCTGAACGTTCTCTTGAACTTGACCTCCTCCAACCTCGACCCCCCTCCCTTCTTCTTCTGCACCTTTAATAAACGCTCCAATTAAAAGGCTCATTTCCTCTCATCTGCTTCTTCACTCTTTTATATTTTTTATATCTGCTCGGTCCAGATGACCGGCTCCTGTGAAGGTCAGTGGACAGAAATCTGGACCCTTTCTCTCCTCTCTCCCTCCTCTCCCCCTCTCTCCCCTCTCCTTGGTCAGTGTAAGGACCATTACCTGAGTCCCATTAAAACTGTGGCTTTGTCCCAAATCCTCATAAAGGCCCTCCATCCCCCCTCAGCTGCTGGATGAACAGACCTTCAGAGGTGAGAACACACAGACACACAGACAGACAAACTGACAGACACACAGATACACAGACAGACAGACACACTGACAGACACACAGACACACATTCAGACAGACAGACACACAGACAGATCTATCCTCAGCATATCTGTTTTTAATTCAACTTATTTAAGACAGAAAGGAAACAGAAGCTTTAATCATCATCATAACTAATACTGTTTTACTGACAGTGTAGGTGCTTGCATTCAGCTCACAGAAACATCCTATCTGGCGTGAAGACGACAAGACAGAGGTGCTAACATTAGCTTAGCATCCAGGACAGAGTCCCACCTGATGAGAAAAAACAACAGGACTCATCTTGGTTTGATTTCTTGATACAAACACAATATCATGCAATAATTAAATACTTCAAAAGGTTTCAGTGTGCAGAATAAATTCTTTATGTTGAATTAATCTTTGTGCTTCTTCATTTGTCCTGAATCAAAATGGAAACCTAAACCCTCCAGATGGAGAAGGAGGTTTGTTAGCTCAATAACTACGACGACAACTGTACATTTTCATGACTTTAGTCCAACTTCAGCACAACAATCACGATGGCTCATTCCCGCTGAACAAACACGAGATTCACACATGCACAGTAACATAACAAACTTCTCTTTTCTCTTTAAAGAAAAACTCCTTTCTCCTTTTTTAGTGGCCTTAACAGATAGCCAGGTTTACAGTTTCAGCTTTAATAACTAGAGTAGAACAGTGAAGAAAATGTCTTTGTTGTTTAGTCCATTTATCTTTTAAACTGCCATACGCGTTTGCTGAGAGCCCTTAGCAAAACGAGTGCAGACGGCCGCTTCTTGGACAAACTGTCAGGATTCCTGATTTTGTGTTGAGTTTTATGTTTGGATTTTCATGCCCCACGTGCCTTTAAGTTCTCCCTGTACATTCTCCTGTGGTCTGCCCTCTGTCTCCCTCTGTCTGTCTTGTTCCCTCCTGGTTTTCTCCTCTGTGCTCCTCCCCCTCGTTACCACACCTGGCCTCCTCCCTCCTCTCTCTCCTCACCTGTTCCTCGTTTGTTCATCAGTGTCTGTGTATTTAGTCCGTGTGTTCCTTTCAGTCCAGGGGCCTCATTTATAAAACTGTGCGTAGGATTGACGTCAAAAGGTTGCGTACGCACGAAACACAGAAAGTGCGTACGCACAGACATATCTTGATTTACAAAACAATGCGCACGCACGTCCTACGCTGATTTCCCTTTATAAATCACAATCCACTCTAAATGTGGAGGTGCGGGTCATACCACGCCCATAGTCGCCTATGAATATTCAGAGAAACACCTAATTAATATTGATTCATGACTGAAAGCATGGCGAAAGCAGAGAGAAAGGCGAAGAAGCGAAACTTTACTCAGTGTGAGGTCGAAGTTCTTGTCGGGGAGTTGGAGATGAGGAAGGCTGTTTTATTTGGTGGACATGGTGTTGGAGTCATCAATGCTAAAAAGGCTTCAGAGTGGCAGCATGTGGCGGACAGAGTCAATGATGTTGCCTCAGAAGGTCGGAGTGTGGCCGAAGTCAAAAAGTGGTCAGATATCAAAATAGACGAAAAAAAAGCGCCTGGCGTCACACAGGCAGAGCGTCTGTGCCACAGGCGGGGGAACGGGCCACCCGGAGCTCAACCCGCTGGATGAGGAACTGGCTGGGATCCTCGGGGAATCCCTCCTGAGTGGAGTGGTGACGGAGGTGGAGGGGGACACCAATGCCGGCCCACAAGGAGCAGAAGACCCCGGTATGTAATTTGTATTCCCATATTTGAAATGAGTGTAACCAAATGCATTCATGTTGTGTTCACACATTTATGTACACAGAAACAATTGAGACTCCATTCACAAAATAAGTGACTTTATTAAAAAATTCTTCTTTTAGTTGCTGTGGGTCCAAGTGAGGTCAGTGGTGCTGCAGCTGAGCCATGTGCGCCCAGCGTCTCCACTGCACCTCGTGCATCCCAACCCTCCGGCCGTGTCCTCACAGATGCAGTCCTGCAGATGCAGAGAGACGCAATCACTGCAATAAACGATGTTGCCAAGGAACTGTGGGAGATAAAAAATGTCCTTTTCACGTTAAACGCCACCATGAAATAATTCATAAATAAATTATTTGAATGAATTAATGAATGTTTCCATACCTGTATTTTTTTTTCACAAGCAACGCATCAAATCCAAACGCTGGCTCACGGCAGCAGCGTTTGGCTCAAATGCCTGGGGATAGGGGTCCGGGTCGGGGCGAAGACGATCAGCGTCGGGGGGGGGCAAGGCCACATCTTTTAGCTGTGCTACGTTGTGTAGCATTTAAACACTAGTGTAGCATTTAAACACTAGTAAAAAAAAAATTGCAAGTCTCAGGATTTCCACATTAGCCGTACCTAGAAGCCACCCATCACATACAGCGCTGGCCTCCAGTCTGCGCCCAACACTACTGTGTCTCAGTATGAATGAATCATGGGTTGACCCAGGCCACCGAGCCACTTCCTTTTGTAAGCAACATGTCTGCATCACATATGAGTTGGACATTGAGGGAATGAAAATGCTTACGATTAATAAAAGCAAATTCATTCTCACTCGGTGCTTTTATAGCAACATGCAGTCAATGGCACCAATTACATTTGGGAAACCGGACATTGCTGCAAATTGCGCTTTTTTATTTGCCTGTTCACCCACCATATAACGAAACTTTATGTACTGCTGCGACAAACAAGTTATACCTCCTAACACATCTGGCATGACACGGCTAAAGGCTGGCTGGGATATCCCTGACCTGTCAGCCAATTCCCTCTGGAATGTGCCGGTTGCCTCAAAAATCCGAGTGTTGTGAGCACTTGAAGCGGGACCGGCACGGCGTGGTTTCTGCAGGTGCTCCTCTCCAACGCTGGGCCCAATACCGCACACAGATCCAAGAGGACAGCTCGTGGGAGTTGGAAACAGCTCATCAGCCACTCATCACTGTTGGCCAGTAGATCTTGCTGGTCTCTGAAGTTCCGCTCCCTCCGTATCCTTCCGTTTGCCACACCCTCCAACAGTGCCAAAGCAGCTATTGTGCACCATAACGCATTGTGAATACATGCCTTTATATACCCATCTATTAGGTAATATCTGCTACATGTGTGAGAATTACCCCGATTGGCTAATAGTCCTTCAGACTAACAATATAAGATAATTATAGTCTTTATTTGTATGGCAACAAAACACAGTTACAGTTAAGTGTTTTATGCATTATGCATTGAAAACGGTGATGAAACGAAATGCGCTATATGGTATAGGATATTAATATATTAAACTGCAAACTATCAGTGTAAACATAATTTGCTCTACTGTTATCTTGCTATTGTCCGAAATCATATGTTTCCCATGTGCACTCCAGGAAGTATGTTTGTTTATTCATTGTGGAAATATTCTTTTTTAATCCATTTGCAAATGAACTGTTCATATATGAGAGGTAATATTACTATTTATTTTACACGATCAGTATCAGTTTCACACAGTTTCTCCCATTTCTTTCTTCTGCCCTCAGTGGCGCAGTTTCTCCTTACCCCAGTTATGTGCGTACGCATGGGTCAGAGTGTGCATGGAGGACCGCACATTTTCCCGTCAAGTCCTCTTTTTATAAATCCCACAGTGTGCGTAGAGAATTGCGTACGCTTTCTTTTGAGCGTACGCAACGTTTATAAATGAGGCCCCTGGTCTGGTCATTGTATTCTGTATGGATTTGTCAGCCCCTGTCTGCCCCTGTCTCTGTTCCTGTCGGTTCCCAGTTCTTTTTGGTATGTGTTTTTTGGATTTTTGCATTTTGCATTCTGTTTTGAACTTTGGTTTTGATTTGTACTTTGCCCTTGTTCCTTTGCACTTTGTTGTTTCGCTGTTCTGTTGCTACTTTGTCTTTCGTCCCCATTGTGTCTGCTTTTGGATTTTTGTACTCAGCTTTAAATAAAGCTCGCTTTTTGTTTTTACCTGATCTTGCCTCCTCTCTAACTGCGTTTGGGTCCACCTCCTTTATCCATAGTTTTCTCCCTTAACCAAACATGACAGAATGACCGGATCAGAAAAGGACCCAGCAGTTAATGGCCTGGAGATTATCCGTTGGTACCAAGACTTTGTGACCAACCCCACCAGCAGGACTCGGCAGATTGCTGCTAGCCACCTTTTCTTCCAGGCTACAGCCCAAGCCCATGCCTCAGCTCCAGCCTCAGCTGAAATGTGTCTCCTTTCTGGGGAACCTGCCTTGCCTACAAAGTTCCCCCACCTAGAAAGCGACGTTCTCTGCAGTGTCCAGGCTCCCTGAGGTCTGGCGCCCTTCTTTGCTGTTCCTCGCCACCACCCAGGGCTTTGCCCCCTCTGCTGTCCTGCACCCTGGAGCCATCCCGGGTTAGTACCTCTGAACCATGCCTGCCTGGAGCTCCAGCTGTACTGTCGGCGGCCCACACTGCATGAAAAGTGGGATTTTCGTCAGTATGCAGCACTGTAGATTGTCGTGGAATTTCAGGTTTGTGACAATTCACGGCAATTTGCAGGCAACATCGAAAACTGACTTAAATTGTCGGAAACTGACGTGGGCCTTGCTTGGCAGTTGTCCCCCCATGACTCCCCTCCCCCTGATTCTAGGGGAGGCTTTAACATGTAAATGAAAATGCTGGGAGCTATACAAATGCAAATCAG
>CAEMYA010000123.1:32530-68654 GCA_903131615.1 Diplodus sargus
GCTTCCTGTTGTTGTGTGGGCAGATTATACTTTGTACGTAGTTGTGGTGTGTTTGTGTTAATAAAGCTCTTTCTTTGAATAAACAGCACCTTCCTGGCATTTCCTTTCATCAATAAATTCATTCATCTCTTTGATATCATAAATAGAAAGTAAGTAAATAAATATAAATAATATATAAATTATAAATAAATGAATATATATATATGGGGGTGGGGTTTACATTTATAATGACCCAGGGTGACCAATAGTGACAGATCTGACAGATCTGCCAACCAATCACAAATGATTTTTCGTGTTTAAAAGTAGTGGTTTCATCCAATACTGAGTGAGGATATTGAAGCCAGCCCACACATTCTCTGGCCAGGCGTGGTTTCGCTGCTATTCATATGCAAATTAGGGGCGTTCGCAGCTCCGGGAGCTCCACTGACGTCATGGTTCGTTTCCGACAATTTGTGGCACAGCGAACGCGGCGTTTGCAGACTGTAAATTGTCGTTAACTCCCGAAAATTAGGGAGATTTTCAGGCGTTTACAGGGACGAAAATCCCACTTTTCATGCAGTGCCAATCGACACCTGCCAGTGGCCCTCAGTCGGCGGCCTGGTTGACACCTGCCATTGGTCTCCAGTTGGTGGTCCAAACGGCGCCTGTCCCTGCTCTTCGGTCGGAGGCCCGGTCGAGTCCAGTCCCTGACCCTCAGTCGGCGGCCCGGTCGACACCTGGCAGTGGCTCTCAGTCGGCGGCCCGGTCGACACCTGGCAGTGGCTCTCAGTCGGCGGCCCGGTCGACACCTGCCAGTGGCCTTCAGTCGGCAGTCCAGACAGCGCCTATCCCAGCCCCTCGGTCGGAGGCCCGGCCGGAGCCTGCCCAAGCCCCTCGGCCGAGTCCAGTCCCTGCTGCTCGGTCGGAGGCCTGGCCGAGTCCCGTGCCAAGTCCAGGTGCCAAGTCCAGTATCAATTTTTTTTTTTTATTTAAATTTATTTTATTTTGCACAATTTTAAAAAAAATACACAAATACTGACATAGAATACAAATACCATACAGTGCAGGAAGAGGCAAAAAACCCAGTGGGCTTATTTGAAGCCTCCACCTAAAATAATGTTAAAATTTCACAATATTATAAGGAAACACAAAATTAACATACAAAAAATGAAAAATAAAAACTACATAAAGAAATAACAAGCTAATAGTAAAAAATGATATATAATAACAGTGCCTGCTCCTCGGTCTCTGATCTTGCGTCCTGTCTAACTGTGTTTGGGTCCACCTCCTTTATCTATAGTTTTCCCCTTTAACCAAACCTGACACAAACAGTCAGCGAGCTGCTCCAGTTGCTGACCACATGATCAGCTGAGTAGTCCCAGAGTCGATGAGTTCCTTGATTCTGCTGATCTCGAGTTGGAGTCTTTTCTCTGTGACTGATTTGGTGGATTTGACAGCCTGTGGTGATCTCCGAATACAGTGTAGCTAAGACAACTGCACTGTCGATGCCATCTCCAAGTGCCAAAGTGTCTCCAGCTAAAGTGCTCCAAACAACTCTCCTGATCCTCTTGGACTGCAAGCATATAGGCGAGAATCTTCCATTCTCTCCCATAAGCATGATTAGGTGCTCAACTTCTAGGATATTTCCCATAGATGAATCAGTGAACACCACCAGCTTTAGAGGCCGCCCACACGGAAACGCTCTTTTGTGGAAACGCATTTTTCTTGCATCGTATTGGCCGATCGTCCACACGGATCCTGTAAACTCAGCACCTGAAAACGCACTTTTTTGAAACCGGGTCTCAGAGTGGTAAAATCCGAAAACGCTGCCCTTGGGTCTTCATGTGGACAGTGAATCTGCACACTTTCGAATACAATGTCGCCATCACCCCACCCCTCAACCTCTTGCCTCCGACCTCTGAACCCCGCGACTTCTCAACAACAACAACAATGGCGGACTACATGCTTGTGTTCGTGCCGCAGAAGATATTGAGCCTTTCTTGAAACTTACTCGCCTTGTAGTTGAGTGTGAGTCGCAGCAGCAGTTCGACCTCATTAACGGTCCACACAAATGATTCTGGTTTCCTTGCACTAGTCATTTTTGTCTTCTTCTTGTTGTGTTCATTTTCTCCTTCTACTGTCTGTTTGTTTACAGCGTGCAAGCTTAATGCGCATGGTCCGTCTCTTCTTATTCTTTTTGGGGGAATTTTACATGGGGGAATATGAACTACACCATTTTCAGTCGTTTTCAGTGGATCCTTATGGACGCAAATATTCTTGAAACGATGCCGAGGAAGACGGAGGAAAAAAAGATTGTTTTTGTACGTGTGGACGAGCCCTTCGGGAGCTTTCTTTTCACAAGTACTGAAACCTCAAAGTCATCTTCTCTGACTTCAGTTTTCTGATCAGTTTATTTGCATAGTGCACAGTCTGAACAGTGGCATGCTTTGTACTGGATGTCAGGATGGATATGTCGCACATTGTGTCGGGTCTGCTCTGCCTCGCCACCCACAATATTTGGCCATTTTGTGACTTAAGCATATCATATTCAGTGGGCCCACCCTCCAGTGAGCTCACAACTCGCAGGAGGGTTCAGAAGGGGCCGGTGCGGTGTGATTTGGGTGGCAGTCGTGGACGGGGACCCCGGCGACCCAATCCCTGGACGGTGACTCTGGCCATGGGGACATGGAATGTCACCTCGCTGGGGGGTAAAGAGCCTGAGCTGGTGCGTGAGGTTGAGCGGAACCGACGAGAGATAGTCGGGCTCACCTCCACGCACAGTCTGGGCTCTGAAACCCAACTCCTTGAGAGAGGCTGGACTCTCTTCTACTCTGGAGTTGCCCACGGTGAGAGGCGGCGAGCTGGTGTGGGCTTGCCTATAGCTCCTCAGCTCAGCCGCCATGTGTTGGAGTGAATGAGAGGGTCGCCTGCGCCTTCGGGTTGGGGATAGGTCATTGAGTCCGAATGGACCATGTTCTCCACTTCCATTGTTGACACGGCTGTCCGGAGATGTGACCGTAAGGTCTCTGGTGCCTGTTGTGGCGGCAATCCCCGAACCCGGTGGTGGACTAGGGCTGTACGGTCCCTGTACCGGAGCAGGAGCTTGGTTCGCATTGCCGGCAGTAAGTCAGACCTGTTCCCGGTGCATGTTGGACTCCGGCAGGGCTGCCCTTTATCACCGGTTCTGTTCATTATTTTTATGGACAGAATTTCTAGGCGCAGCCATGGGCCGGAGGGGGTCTGGTTCGGGAGGCACTGGATTTCATCTCTGCTCTTCGCGGATGATGTGGTCCTTCGAGCCAGGACCTCCAGCATGTCCTGGGGCGGTTTGCAGCATCTGTTTCGGATGCCCCCGGGACGCCACCTTCGGGAGGTGTTCCTGGCATGTCCCGCCGGGAGGAGACCCCGAGGAAGACCCAGGACACGCTGGAGTGAATATGTCACCCAGCTGGCCTGGGAACGCCTTGGGATCCTCCCGGAAGACCTGGAGGAAGTGTCCGGGGAGAGGGAAGTCTGGGTGTCCCTGCTCAGGCAGCTGCCCCCGCAGCCCGGCCCCGGATGAAGCGGACGAAAATGGATGGATGGATGGACATCTCTGGTATACTTTGACCTAGACACACCATTCAAACTTTAACATGTGGATATCAGTCCAAATTATCAAAGTGGGATTCAACTTTTGCTTTAGCTTTCATCGTTTTTTTCGTCACGGGGCAAAGCGCACAGCCCACTCTCGCGATTCCCCGGCGGGGAATAGTCTAGTTTGACTTTGTCATTACATCGTGTCATCATGCTGTGTCATTTGACTGCTAGATGTTGTTATGATGTGTGTTATGCTGTGTTATCTAGATGTGTAGTTTGGCAATGTCATTATAACGTGTTGTTTGACAGTTTCTTTACGTCATTGTTATGCGGCATTAACAATTAACAATTATGCCCCATGATTATTATTTCATTGCATTACTGTAATGTAACATTTAAATAAATGCTGACCACTCTGACTAATATTTATAGGTATTATTTTTTATATAATATTTTTATATAGAGTATATAATTCTATATTTCGACTTTTATTCAGATTGCTCTTTTTAGTAGGCTATGATGCATGAAAAATAAATTAGTGTTAGGAGACAATACAGAAGTGGTACAGCTTTGCAGGGAGGTTACCTCCACCGACCGCAAAGGCTAAGCTGGGAAAGGGGCGCCTGGTGCCACCGCGGTAGCCAGGCATAACAACGTTGTCAGACGACACATCAAGATGATACGTGGTAACAACACATAGTAATGACACATAGTAATGACACATAGTAACGACGTAAAGACACTGGTCAAACAACACGTTATGACATTGCCAAACTACACATCATAATGACAGTGTCAAACAACACATCAAAGCACATATCATAACAACACTTTGTCAAATGACACATCATGACGACACGATGACAAAGTCAAATGACACAAGGACGGTTCAACTTTTCATAGACATCTCACATGTTCAGTAGACATAGACAGTGCGCATGGCAACATATTTTTGGCACAAATGGAACCCCATACGGTACGGCTCCGATCCGGTTTTGCTCCACTGTCCGCCAACCCCCTGCGCTTTGAGTCATATCCTGTCATATCTTCTGCTGTTCTGTCAATAAAGCCATAAAAAGGCCCCCCCCAAAAAAAAGACTGTCTCCAACCCAGCTCTTTCAAAATAAACTTTATATAACTTATTTTGTTACAGTTCTATTTCTCTTTTTAAGTGAACATCTGTTTTTTTCATTAACAAAACATTATATTTAATATATTGATTTTTCCACTATGAATTTCACTGTTTTTAATTCAAACATCTTGGTTTTTAATATACAATGAACTATTTTTAATACAGATTTTTAACCTAGGTTACACCCTCCCCTTTTGAATCTATTCACGCCTCTGTTCATGGGAACTGCTGTACAGTAAGAGGTTAAAGGATGAGTTTAGGTTAGTCTGTTCGGCTTCCAATAGCCCATCGGTAAGAGTGGTACTCAGGCCTTGAAACAGAGATTGAACAATGGACACCAGTGGGCTGCCAAGGCGTGAATACTGCAGCTGTTCAGGCCTCTCTCTGTTTCTGGTTGAACGTCACACATCACTGGTAACTGTTGAACCATTATTAATCTCTCTTTCCTTTCTTTCAACAGGGACATCCTTTTCAGCAGGAACATCTTCAGCGGATCCAGGGACATTGGTAGGTAAGTATTCACTTGATGGTTCTTTAGTTTTTACTTCTTTTTCAGGTTCTGTGTAAGATGAAGCAGCAGGTAGAGAATCTGGTAGGTCTGCTTCAGCGCTGCGTAAGTCGCCACATAGGTTATCAGGTAAGTGATTGTCACCCGCTGGAGCATCAACAGGTAGTTGTTGTTTGAATAGGTTCCTCCCCTTGTTCATTGGGGAAGGGGTCTCAAGGTGGATGTTTGGTCTAGGAGCTTCATAGGCAGTTGTAAATCTCGTAATTTCTTTGTCAGGCTGCTCTCGGAACCACTTGTATGGAATGTCATCCTCAGAGTCGCACTGATCAGTTACATCATCAGATTGTTCAACAGACTTTCGTGTTCGTGACTTGCGTGGTTTTGGCAAATCTGGCCTTTCAACATGCGGTGGAAGCGAACCACAGGGAAGTACGAGGTCTCTGTGAAGGGTCCGCGAGAGGCCTTCCTTGTTCTCTGGTCTGAGGGTGCAGACTGGGAGATCTCCAGCTTGCTTCACCACCACCTAGACATCCGTCTCCCACTTATCGGCAAACTTATGTTTGCCGCGCAGGCGGACAGCTCTCAATAACACGCCAGCCTCCAATTTGGAGGCAGTGACACGGCTGTCAAATCTTGCCTTGTCTTAGCTGCGTTTTGGGTGGCTATCTTGTAACTCTCTTCCAGATGAGACTTGAGTCTTTGAACGTACTGCGAGTGAGACTTGTACTCACCATCCTTCAAGGGTAACCCGGAGGCCAGATCAACAGGTAGCCTCGGTTGACGACCGAACATGAGTTCATAGGGTGTGAACCCCGCTACATCATTCTTCGTACAGTTGTACACGTGTACTAAAGGTTTCACAAAGTTTCGCCACTGTGATTTGTCTTTGTTGTCAAGTGTTCCTACCATGCTCAGCAATGTTCTATTAATGATTAATTATTAATAATTATTGGATTCCCTCTGGGATGATAGGGCGTTGTACGAATTTTACAGGTTCCAGCAATTCTGCAGAGCTCTTTAATTGTCCGTGACTCGAAGTCAGGTCCTTGGTCGCTATGCAATCGCTCTGGGATTCCATAACGGACCATGAAGTCGTCCCAAGGGCACTTGGTGACGGTCCGAGCTTTCTGATTTGGCGTTGGGATGGCAACTGCATACTTTGCAAAATGATCCGTGATCACCAAAATATCCTTCGTAATGCTTCTGTCAGGCTCTACAGACAAGAAATCCATACCAACAAGCTCTAAGGGCCTGGTGGATTTTATGTTCACCAGAGGTGCCGCCTTTTCTGGCTGTGCTTTTCTGCGGATGCACATATCATTGTGAAGGCTCTGAAGAATGACAGTCCTCAGGTAAGACAAGTTGATATGTGATTCTGCCATTATCTTGACGTCTCCTGTACAGTACTTCGTTTTGCATTTCGAGACGATTCCGCTCCCTTAGAAGGAAGGGAATGTCAGGAAGTTCTTTTCTGACTGTTGGGGGCAGCTTTTCTCCACTTTCAATTTGAGCTATTACCTCCCGGAGACAGGGGTCAGCTCGCTGCATGTCTCTGATTTCAACCTTGGACAGATGAGGAAGACCAGGTAAACCACCATGCTCTTCCACAAAGCTGTATGGCAGGGCCTCAGGAGAGGTTGCTAGGGACTGCACCAGCGCCATGCCTCCATCGCTGTCTCTGCAATCATCTGGTATGCCACAAACAAGATGCCTCTCACAGATGGCGTGCACGATGTCTTGGCTCACACCATCCTCAAGATCTGCCAAATGTGTTCGTGTGAAGTGATTGATGCGCTCCTGTTCTTTCTGGGACTTCAGGTCATATGAGAGCTCTCCGTGCGGCCTTCTAGAAAGACCATCCGCATCAGAGTTCAGTTTACCTGGCCTGTATTGGAGTGTAAAGGTGAACGTTGAGAGGGCTGCCAGCCACCTGTAACTGGTCGCGTCCAGTTTGGCACTGGTAAGGACGTACGTCAGGGAGTTACTGTCTGTTACGACAGTGAATTGGTTACCGTACAGGTAATCACAAAATGTTTCAACAACAGCCCACTTTAAAGCTAGGAATTCTAGCTTGTGCGCTGGGTATCTTGACTCGCTGCGTGACAGGCCCCTGCTAGCGTATGCAATCACCCGCATGTGACCATCTTGCTCTTGGTATAAGGTTGCCCCAAGGCCCCTGGTACTGGCGTCGGTGTGAAGGATGTACGGCAACTTGGGATCAGCGAACCCAAGAACAGGAGATGTGGTGAGTTTCTCAATGATGGTGTTGAACGCTAGCTCACAGCTGTCAGTCCAGCGATCACCAAATGGCTTCTTTGGATCATGGTATTGGTAAGTCTGTGTCTTGTGTTTGGTGTTTTTGTGCAGTGGGGGATAACCCAATGTCAAGTCAGTGAGGGGTTTGACTATGCTGGAATAGTCTTCTATGAATCTTCTGTAGTACCCCGAAAACCCGAGAAAAGACCTTAGCTGTTTCAGGTCTTGAGGTCTTGGCCACTTTTTCAGTGCCTCCACTTTTCCAGGGTCGGTTCCCACTCCGTCTTGAGACACGATATGCCCCAAATACTTGACCGACGTTTGAAAAAACTTGCATATCTCCGGGGAGAGCTTAAGGCCGAACTCTCGCAGACGGGTCAAAACCCTCATCAGCCTCACTTCATGCTCTTCCAATGTCTTGGAAAAAACAATGATGTCATCGAGAAACACAAGAACCTCCTTTAAATTCATCTCACCCATACATCTCTCCATTAGATGTTGGAACGTGTTCAGAGCATTTGTGACACCTTGAGGCATCCGATTAAATTCCCCAAACCCCATAGGACGGACAAAAGAGGTTTTGGGTTTTGTCCATTTCTTCAACCTCTATCTGATAATATCCTGATTTTAGGTCGAGGACCAAAAACCACTTTGATCTGGTGAGCGTAGAGAATGCTTCTTCCAGATTTGGGAGCAATGACTCTCCACACACAAATATATTTCAATGCACAGACAAAAAGTTTTCAATATATATAAATGTAAAAAAGTTTCACAAATATTTTTCTGATCCACACATAAATGTTTCATGATTAATATAAATGTAATATAAATCCACATATATATGTATTTAAAAGTATTTATAATTTTCGTAAAAAATATATTCATATGTTGTTACATTTATATACAAACTGTTGAACTTGCATTTAAAAATCGTTTTTCATTTGTAAACTTGTCTCTATTTGTGTGTGAAGTTGTCTGCATTTGCCTGTGGATTTTTGAGACATTTTTCAGCCAATGCACGAATGCATTTTTTTTCAGATGGAGCTGTCTGCAACCAATGAGCTGTCGCCCTTATTTTCAGTCAATCACATTAGCTTAGCCCCACGCGGGGACGGTTACGCCCATTACATTGCAACTGCGCATTTTGCGGAGGGGTCAGAGGTCAGCTTCAAGATGGCGTCAGGAAGCAATTCTGCGGATTCAAGTGTAAGTAAAGGCGTCTTGGCGTGCTTAATTAAATATATTTTGAGTTATGAAACATTGATAAGTTCGTGATGTGACATCATGTGTGTATTATACATTATGTGGCATTTTAATACTATCATTTGCTAACTAGTTAGCCATACAATGCTAATAGACAAATAAAGGATCATTAGCGAATTTAGCTGCTGCAATATAACACTAAAAACTAACTTAAGACATTGACAACAAAACCGTATTGGTAATTTGCTTGCTAACATCTTGCCTGTTTAAACATCCAATACCAATAAGTTGCTAGCAAACTATAATGAGTAAATAGTAGCTCAAGAAATTGGATTCAAAGATATATTGTCACAAGACTCCGTCAAACCTTAGCCAGTACAGTACTGACTGTAATAGATGGCTGATGGATCTAGCTAGATACAAACTTGTCATGAACGTTAGCTAGAGAGTGAATAAAGTTGTTTTTTAAAACTTTTCCAGGTTGTCATGTTGTGAACTGTAAGCAGCAGCTAACACATATTTCTATTTATGTATCAATTAGGAATCACTAAAGCATGACATCCTCCTGAGATTACATGAGGCAACCTGTCGATTTAGAAGCCTTACAGTTGGCATGCCATCAGGCTTTTGTTTTGTTGGCAGCTCTAGGTGACACAGTAGGAGAGGAAATATTGACGTCACTTGCTAGTCTAAATGCTCTTATCCAGCAGGAGAGAGAGAATGAACAGAGAGTTTCAACTCTGGAGTTGCAACGCTGTGCTGGACGTGGTCGTCCACGCTTCAGAGTGTCATTAGAGTCTCTAATCCTTGTTGAGCTTGGACTGCCATCAAATTGCATCGCCAAACTCCTCGGTGTGTCCAGAGCTACGCTTTTTAGGCGAATGGCCGAAAACAACATTCAGTTTGCTTCTTATCGTAAGTTGCAGTGATGACGAACTAAATGCTCTGGTCACTACAGTGAAAAGCAAAATGCCAGACGCTGGGCACAAAATTGTCCGAGGTGCTTTACTTGCACAGGGACACCGAGTTCAATGGGACAGAGTATATGCATCTATGCATCGCGTGGACAGTGTTGGCGGTCTCGCTAGGATGGCCCGTTTGGGATGTGTGGTGGGGAGGACTTACTCAGTGCCTTACCCAAAGTACTTAGTACACATTGACACCAATCACAAACTCATCAGGTATGTATGCATGCTATCTGTATGTACAATGTTAATTTTATTTTTGTATTTTCCAATATTGTATTTTGTGTATTGTATCACATATTTGTCTATCATTGACCAACGCATGCAATAGCAACCATCATAGTATATGGTTGCTATTGCAACTTTATTTAGAGCGCCATGAACTGATTTTGTTGTGTTTACATTCCCATAAATATGGTATTGTGAGATCTATGCTGGTAGAGATAATGGCCCTCATTTATCAAACGAACGTACAGCAGAAAACCGTGCGTGCGACCATTTCCACGCAAACTTCGGCATTTATCAATTTAGACGTGAGCGGAAACTACGATCAGATCCCACGTCAGGTCTGAGCTCGTGTACGCAAATTTGAGTGTGTGGATTTGCGGTGCAGCACAGCGAAATCTGGCCGAGTCTGAAAATAATTATTAAACAAACCTCAGCTGTCATTAAGCATAAGCAGTCACATATTTAGAACAGATCAAACCGATTATTTTTTACGTTTTTACTGATACCACTTTTTTGTAAAATAAAATATGTAAATAGTCTAACATGACAACTAGTTAACGGGATACCTAATAACCCCGCTGGCAAACCTGCTACAGAGCAGGAACGCAGATTCAATAGTGCGCACACACGCACACGGTCACAGTGGAGCTGCTTCGGGGTGCTGAAGGGCAGGTGGCTCCGTCTCGGACCAGCAGGGGGAACTCTGCTGTATACCACAGAGAAAGTGTGCCATATTATTTTTGGCCTGTTCAGTTCTGCACAACATTTCATTAGTGAGTGGAGCCTTTGATGTGCCGGCGCTGCCGAGATGCCGATCTCCATCTGGGAAAAGTTTCTCTTCTTGCCAGTGCCTCTTCTTTCATTGTTTGACCTCAGTGGGCGAGGCCGGAATATTTAAGGGCGTAGCATGTTAATGACGATCAAATTCAGCCGCCGCATTTATCAAGATCCTATCATTCGTATGCTGGAATTGGTCAGATACGAATGTTTCATAAATCACACGTGTGTCCTGTCGTAAGACCAATTCTGCGCACAGATCTGCACCCGTTTTCACGCAAGATTGATAAATGAGGGCCAATGTGTATTGTGTTTGGGAGTTACTACTTATTTGTTTTAACCTAGGTACATCTTCGTCATCTTTGGGGGAATAGATGGCTATTCAAGAAAGGTAAGACTTTCACTATCAAGGACTAACAACTGCAAAATGTTGCTGAACATCACAATTTTTCTCCTATATAACTTTCTATAACCTTTTAAATTTTTTGTCTGTATAAACAGATGGTGAGCCTTCAGTAAAAAATATAATTTGTACTTTTTGACATTTTGTTTCTTGTTTGTTTTTTTTGTTTTTTTGTTTTTTCATCTGGCTATGAAACTTACCCTTTTCCATTGCTGAGGAGAAGCAGACTAGCCTATCCCAGCCATCCTATGTACTTTAAACATTTAACAACTTTCCTTTTCATAGTGTCCATCTATCGTTTTTTGTGAGCTTTGACTTAATTTCTCATGTCATAAGACTTGATCCCATTATATTGAATGATTCTGTAGTAAGTAGTTTTCTCACTGTTGCACACATAATTTTGGCATTGATTCCTTTAGCCCCTACAGAAGCCCCAGTTGATTTATGTCATGAGAGAAACTGAAGTATTAATATGTTGTTCTACCTGTTCTTGTAGATAATGTACCTTAATGTGGCAGACAACAACTGGTCCGATACCCACTTGGCCTTCTTCAACGCAGCTGTGACTGAACATGGGTTTCCTCTGAGGTATTAAAGTTATTTAAATGTAATAACTTGAGTGGTTGCAGACCTATCCAGAGAATTTAGATGCTAACCATCAAACAGCTGCGTCAGTTAAAAAACAGTGGAACTTGTATTGAGACAGTTCTTTAATCAAAATAGTGTAGTGTATTGCTGTTAATTAAAAGGAGCATAGTCTGAACATATGTGACGCGCCACGGCAAAAAACCAGCAGCACGTCGGCTGGGAGAAATTCACAGAAACAAAGAAACTATCTTTTTTTTCTAAATTAGTGATTTTCGTTTTTTTGCAGAATGTGCAAGTTGAGATCATGAAGAAGCCACTCCATGTTTCAGATTACAGTATTGGTTGCCTTAAAAGTATATATTTTGTGTTTGAAATCGGGTAGAGTTTCAGGAAATGCTGGCGCATTGGTGGGCGTGTGCAGCGATACAGTTAATTTGCATGCTGGCTACCTTTCACTGGCTTTTTTTTTTGGGCCAATCAGGTGCACCTTAGTAGCGAACTGCATGGCTACTTATGCAGCCCCCCAGCATAAATTCTGCCACTTCTGGAAGCTGCATGTGATTTCATCATTGAATGAAGATGGACCGGGAAAAATGCATTGCAGAAGAGCTAAATCGTGGCTGTTACAGTGCAAATCTATGGCAGTACTTTTGCGAGACGCCGGAAACTTCTGGTTATTCCGACGCCGATTTCACTTCTGATTCTGATGAGTGCACTGACGATGAAAGCGACTGTATTACACTGAAGAACATCCCTAATCTACAGCTGACTTTAGCCGAAGATGAAGACGAGGAAGAATCTCTCGGCCTCGCAGCAGAGGAGCTGGAGCGTGAGATATCAGACGCTATATCTATGGTGACATGTGAAGGCGATAAAGACAGCTAAATGGAGAAAATCTGTAACTTTGACTGCAAATGCTATGTAAGAAGAAAGGAGAACTCTCTCATTGGGACACAATCGTGTAGCGACAAGCTTTCTCCAGAGCTTATGTACAGCATACGGTTGGATTCTCTGTCTGCCGAAAGAGAGTGGCAGGACATGCGAATAATTGGACATCTCGAGGCAAACAGATGCACAGTAGTTGCTTCGGACATGACTACATCCACCAAAAAGCCCCAGACGAAGAGAAAGCACCCCCAGACCACTTATTCCATCGGAGGCAATGACGTCTGCAGGAATACTTTTCAGTTTCTTATGGGGTGAGTTTCTATTAACATCCAAGTTAATTACTTTGCGTTATGTATTCCTTCAAAGTCGCAGTCAAAGTCACAGGGATTACAAACTGTTATCTCATGTTTTTGTTTTCATGTTTATACCTTAGCCTACATTGTTATTAGCTAGCTCAGTACTGTCGTTTTAAAACAATATGCACATTGAAACTAAGCTGTAATGAGAGGTTTTGTCTAGTAACGTGAGCATCTGCTATTAATTTGAATAATGCTGGAATTGCTTGAATTGACTGATGCTCATGATTTAGCACCTAGTTTACTGGAGAATAGTTTGGATGAATACATCCAGACTTAGGTGACAATGTGCCTGTTAGCATTGCTTGAATTGACTGATGCTCATGATTTAGCACCTAGTTTACTGGAGGATAGTTTGGATGAACACATAGTGTATATATACAATGCACAGTGTGCTGTAAACAACAAACAATAACAATATAAAAAACAAAACAAAATGTGCAAAATATATTATAAACAATAATAATATATTCAAACAGTAGAGAGACCAGAGTTCTCTGTCAGGCAGAGGTGAGAGAGTTGTTGTATAAAGTGATGGCTTGTGGCAGGAAAGATTTCCTGTATCTATTGCTACATCTATTCCTGTATTCCATATAAGACCCGTGATGTGAAACTTCTTTGTTTTCCTTTTTCAGAGACATGACATGTGCTGACTTTGTCTTTGGGACCCTCCCCATCAGCAAGCAAGAAGATCAGGATGCATTACAGTTTTGATTTTGCACAGCAGATACACTTTCCCTCAAACCCTCTTCAGCCTGGGCCAATGTACTTCCTGACTCCACGGAAATGTGGCCTTTTTGGTGTCTCCTGTGAAGGGCTGCAAAAACAGGTGAATTTCCTGATTGATGAAGGCATGTCATCAAGTAAGGGGAGCAATGAAGTCATCAGCTACATGCATCATTTCTTCAGCTACTTCGGAGTTGGAGAAACAGACGTGGATCTTCATTGTGACAACTGCAGTGGGCAAAACAATAACAACTTCATGCTGTGGTACGCTGCCTGGCGGGTTGGACACAGGCTTCATGACACAATTGACCTCCACTTCCTTATTGCTGGCCACACCAAATTTTCCCCTGACTGTGGCTTTGGACTAATCAAGCAAGCATACATGAAGACCAGAGTCAACACTTTGGCAGACATCGCTGAGGTAGTGGAAAACAGCTCTCCTGAGAGTCACCTCAATATCCCACAGCTTGTTGGAAATGCAGATGGCAGAGTGTTAGTCAAGACCTTCGACTGGCAGAAGCATCTGAGTCCCAAGTTCCGAAAGCTACCACTGATCAAGAGTTATCAGCACTTCAGCTTTGATGCTAAGAGACCAGGTGTAGTGCTTGCAAGAACTCACTGTGATGCAGAACCTGTCGAATTCCAGCTACTGTGCGATTCAGCGGTTTTGCCCCCTGTTGACAGTCTTCCTGTCCTTGCCCCACCTGGACTGAACATTGACAGGCAGACCTATCTTTATGAAAAAATCAGACCTTTCTGTGCTGACGAGGCAAGAGACTTCACGTGCCCAGCGCCAAGGGTCACAGCACAGAAGAGTCCACAGAAGAGTATGCAGAAGAGGATGCGGATGTGATATCACCAAATAATTGGACTGTCCTTCACACCCTCTCCACAATGTGCAGATCAGCCACAGGCACTTTACAGAGTGTTAAACAGATGTGGTTGTAGATATGTAGATGTAGTTTATACCTTGGATTATGGCACAAGGGATTGTAACATCTTATCCTGTGTATTAATTAATGATATTCACAGGCTTTTTGTAATAAAAGCATTTCCATTTCAATAAAGTACCTTCTAATTCTGATGAGTCCACTAAAGTGCTTAAGGAAAATAACAACATTAACAACATGACAACTGCTTTTGATAACCATTGTTCAAACCACTACAATACTTTCTGCCCTGCAGGTTAACAGATACGAGATGTCACTAAATGAATGTAGGGGGAGGGCTTATCTAAATGAGATGCAAATGAGCACCATTGTGTTGACTTGCCAGGGGGTGAGAATTTCCTGCTGTGAGAATTGCAAATGTCTTGGGGCTGTTTTCTCCCCAAAGGGTTTTGAGATGTGCATACATTCAAATGGCCACAACTTCTTCAAATATTATCAGATTTCCATGTGTTAGACGTCATTGGAAAACTTAGAAACTACACTTTCAGAATTTGTAAATATTCAAAATGACTGTCGGGAGACTTGTTGCTGGTTTTTTCATGGCTGGTCACATATACTTGAACGACGAGTTCAAACAATTACATCCATAAATTATACTTAAAGGTGAAATATGGAATATGAGCTGAATGCCGCCATCTAGTGTCTCAAGATCGTAGTCGCGACAACAAAAAAGTAATTCCAGCGGTCGGGTTGCCAGGTGGAGGACACCTATGTAAATACAGATAGCTAGCTAGAATATTTTTTATTATAGCCACTGACCGCAATGGTGAAAGTGAACCAGCAATACTGGACAGGGCAGGAGGATTGAGCCGCCTTCGTTTACTGGGGGTGGAGGTTGATGGGTTACGATCAGTATTCTCATATCTAGGATCAACGTGATATAATGAAAATAAGTATAGCAGAGGAGTTTGACCGACAGGTAACGTGAGCTAAGTTAGCAAGCGAGTTAGCTTACCGATCCAGGAGAAAGTTCGCCATTTCCGCATGTGTTTTGATGCCGTGGAAATCCTTTACCTGAGTCCATCGAGCGTATGCTTTACCGATATTTACTCTGGTTTTTGCTCTTCTCCGGTCAGTCAGCTGCTTGGACAGATAATGCACCATTCGCTGGGGCTCTGAAGAGCTTGCAGGCTCCACCATTTTATCCAGTGTCAGCCTGGCTGTGCTGAGCTATGCCGAGCTTTGCGAAAAAATCCTGCCAATCATAACACACGACTGTTCCTTGGAGGTATAGAGTGGAAAGGTTTAACTTGCTGTTAAATTCGATATCAACAGGAGGAGGACACGAAGGACGACTCGAAGGAGAACAGTACAGTGAAAATGCCAACCTACTTTAAAGAGAACACTGGATCAAAAGCAGCTTTTACAGTTGGACAGTTTTAAACAGTAGCAACACTGTACAGCCTCAGCACCCCATAGTGATTGCTGTCAGCCAAAATATGGATAACGAAACAGTAACACAACAGGAACAGGGGAGCCTGGAAACAAGGTCACGAGTCTCAGGCAGTAGATCTGCACACGCAGGAGCATCAAGTGCTACCGTCGCAGCAGCTAAAGCTCACGCAGAGGCGGAAGCGGCTAAAGCTAGAGCAGCTTTCAGTAAAAAGGAGGTTCAAATTAAGACAGAAAAGGTGCACCTGGAAGCAGAGCTGGATGCACTGCAGCAAGAGAAAGAGGCTGAAGCTTGTTATGGCAAAGGCTGTTGTGATGCAAGCAGCGGCTGCTGCTGAGTCGAATCGCTCTGGCTTTGAGTCGTTACCTTCACAGAGGAGTTCTCGTGAGAATGTGAAAGAATATTTAGAAAAACACTCACCTGCAATCTGTGGGCCCCTTAGAGAAGAGCTAGTTGAGGGGCATTGGGAACCCCAGCCAACCAGCCAACCCTTGTTGAGTCCATGTAAGGAAGAGCAAAACCAGACTGATCAAGATCAAACTGTGCAGCAACACTCCAGCCGACGTCAATCAGGTTTGTTTCAGCCTGACTCAAGCCTCAACCCTCTAGTCCACATCAATCAACAGGTCCCCATCAGCGTTATTTAGAACAACCCCAGACAACTTCTGCACAACACTCACAGTATGTTCCCGCATCATTTCATAAGCCTAATCCCGCTTCGATGGGTATCTCAGCGAAATTACCAGTGGTTCAAGACTTAAAGGGTACCACATCAGATCTGGCAAAGTATTTGGTCAGGAGCCAGCTGGTTTCAGGTGGATTAACATTTGATGATCAACCAGAAAATTATCTAGGATGGAGGTCAACATTTAACAGCATAGTTGAGGGCTTGGATCTTTCAGCTCATGAGCAGATAGATCTTCTCATCAAGTGGTTGGGCCCAGAGTCAAGCCAACATGCACGCAGAGTCAAGGCGGTTAACATTAGATCGGTTGGCCTTAAACTAATTTGGACTCGGCTGGAGGAGTGCTATGGCTCACCGGAGGCCATCGAAAGATCTCTGTTCTCAAAGGTGGAGCACTTTCCAAGGATTGGTAGCAGAGATAATCAGCTTTGTGAGTTCAGTGACCTCTTGTTTGAGCTCTAAGCGGCTAAAGAGGATGGACATTTGCCTGGCTTGATGTGTATAGATACAGCATGAGGAATTGGTCCAATTGTTGAAAAGTTGCCCTTCCATCTTCAAGAAAAATGGATGACGTTCGGATCAAAATATAAGGAAGATAATGATGTTGCGTTCCCACCATTCCCAGTATTCTCTCAGTTTGTTAGAAGAGAAGCAAAGGCGAGGAACCATCCAAACTTCAGCTTGTCCAGCTCCATAACACCAAGCGTGAGAAGAGAAGGGTTTGGAAACCAAATTCCTGGAAACATTGCATCCATTCATAAAACAGATGTGTTCAGCAACCCAACTACCAATACAGCAAAAGGAATTGAAGATCTGAACAGAATGTGTCCATTACACAAGAAGCCTCATGCCTTTTGGAAATGTAAAGTCTTTCGAGGAATGCTCCTTGATGACAGGAGGAAGTTTCTTAGAGACAATGGTATTTGTTTTCGCTGTTGTGCCTCAGTCTTTCATCAAGCCAAGAACTGCAGTACACCAATAAACTGTATGGAGTGTAACAGTGAGAAACATGTGGCTGCACTCCACCCAGGCCCTGCCCCAAAGGAAACTAAACAGACAGAGGCTTCAAAGCTCAATGTGTACTCATGTTTGTGGTGGAATCAAAGGGAAGTCATGTGCAAAGATGTGTCTTGTCTATGTGTACCCTCAAGGTCATCGTCCACAGAAAAGGAAAATGTATGTCATTTTGGATGAGCAAAGTAATGTGTCACTGGCAAAAACTGCATTCTTTGATGTCTTCGAGATTAAAGGAGCAGCAGAGCCAGACGTGTGCCGGAGTTGTGACGACCAAGGGAAGAAGAGCTCATGGTTATGTCATGGAATCACCACACGGGAACGTGAGTATTCAGCTTCCAACCTTGATTGAATGTAATCGTATGCTGGACAATAGAGAAGAGATTCCAACTCCTGAAATGGCATACCATCATGACCACAGAGCTATAGCTTCAGAGATACCACCTCTTGATTCTTCAGCAGATAACTTGCTTCTTTTGGGACGGGACATCGTCAAAGTCCACAAAGTGCGCCAGCAGCACAACAGGCCTCATGACGCACCATTTGCACAGAAACTTGACTTGGGCTGGGTTATTGTTGGTGATGTGGGTCTTGGCGGAGCACACATGCCCAAGGCCGTCAGTTCATTCAAGTCTTCTGGATAATGGACGTCCAAGTCACTTCCTACCCTGTGGTAATGTTGCCAATGTTGAGGAAGATTTAAGTGGGGGATTTAAGGCACATGGTCTTTTGGCAAGTGAGGATGCAATGGACTCTTATGCTCTACCAGGATATCATGTGGGTGACACTGTCTTTCAGAGGACTGAAAAAGACCACCACCTTGCACCTTTCGGTTGAAGACCAGGTGTTTATGCAACTGATGGTCAGGGGATTCCATGAAGAAGAAAAGCGTCACTGGGTAGCTCCCCTGCCTTTTCGCCTGCCAAGAAAATGCCTCCCAAACAATCATCAATATGGCTTCCAACGGCTAATGTCCCTGCAGCGTAGCTTTGAAAAGAAGCCCTCCATGAAAAATGACTTTGTGGAGTTTATGCAAGGGCTTTTAGACAACCATCATGCAGAGGTTGCATCACCTCTTCAAGAAGGGAAGGAGGTGTGGTATCGCCCTCTTTTTGGTGTGTACCACCCACAAAAGCCTGGTAAGATCTGTGTCATGTTCGATTCCAGTGCTCAGTTTGGAGGTGTGTCATTGAATCATGTGCTGCAGCCTGGGCCAAATCTCAACAACAGTCTCTTGGCCATCCTGATCAGGTTCAGGAAGGAATCTGTCGCTGTGACAGCTGATATTCGGCAGATGTTTTATTGTTTCCTTGTGAATGAGGAAAACCGAGATGTACTGCGTTTCCTGTGGTAAAAAGACAATAACCTCAACAATGATGTGGTGGATTATCTGATGCATGTTCATATGTTTCGGCAACCGCCCATCATCAGCCGTCGCGATCTATGGATTACGGAGATCAGCCCAAGAAGGTGAGAAGGATTTTGGTAGTGATGTTTGTCGCTTCATAGAGACAGACTTCTATGTAGATGATGCCCTCAGATCATTTCCAACGGAGGCCGAAGCTGTGGATATGCTGAAGAGGGCCCAAAGTCTGTTGGCATGCCACAACATCAGGCTTCACAAGATCACCTCAAACAAGGCAGATGTCATAAACGCCTTTCCCACAGAGGATCGAGTTCAAAACATCAAATCTAGGGACTTTGTTGTTGATTACTTACCTGTCCAGTGCAGCCTTGGCATTGCTTGGAACATGACGACCGACACATTCATGTTCAACATCCCTGAAGCCCAGAAACCATTTACCCGAAGAGGGGTTCTTTCCACCATCAACAGTGTCTGTAGAGGCTAAGTCAATGCTTTAAGCCACTGAGGCATTTCAACAGGAAACCTAATTGACGCGCTTGTACTTTACCATGACGGATGAATGAGAGTCCTGCTTTTCTGTTAAGATGCAAACAAGTCCATTTATTTTACATCTCATGCTTTACACACACACACACACACATCCTCACGTAACAGCATAGCCTAGCATAGCGTAGCCTGGCGTGGCGTGGCATGGCGTGGCGTGGCGCGGCGCGGCGTAGCGTAGCGGTCAAAAACAGTTTATCCTGTTCCAATTGGAAACACCTGACGAGCCCCCAAAGTTTCCTACATTATTGGAATCAGAGAAGCTTCCAGAGTGGCAGAGATGGCAAACTTCGTTGCGAGAGCTCAACAGTTTCAGCTTCTGCGGTGTTAGCTACTGAAATTGCCGAGGTGGTCCAGGAGAGCGTGCTGCACAAACTTGACAGGACGACATTCTTTACGGACAGCAAAGTTGTACTTGGGTACATACATAATGAGTCACGAAGGTTTTACGTGTATGTACACAACCGTGTACAACGTATCAGGCAGTCTACCCACCCAGAGCAGTGCAGATACGTTCCCACTGGAAACAATCCAGCAGATCACGCTACGAGACCTGTATCGACTTGGCAGCTACAGAGCATCGACTGGTTGACTGGACCGAGTTTCTTGCTTAAGCCTGAGAGTTCACTATCAAATGACAATCACTTCGAGCTGGTCAATGCAACCACAGATGTGGAACTCCGTTCAGAAGTCTCAGCTCTGGTCACTAGAGTCTCAAAGAAGCGACTCGACACCAAGCGCTTTGAACGTTTCTCTTCTTGGCATGTGTTGACTAAGGCTATAGCCTTGTTGTGTCATATTGCCCAAGCTTTCCACAAGACACTACAGGACCCAAAATGTCATGGTTGGCATTCCTGCAAAAGAGGTCTTACCTGTACCGATCTCAGGGGGGCCAAGCTCACCATCATCAAGAAAGTGCAGGAAGAGGTGTTTGTAGATGAGATTGACTGCATTCAAAGGGGACAGGATTTGCCAAGTGACAGCCATCTAAAAAAATGCTCAAACCCTTTATTGATAGTGAAGGCCTTCTTCGGGTAGGTGGACGAATCAAGCACTCAAATCTGGGAACTGATGAGATTCACTCTATTCTCCTCCCTGGGAAGCATCATGTTGTGACGCTACTTATTCACCATCACCATGAGCGAATTAAGCACCAAGGAAGACACATCACAGAGGGTGCGATCTGTGCAAGTGGGTTGTGGATAGGTGGGTACGAAGAGAGCTATCACTGGATTATCTACAAGTGTGTCACATGCAGAAAACTACGAGGAAGGGTGGAGCAACAACAGATGTCTGACCTACCCTCAGAACGTCTACAACAAGAGCCACCCTTTACTTATGTAGGGTTAGATGTGTTTGGGCCTTGGGAAGTCTGTACCCGCCGGCAGTGCCAACAGTAAGAGGTGGGCAATACTATTCACGTGCATGTCCACAAGGGCTGTCCACATTGAGCTCATTGAAGCTCTAAGTGCTTCAAGTTACACAGATTCTTTGCTGTTAGGGGACCAGCTAAACAGCTACAGTCAGACCGTGGCACCAATTCCATTGGTGCGTCCAAGGATCTGAAGCTTGCAGCAGAAGGTGATGCCACTGTGGGAAATCACCTTCTCACCCAAGGATGTACTTGGGTTTTTAACCCTCCTCACGCATCTAACATGGGAGGCAGTTGGGAGCGTATGGTGGGGACCACGAGGCGTATTCTGGACTCCACATTGCTACAAGCTGGAAGGATAAAGCTCACTCATGAGATTCTGAGTACGTTGATGGCTGAGGTGACAGCCATAATCAACTTCAGACCACTGATTCCAGTGTCCTCAGATCCCGAGGCCCCTTTAATCCTTACACCGTCTATGCTTCTTCCACAGACGGTTGGTGTGACTCCAATCCCTCCCAAGGATTCAACAGACGCTAACCTGCTGAAGTATCAGTGGAAAAGTGTACAGGCTCTTGCCAACACATTTTGGGCCCAATGGCGCAGAGAATACTTGAGTACTTTTCAGTGTAGGCACAAGTGGCATTCGACACGGCGAAACCTTAAAGAAGGTGACTTAGTGTTGTTGAAGGATAAACAAGCAAGAAGAAATGAGTGGCCTATGGGTCGGATACTGAAGGCATACCCCGGTAAGGATGGTTTGGTGAGGAAGGTGGAAGTGAAGGTGACGTCTCATCACCCCCCCAAGACCTACCTTAGACCTTCTTCTTCTTCAGATTTTCTGATTCACGCTTATTAATAAGTGCACTCCCCTTCTTAGATTAAAAAGCCTTGGCCTTTGTGTAAGCAAAAATAGGTGTTTTTACCACAAATGCACAGTACTTCGGGAGTGTTTATGTGCACCTCAAGTGAAATAGTCTTTTCCATGAATACCTTAATATTTTTACATCATCATTTTTTGATAATTGCATTCCCTTTTTTGTAATAATCAGTGGTAAGCGCACAGTGCCTGTTCAAACTTGTTTATGCAAATTAGTAGTTATTAAAAAATGTTACGATCTGTCTTTGTCAGGGTATACTCATACCAGAGAGTCAATGGGAGGAGAGTGGATTCACAGATGAGCCTCATCCTGGGGTCAGTGTCCCTATATTGGACAACCCTCTCCTGGATCCTGAAATGATCCAACTGGAAAACAACATTGATCCATTGCAAGAATCTGAAAGTTTCAGAGTGGACATACAGTATATCTCCACACTGTCCAATATGTTGAGAACTTGGTTTAGGCAAGGTAATTAATATGCTAGTTTTGTTGATATAAATATCTATATATCTCTCTTAACATTTATTTATTTTGCAACCCCTGGCAAAGTTGTTTATTGTTTTATGTGTATAGGCCTACTGTTGTTTGTATAGCCTACTGATGTTAACTGTGTATAGGTAATATTGTAACTGATTGATATAATACTAAAAAATAAAACAAGAAAAATGAATAGGAAGATCAGCTGGTGTGACTCCACCTCTGCTATGCATTGCATTATGGGTCAGAATTGCCAGAGCAGCATGCTGATTTTCACACTACACATATAAACCGAATGTAGTATGGCATCTGAGTATGTTACTACATACTAAATCCGAACAGACAACTGGTACATCCTAAATCTTTTTTCTACCATACTAAATAGTACGTAGTATGCGATTTGTCAAGGCTGATAATTATGCATGTTCAAGTCAAAAAATTCCACTTTGTGCTCTCACATAAGTAAAATTAGGCTACATCTAGCTGTAGTTCCTCTTGAATAAACTTGAAAATGGAAATGTGTGCACAGCACCTCACAGAAAGGTTCAACATTTGTGAAATGATGACCAAGAGCAGTTTGAAGTGTACTTTGTATTTATTTGTGCCTTTCTTGCATACAATTTATGAAAAATAAAAACAATTTGTAAAAAATAATCAATGTTTTCAATTACTTTAGTGTGGTTCAAGGGACTGATCGTAAACTGATTGTAAAGGTTTAACAGTTATTAGACAATTACTTTTCCTAAACTCTGAAAAATGTGCTAGGAAGGAAACCTTTTAGTATAATGACAATATCAACAAAATAATGTAGAAGAAGTGATTCAGTAAAATGACTTTACAAAAGTAAAAGATAACTGGAGAACGAGTGCACATATCAAAAAGTTACCATAGCAGTACACAGGTATAATACATCACCAAACCAAAAACCACATATCTAAAGTGAAATCTTAAGGAGACGCTGCTTAAGAATCAGGTGAAAAAAATGTAAACAAAAATTCTGAAAACAATTTCTTCTGGAATGTCGGCACTTTAAAAGAAACTGATTTCCAGACCTTGAACAAATTAGCATCTACACAAGCGCGAAACCGTAAATGATGGATCTGATGGCCATCATCAAGTACTGGTGGAACATCTTGTAGCTCTGGTAGTGGCCGGGGAGCTTCAATTTACGAAGCAGGTGAGAGCCACTGGGTAAGTTGATGTCACAACCTCAACAATGAGGTTTCTTGTCGGCAGCTCCTACCCAACACAGATTAATGAGGTCACGCAACACCTCCGGTGACGCTACGGGAGGGAAGATTGTGTGCAGATTTTGCATCAGAACTGCCATCTCTGTCACACCGCGGTGAGGGATGTCCTGTCTTGGTTTTTTTTTGTCTTGTGAATTTCATGTTTTATTTTGAAAGGTAACTCTCCTCTCATTTCAGGGCAAGTGACCTGAAACGAGAGGAGCTCAAGCAGAGAGAAAGCCCAGGAACTAAGTAATTTGAGACAAGACAGAGACTCGGTTTGTGATCACGCCATCCACTTCCGCACTTCAACCGCAGAGAGTAGGTGGAACAATGCAGCTCTATAGGATGTTTTTCTGAAAGGTTTGGCACCCTCAATTCAAGATCTCCTAGTTCCCCTGGATTTACCGACAGACCTGGATGCGCTCATTGCACTCGCTATTCGAACCGACAATCAACGCCTGCAGCTCCAACGACAGAGAGAACCGAAGCTGAAGATCCCAGTGAGAGTGACGACTGCATCTGATTCAAGATGGCCAACCTCGCAACGATCACCGCCTGATGCCCAGCCTCTCCTCCACGCTACACCAGAAGAGGAAGTCATGCAACTGGGAAGAGCTCGGTTGACACCAGAGGAACGTCAGAGGCGGCAGCAGGAGGAAAGATGTTTATATTGTTGGTCATCTCGTCAGCTCATGTCCGGTCAAGAAGTCTCAGTCAGTGAGTCAAATTCAGGTTTCTAAGCTTGTAACTCGCACACTCACAAAGGTCAAAGTGAACTCTGTTAATGACTTGGAAGTACTAATTGATTCAGGGGCTGACGAAAGTTTAATGGACTGGGGACTAGCCAGAAGTTTGGGAATTGAGAGTAAGCCTATCTGAGCCAAATCTCTCAATGGAAAAGAACTTTCTTTGGAAAAGAAGAAAGCCATTACACACATCAGCAAGCCTGTACAAATGTTCATCGGTCACCACCATGAAGACATGCAATTTCACCTGTTCACTTCCACCTCTCTGATTCTATGACAACCGTGGCTTTTTTTGCACAATCCACGCATTGACTGGAAGACTGGAGAAATTAGAGAGTGGGGAGAAGACTGTCCCAAGAACTGTTTTTTGTATGATGATCAGAAGGAACGCATTGCAGAAATTAACCTGTTCTCTACCAACCCTGCTACAGACCCTGAATTTCTGGACCTGACTGCAATCCCAGCCTGCTATCACCCTCTCAAAGCAGTATTCAGCAAAACTAAAGCCCTGTCTCTTCCTCCTCATCGTCCGTATGATTGTGCCATTGACTTAATTCCAGGATCCACGATTCCCAAAGGGTGCCTGTACTCCATCTCGGGACCAGAGAAAGAAGCCATGAACAATTACATCACTGCCTCATTGGAAGCAGGTCTGATCCGCCCCTCGTCTTCACCCACCGAAGCAGGATTCTTTTTCGTGGGGAAGAAGGATGGGTCTCTCAAACCCTGTATTGACTACAGTCCACTGAACGACATCACCATAAAGAACCGGTACCCACTCCCTCTCATGACATCAGTATTTGATCAGCTACAACAAGCTAAAGTATTCACCAAGCTAGATCTCCGCAATGCTTATCACCTGATTTCGTATTAGAGGGGGAGACGAGTGGAAAACAGGTTTCAACACACCCAACGGTCACTATGAGTACCGAGTGATGCCATTTGGTCTCACCAATGCACCTGCTGTTTTCCAGGCCATGATCAACGACGTGTTGAGAGACTTTCTGGATCACTTTGTGTACATTTATTTGGATGACATTCTGATATATTCTCCTGACCTTGCCACACACCAAGATCATGTAAACCAGGTTCTTGAAAGACTACTAGAAAATCACCTGTATGTCAAAGCCAAAAAGAGTGTTTTCCATGCCGAATCTGTCTCATTCCTGGGCTTCATTGTAGCCCCTGAAAAAGTATAGATGGACCCGGCTAAAGTCAGTGCTGTGGCAGAATGGCCTACTCCAGACAGCCGCAAAAGGGTCCAGCAATTTTTGGGATTTGCAAACTTTTATAGGCGATGGAGCCCCATCACCTCACGGTTGTCCGAACAACCGTCTATTTGTTCCTGCGGAGCTGCATCCACAGGTGATTCATTGAACTCACACCTTGCTGCTTTCATGCCATCCGGGAGTCAAAAGAACCATGTTCGTCATATCCCGGAGGTTCTGGTGGCCGGCAATGGAACCGGAGGTCCGGGAGTACATCGAGGCATGTTCGGTCTGTGCACAGAATAAGACATCCTCCAGGGCATGCACGGGGCTCCTTCAACCACTTCCCATCCCCTCCAGACTGTGGTCAGAAATTTCCATCGATTTCGTCACAGGGCTCCCGGTCTCACAGGGAAACACCACGGTCCTCACCAAGATGGTAAAATTCATCGCTCTACCGAAACTACCATCCGCCAAAGAAACAGCAGAAGTCATGATGAACATTGTGTTTCGAGTCCACAGGTTTCCCAGAGACATTGTTTCAGACCGGGGGCCCCAGTTTGTGTCCCGGTTCTGGAGGGAGTTTTGCAGACTTATCGGAGCCAAGGCCAGCCTTGGTGGTGTATCTGCGCTGCAATGAGCGGCAGCATGTCTTGTAGCTCTCTGTGGTCTGCTGTGTTTTTGATAATGTTAGTGTCTTTGTTCATCTTTGTTCATCATGTTCACAGCTTCAAACAAAGTTGTGTACACTAGGCAAGCCCTTCTTGCACAGCGATCATCGGCTAAACACTGAATAAAACACTCTATCCCAGTGGAGCTGTGGAAGGTATACCGCGAGTGCAGGTTAAGCTAAAGGCTAAGCTAAGGGCTAGGAGGATGAAATACAAGCCATCCATACCATCGATTGTCATGGGTAATATCAACTCCCTAACCAACAAATGTGACGAGCTGGAGGCACTTGTGACAAATCAAAGAGTTTACCGGGAATGCAGCTTGATGTGTTTTTCGGAGAGCTGTCACATGTTCTACCAGTCAGTGGTGGCAAGTACCATCTTTTATGCCGCTATCTGCTGGGGAGGCAGTGCGATAGAGAGGGACACCAGAAGGCTTGATAAGCTGATCCGAAAAGCAGGCTCAGTGCTGGGTAGGTGCCTGGACTCACTGGGGGTCGTGGTGGAGAGGAGGATGTGGACCAAGTTGTCTGACATCATGGACAATACCAACCAGCCCTTCCACCACACCCTGATGGAGCAGAGCAGTAGCCACAGCGGGCGGCTAACTGCACTGCACTCAAGGACTGAGCGCCACAGGAGGTCCTTCATCCCTACGTCCATTAGGCTGTTCAACAGTTCAGTAGTGGGCAGGGGCCACTGACCAAGGCTCTGGTGCCAGGCCCAATCCACCCTCCCCTCCCTCACTCCTTTTATTCACATTGTTATTGTTTTATTGATTGAATGGCTGTTTTTTTTATGGTTGTGTGTACTATATGTCTTTTTAGTGTGTAGGTATTATGTGTAATGTGAGCTATGGGATACATAGAATTTCCCCTGAGGCGATGAATAAAGTATCTATCTATCTTTCAGCCTGACATCAGGATATCATCCAGAAGCCAACGGCCAGACCAAACGCCTCAATCAGCAACTGGAAACTGGCCTCCGGTGCGTGGTTTACCAGAACCCCTCGACATGGAGCAAAAACCTGGTCTGGGTAGAGTATGCACATAATTCTTTGCTTACATCTGCTACCAGCCTTTCTCCTTTTCATTGTGCCCTGGGTTATCAGCCTCCTCTGTTTCCAGACAATGAAATGGAAGTGTTGGTTCCCTCAGCTCACGCTATGGTTCGACGATGCCGCCGCATCTGGGCAGCCGCTCGACAGGTACTGATCCGACAAGGAGATCGAGTTAAGAAGACTGCGAAAGAGATGTCTGGCACCGAACTACTGTCCGGGTCAGACAGTGTGGCTGTCCGCCAAAGATCTACACCTCAAGGTTGCTTCTAAGAAGTTGGCTCCACGGTTCGTGGGTCCTTTCCCCATAACTGGACTTGTGGGTCCTGCAGCCATTCGACTTTGTCTGCCCCGGTCCCTAAGAGTGCATCCGACATTTCATGTAAGTCAGGTCAAACCAGTTAAAGAAAGCACGATGAGGCCGTTCCTGGGCCATCAGGAGTCGGCCTTAGAGGGAGGGGTGCTGTCTTGGGAACTGCCATCTCTGTCACACCGCGGTGAGGGATGTCTTGGGGGGTTTTTTTGTCTTGTGAATTTCATGTTTTATTTTGAAAGGTAAGTTTCCTCTCGTTTCAGGTCACTTGCCCTTCCTCTTGCATCAACGGTCTGGCGTCTTCCCTAATCCTTAATTGTTTCCACCTGTGCTCCCTCCCGTCATGTGTATATAGTCTTTGTCTTCCCCTGGCTGCGTTGCCAGAGTATTTCGTTCGTCCTGTCGAATACATCCAGCCTGATTCACAGCCTTGTTGTGTTCCCAGTTAAGTATTGCCAAGTTTTGTTTGCTGTTTTTGTATGCCTCTGAAGAAGAGTGATTATGTGTTAATAGTTTTTTGGTCAGCCTTTTGTTTGTTCTAGTTAAGTAATTTTGTAGCATTTTGTTTGTCCTCCGTTTGGAGCGCCTTCTGTTGTAATTTTGTCAGCTAAGAGAGTAGTTAATTTTCATAGCCTGTGTACTTTTCCTCTGAGAGTGATTTTTTGTTCATTAAATGTCTTCATAGAAATTCAATATTTAAGAATAGCGTAGTCTTTCTTTTTCCTCCTTCAGGAGTGTTTTTTGTTCTTCCCATGTTCTGTTGTTCTTGCTGTGTCTTCTGGACACTTGAATTTTCATAGCAGTTGATTTGTCATTCTGTCTGAAGACATACAAACCAGAAAATAAAACCTGTCATTACCACTGCCTATCTGCATCTGAGTCCTCTCCTTTTTGCCGAGCCTGAGATTCTCTTTAGCTCCACTTGCTTTTTTTGCCCATTCTTACCAGTCCTAGCACCCAAACAACTAAGTGCAAATAGAGATTCAATGCATAGATTAAGTGTTACCTTCCTCTATGAATTTCCTCAAAAATCAAGTGATGAGACTGACTTTCTCCAATGGAACAGAATCGTCCTCATCAGAATAAAACTCTTGTTAGATGCTGCAGAACAATCTTAAAAATATTAAAGCATTGTTTGGACACTGGCAACAGGGACCTGACAAATTAAATTACATCAAAGTCTTTGCAAATAAAAATATCAGGACTAACAAAACAAGTATTTGAGAACAAATACAAATACAAGTATTTGTTAGTCATGGCCATTGACAAAACATGTCGGTTGACTCCTATGCCAATTGCTGCATCTCCTTAAAAATAAAGATCACTATAGATGAAGACTAGAGGCAACAAAATCATATGGAATATACTAAACACAACATGGCTATTGTGCTACAGTCTTTTGAGATTCCATTGCAACAAATGCAACAAGTGCTGTCTTTCCGAATATTAAGAAACGTACTAAATCTTCATTATGCATTTTTTTTTTATAGTCAAAGTTCACTCCGGATGGTCTATAATGAAAAAAATGGCAATGTTGTTTGGTTATACCTGTCAGCTTGCACTTGAATGGACTTGCCCAGTTAACATGATCCTTTTTATAGAATGAAATGATGGAACTGTCCTGTTCTTCTTCATCTTCAAACATGTCAATTGACAGAACGAGGCGTGGACTTTCGGCGTCTTTCAACTGACATGCCTTTTGAGGGTCTACTTCAGTGGCCCATGCTGAAAAATTAATAATAAATTAACAAAAACAGAAAAAAAAGTTGTCGGTGCAAAGGCACTTCCAAATTGTAGAGTCAAACCAGCTGTCATTCCAGAGTCTGAATTAGTTGTCTCGACAGTGACATTTCGAAAGCCTAGCATTTTAAAGCAATATATTAAGGGTAGGTAATTGAAATCAATTATCCTTTTTTGAGTATTTACTAAATAATTTACAGCTAGAAAATGTTCTTTTTTCCAATTACACCACAACAGTAACTGTTCTGAATAAATAACCTGATGAAAAAGATGGTGATAATCGTGAGACAGAAGGTCCTGGTAATTCTTCTTCCATAGCTGTTCCACTGCAGAGAGCACTGTCCATTCTTAGGACAGACAAAAAAACAAAAAAAAACAGAATGGCAAAAGGAGACAGATCATTAGTGGTTATTATTTTTCACATATTTCTTCATGCATATAGGCTCCATCTTACATAGTCATATCAAATCAGAACCCTAAGAAGTATTAGCTCCGTTATGATTTCTACTGCAAATATAAAGATGCAGTCACGCTCTGATGCAACCACTATAGCTGTCACAATACAGCACTTTGAACACAAAACAGGAACAAGAGCATTCACAACACATAATCATATTCTAATTATGCGTGACAGTCTTTACATGTTCTTCAGTTGACTCAGAACATGGACTTGAATTAAGTAAACCCGAATTAGTCAAAACCTTTTACCTGTCACCACATGTGCTTGCGTGAGATGGGAGGATACCAATTGGGTATGATACAAGACAGATTGGGCAAACCTAAAAGAAAGTTTTAAAAAATAAATACGTTAAAAACTTTAATTTAAAACAATTTTTAGGAGAAAATTATTGTGGTTAATGAACCTCTCTCAGACATGTGACATCTCCTAGACACAGGAAATACAATTCTGATTTTAAAAAAAAAATTACAAATGTCTTCTACCTTGCTTCCCAAGGAGAAAAAGAATAAGAGTTTATTTCTCAATAGCAAAGTTACACTGGAAGACAACATCCATTACCTCTGAGGACCCTGTCGTAGGCTGTTTATCCGTCTAGAGCCGATGTGAGGTTTCGTGGCGTGAGAGGTGCCGAGAAGATTTGTAACTTCTGTCATAAGAAAGGTCACTGGAAAGCTGATTTGTTTTGAAAGCTAAAGCCAAGCAGCCCATGACGCATGTGAAGGGTGCATGTTTAGCGGTGTCGGCGCCCGAGGTACATGGGGTTCATTTGAGTAAAGGGGTGTTGCAGCGAGATGTTGCAGCTGGTGAGCTTGATGCTTTCTTACCTTTTGTGTCTAGTGGATTTGTCTCTTTGGTGGGAAGTGAGGAGAAGGTGCCAGTTAAACCTGAAGACTGAACAGCGAGCTGATCCTTCTTTAGCAGCTCTTTTTGAGCAGGTGCTTCCACCAGAAGACGTGAGTGAGAGCTCTCTGGGTTATGTGGTTGACAACGATATTCTTTTGAGAAAATGGGTTTCCCACAGTGACGATTTTGTTGCTGACCCGGTCTTCCAGGTCGTGGTGCCATTTAAGTTTTGGGATGCTGTGCTGAGGTTGGCACATGATGATGCTGGCCATTGGGGGGTCAGGAAAACTTATGACCAGGTCTTGCAACATTTTTTTTGGCCGCGTCTGAAGTGGGATGTTGCTGGGTACATCAAGACCTGTCATACGTGCCTACTTACAGGTAAATCTAACCAGGGAATAGCGCTCGCACCCTTGTTCCCTATTCCAGATGTCAGTCAGCCTTTTGAACACTTGATCATTGATTGTGTGGGGCCGTTGCCTCCTTCCCGGTCTGGTGCTGTGTACCTCCTCACTGTAATGTGTCAGACTACTCGCTATCCCGCGCGATAACGGCGCGGTCTGTTGTGCGCGCACTCAGCCAGTTCATTTCGGTTTTTGGGATTCCGAAAGTTATTCAGTCAGATCAGGGCTCCAATTTCTCATCCCATAAGTCTTGAAGCAGTTGCACGTTAAACATAACAAAGCGTCCGCGTACCATCCACAGAGCCAGGGGGCCCTCGAACGGTTCCATCTGACGCTGAAATCACTGCTGCGTTCATACTGCACTGAGATGGAGGGGGATTGGGAAGAGAGTCTGCCCTGGCTGTTGTTGGCCGCTCGGGGGGTTACACAGGAAAGTACCGGTTTCAGTCCGAACGATTTAGTGTTTGGACACACGGTGCGAGGGCCGCTGGCTGTGCTTTGTGATCAGTGGAAAGAAACTGAGATTCCAAGTACTTGATCGATTATGTGATTGGGTTTCGACATCGACTGTATGCAGCTGGCATGCTGGCCAATCAGAAATTGTCGTCTGCACAGTGCAAAATGAAGCGAGTGTTTGACCGGCGTGCTGAGCGTCAGGTGTTCAGTGTGGGGGACCAGGTTTTAGCTTTGCTGCCAATAGTCACTTCTCCTTTGCAAGCTAAGTTCTCGGGTCCTTATGAGGTGGTGAAACAGGTGTCTGGTCTCATTTCCACCCCTGAGCGCAGGAAAAAGACTCAGATGTGTCATGTAAATCTGTTGAAGCCTTATTATGCTTGTGTTTACCCTGACTCTCATGCCGTGGAGGCTCCAGTCTCACCGGAGGGCCCGCTGCCGGTTTGTTAGGTAGGGTGTCCACTGTCCATACCCCTCAGATTGTGGCAGCTGAGGTGGAGGATGGGTTGCCAGTTTTGGACCCCACTCTGGTGCAGGGTCGTCTGAAGAATTCAGAGTCCATGTGTAATTTACATGTTTTGTTCGGTCACCTGTCACAGTCCAAACAGGCAGATTTAGCAGAGGTGATTGAGTTGTATCCTTGTTTGTTCGGTGACACTCCTACACAGACACATTTAATAGAGCATGATATAGATGTGGGGGATGCCCAGCCAATAACACAGAGGTTTTATCGTGTCAACCCTGAAAAGCGTAAGTACCTGGAAACTGAAATACAGTACATGTTGGATCATGGAATTGCTGAGCCCTCCTCCTCAAGTTGGGCCTTGCCTTGTATTCTAGTTCCCAAGCCCGATAACACATTCAGGTTCTGTACTAACTTTGGAAAAGTGAATGCTGTCACCCTGCCCGACTCCTTTCCGCTTCCACGTATGGAAGATTGTATCGATCTGGTAGGACAGGCAACATTTGTCAGTAAATTTGATTTATTAAAAGGTTGCTGGCAGGTTCCTTTGTCTCAGCGGTCACGTGACATTTCAGCGTTCATAACATCAAATGGTCTGTTTTCACACCAAGTCATGCCTTTTGGTTGCTCCTGCAACCTTTCAGAGGTTGATGACAAAAGTTTTGTGTCTCCTGGAAGGGTGTGCTGTGTATCTAGATGACATGGTTGTGTTCTCTGACACCTGGTCTCAACATCTGGAGCGCATCCGGGCCCTGTTCAGCCGCTTGGCTGAGGCATGACTCACCCTTAACCTTGCCAAGTGTGAGTTCGCGAGGGCAACGGTGACTTATCTGGGTCGGGTGGTTGGGCAGGGTACCGTCCGTCCTCTGAAGGAAAAAGTCTAGGCAGTCGCATGTTATCCTGTACCGGTTACAAAGAAAGAGTTAATGCGTTTTCTCGGTTTAGTGGGCTACTATAGGAGCTTCTGTAGGAACTTCTCTGAAGTAGTTGCGCCCCTTACTGATTTATTTAAGGCAAAAGTAACCTTTGTCTGGTCTCCTGTGTGTCAGCAGGCTTTTGATCGAGTAAAGATGTTAATGTGTGATGCTCCGGTTCTTACAGCCCCACAGTTCGATCGTCCGTTCTCCCTGCAGGTGGACGCCAGCCATGTGGGGGCGGGAGCTGTTCTCCTGCAGGAGGACGACTTTGGTGTTGCAAAGCCTCTGAGCTTCTTTTCTAAGAAGTTCAATTCCTATCAGCTCAATTATTCGACCATAGAAAAGGAAGCACTGGCCTTGGTGTGGGCTTTTAAACACTTTGATGTCTATGTGGGTTCTGGTGTTGTACCTGTGGTGGTCTACACCGACCACAATGCCTTGACCTTTCTCAACTCTCTCAAAGATCCCAACCAGAGATTAATCCGGTGGTCTCTGTTATTACAGTCCTACTGTTTAGACATCCGGCACATTGAAGGCTCTGACAATGTGGTTGCAGACGCATTGTCCAGAGCACCTTGTCAGTAACATTTCCAGTGTTTAACTTAAGCTGCTGAGGCGTGTTTGCCTCTTGGTGTCCCTGTCTCTCCTTTCCTCTCTTAAAATTGCTTCCTCGGTACCAGGTTGCTCAGACAGAGGGCATGGTGATGGTGAGGAGCACCAGAGGTGAATAGCAGACAGCAGGTAAAACAAAACATAGTTCACTGGTTAAGAGAGTTAAGCCCAATATGGTAACGTATGATGATATGTATAAGTTATATGGAATGATTGATGATTGTAAATGTATTGCACTATTATCCAAGGTGGTGAAAGGTGGGTTTTGTTAATGTATTATTTGTGGCTCTGAGGTTGGGCCACCTTCTTATGGAGGGGGGTGTGATGGCCCCCTGCTGTTCTATGGCCTGCTTTGTGTGTTTGTGTGTCCCTCCCTTTCTTTCAGCAGGTATCTCAGTGGGCGGGGCTTGAAACCAGGAGCACCTGGCCAGTCTCCTGGAAGTTTTAAGAGCAGGCCGTCTCAGTTGTTCTCTCTCTCTCACCAGAAGTACCTGGTTTTCCTCCGGAGTCATTGTATTGTTTTGTTGGCTGCGGCCTGGTTTCTACACTTTGCAACACTCTGCACTCATCACTCATATGCACCCATCGGCAGACACACTGATAACCACACGTTCACACCTCATGGCATTATTATGATTTGTGCACTTTATTTAAATAAATATTGTTAATTGTTACTTTACCCGCGTCTCACTATCTCTTGTCATGGCTTCTTGAGCCGGTCATGACAGTGTGCCTCAAATTTCTCTGCGGATCAGGATCAGACTGACCTGAGAGTTTCAACATGGCTGCCGTTTGGTTCAGTGGTGTGCAACTTCGCATTTGTTTGGACTGCAATGATGCCGTGAATAAATTATTTCATAAATGCTTTACAAATTCTGCAGCACTGTCCATCAGAGCCACCACAGTCACGTGCGCACCAAAGCCAATCACTGCAGATCTCAAGCCTACGACACACATTAAGAAACAAGCGGATGTATTTCTGCGGCAGCGCGGGCAGGACCAGGAGTTAGCCGGCGGTTCGGTCCCATTCTGTTCTGTGCATCTAAACTGACTGTTGTGTCTGGTGCAGAAGAAACGGTAAAAACGAGCTTTTGTCACGAAAGTGTCCAAGCAGTAAGTTTGGTTGTTGAGGAACAGGAAGTTGTGGGAGGGACGTCGGCAGATGATTGACAGAAGCAGTGACGGTCGATGTAGAGACAGCGAAATTGAGAGTTGAGAGATTTGTGACATTTAGCGTGTTTGGAGTCTATAGTTAGTGTGTTATGTAGTGTTTGGTGTAGTGTGTTTTGTGTGTAGTGGAGTCGTTTTTTTGTTTAATGAGTCAAAACAATGAGTAGAAGCTGAATGTGGAGCAGGCAGTGCAGCTCTTCATTCAGCTGGAAGGAGCTCAGGCTGACCTGAGCATTGCCTGCATTTAAATGTAAATAGTTACACATAACTTTGCTGAATATGTGCATACATTTAAAAAATATACAAACAACAATTTATATTTGCATTATAAGTAATAAAAAATGGTTTGTTAAACATATTTGTGGTTTTCACAGTAAAAAAATCTAACTTTTTTCTACTCTGATTTTATGTTTTTTTTGTGATTTTAGGTCTATTGTGTTAATACAGGATGTCAAAATGAAAAAATAACTGTACAGTCACACATGTGAGGTTGTGCTGAAAATAATGACAACAAGTATATAGTTTTTAATGTGAAATATAATGGCAAAATCAAAAATAGTCAAAAATGCGAATTATACCCTGGAATATCAGATTTCACAACAAACCTAAATATCCCTGACGTTCCACCTTCAAACAGCCTCATTTGGCCGTCAATGAAAAAGCTTCTTAACCTCCCACTTTTCTATAGGAACACATATTTTCTTACGGGCAATGCACTAGTATATGTATGATTACCTCACTGTGTGTGGAGTTGTCTGCAAAACTAATGATCCTTTTCCCAAGGCCAGCATAAGCAAGTTCCAGCTCCTCTGGGCTCTTAGGCATGAACTGGCTGCGTCCCGAAAAGACACATATATGGAAATCCGTCCTTTTGACAATAATAGGTGGCAGGGCCAAGAACCGCTTTTTACCTCGCGGCTGATCTCCAGACATACTTGGGAATAGCCTGATGTGGGAATAACAACAAAATTATGAGGAAAACCAGAGATAGTCTATTTATTCTAGAGCAATACTGATAAATAATGAAAATGTAGGCCTATGGCTTTAGTTGAAGGTTTTATATTTAACTTGTTTTCAAAGATTGTAGTTATTAACAGCTAAATAGGAGTAAAATACATTCATGCTGTTCGGTAATGTTATCGTTTGTATAGCAGCATAATAGGACACAGAGAAACACAGACAATGGAAAAATGTCGTCAATCATAACACTGACATTAACTTTGTAAAATGGTGGACGAGCTCAAATAATGATTTCCATATAAACAGGCCATAAAACATTGTTTTGATGTTGTAATGTGAAATTTAGGGATAGTTAATAAAACGCCTCACCTTCTCATGGCCTGCCTCACCCTACCATCATTATTGGGGACAGGTTGGGTGCTGTCTCCAGCCCTGACTGGTCCGCTGACTTGGCTCCCTGTCTTTACCCTAACTTGGGATGCGCTTGAAGGCGCGGACAGTTCCCTCGCTAATAGTTTACCAAAGCCTGTGCTGCTACCTCGGCTCAAGGCATCCGTCACAAGAAAAAAAAAGTCAGGAAAAAAAAAACAGCACAAGAAAAAAAAA
>CAEMYA010000123.1:68667-80141 GCA_903131615.1 Diplodus sargus
AAAAAAAAACTGCAGATGCTTGACCACGTACCACAACAAAGTGACTGACGGCTACATGACAGCAGCTGGCCAGACGTCTGTGGAGTGTGAAAGTGATTTTCTGAAGGTGCGGTAGTGTCTGCATCTCAGACGCCGCGTCTCTCTGAGCTCAACACCGACAGGATCAAACAACTTGATCAGTTGCCTTATTGTATCTTGTGATACAACATACCCTCTCTGGATTGCACGCAGGTGCAACCATCGGTACCCCTGCATCTGCCCCGTTCCAGCTATTTCATTTTGTATGAATGCGGCCATCTCCTCCAAGTTTGTATGGTTTATCCTCCTGAACAAACCAAGTTTCCGACACAGTCTCTTTAGCGTCCTAATACTTAAAACCACACTGTGTTTATGAGCCAAAAGAGAGAGAATTTCCTTATTATTATAGCCGATTCTGAAGTACCGCTTAATCAACGCGTCTGTAGAGGCAGCCATGGCCATCGACTACAGTACTTTGATATTTTCTAAATTAATTCATTTTTATGCCTGACTTTTTTTTTTGCCTGTGCCAGTGCGGCAGTCACTCCATTATGCCAATTAGATCACAGGTGACTCTCGGTATCACCTATTTCACTGCTCACAGCAGACACACAGCCAGCTCTTGGTCGCAGAATGAGACCAGATCAACTTGTTACCACAGTGTCTGTTCACCGTGTCTGTACGGTGATGATTTATAACATAAATAAGATTTTCCAAAAGAATATGGTGTTTCTTGGACAGCTGGACAGCCACGAGGAATAATGTTCTCCTCTGTGTCCTGCAGCATGCAACAAAGTTTGAGTCCTCAGGGGAGCCACTCAAAAAAATGGAAAGAATGTGATGGATCCTGTAAGTTCCTGCAAGCTGTTCTGAAGGTCTTATATTCAAAAAGGATAGAGAAAGCAGAGCCTATGTCTACAATAATAATAATAATAATAATAACAATAATAATAACAATAATAACAACAACAATAATAATAATAATAATAATAATAATAATAATGATGATAGTGATATAATTATAATAATAACAATATACTATTAATATAATAATAACAGCAAAAGCAACAATAATAATATAATTTAGCAACAATAAGAATAATAATATAATGATAATAACATAATGATAATGACATGAATAGTATATATATATATATATATATATATATATATATATATATATATATATATATATATACTATTCATGTCATTATCATGAATATGTATATATATGTATATGTATATATATATGTATATATATATATATATATACACACACGTATATATATGGTTGTGTGTATATATATGTATTAAAATAATATAACGATAATATAATAACATAATGATATTGATAGGAATAGTATATGTAAATATATACATGTATTTATACATGTGTGTGTGTATATATGTATTACAGTTTTTCTCAATTGCTAAAACGCAATTACTGAAACCTTGCTTCATTTTCTTAAAACATTAAACACAAAACCTCAGCTTCAAGCACTATTTACAAAATCTCTGACTCCTCATGCAAAATTAAACTTGCGCCTCAAAACAGATTTACCTGTGCTCAAAACCAAACACTGCTCTCAATTCATAAACAAAGCGATCAGAATGATATACACTCTCAAGCAGTCAGTAAACAATACACCAAAAAATAGAAAACATGTTGTTCAAAACATACAGTTCTCAGGGAGAAATACATTTTTAATCTCAAAACAAATTTCATATTTTTCCATCATTGTCTTTTGATGAGTGAAAACATGTTCCATCATAGCTCAAAATTGATCAGAAATTATACTCTGCTTTGCTCTTTGCAATTTTTTTGCTCCTCCTCCTCCTTGTACCCCTATTTTTACAGTACTGTATTCTGCATCTCACAAACTTGTCCTTTGTTTCTGTGATACTGTAAATCTTGTTCTTTGTTGATATGAACCTGTAACCAGTCAAAATCTATTGAGCAGTCAGTACTGTAAACAAATGGAAAGCACAATGTTCAGGGCCAGACAATTTGTTTGTTGTACAGTATACAGCCTACAATGCACTGTACTACAATATACAATACTTTGGGCTGGGTCTGGCCAGAGCACTTCGTCGACAAGCAATATTTTCCCTCATGAGACAACCAGGGGAAGAAGCCTCTTGTGTTCCGTATCCAGCCCTGACATGGTTTCTCACCTATATTACCACAGGCTATATCCATGGCTTGCAGAAGATTTACCTGTTTGCTCTCTGAACTGGCTTATATTGGTTGTGTCACATGATTTGAAACAAGTGAAATCAATTTGGAGTGGTTGTGTTTAATCAATGACGTGTGTTCTCTTTTTGTATTTGATTGTTGCCACTTGTGTTTACCAGTATGGATGACATGTGCATTAGAGTGCAGAATGTGTTTTGAGAATGAGAATGTGTTTAGAGTTCTGCTGGTCTGATGGTTTAAGATATTGACAACAGACTGCACAATTAGCTAAATGAGTTCAGACAACTGCAAACTTTGTTCAGCCAATGGGTTTTAGTGTTTTAGCAACTGAGAAAAACTGTAAAATAATATAATGATAATATAATAACATAAAGATTTTATTGTGTAGAAACACCATTCCTCCATAGATGTAATGCACTGTAGGAGCGAGTGGGCATGTTCCAAGATGGCCGCCCTGTAGGCACACCGCTCTAGTGGGCGGCAGCAGTCACTGCGACGTCTATGTATATATGTCTATGGGCATAACCGTCCCGGCGTGGGGCTAAGCTAATGAGATTGGCTGAAAATGAGGGCGACAGCTCATTGGCTGCAGACCGTTCCATCTGGAAAAAAATGCATTTGTGCATCGGGTGAGGTCAGGGGAGTCTCAAAATCCACACACAAATGCAGACAACTTCACACACAAAAAAGAGACAAGTTTACAAATGAAAAACGATTTTTAAATGCAAGTTCAACAGTTTGTATAAAAATGTAACAACATATAAATATATTTTTTACGAAAATTACAAATACTTTTAAATACATATATATGGATTTATATTACATTTATATTAATCATGAAACATTTATGTGTGGATCAGAAAAATATTTGTGAAACTTTTTTACATTTATATATATTGAAAACTTTTTGTGTGTGCACTGAAATATATTTGTGTGTGGAGAGTCATTTAAATATAAATCACAAAACACATTTGTGAGTCTTTCTCTGTTCATTTATTATTTATGAGACTGATCTGATTCCATGTATCTGACACTAAAAAGAAACCTCACATTAGCAAATTATCTGAGCACAGTAACAGATCCTAAATTAAAGGAGTCATCACCTGTTTTTTTACGTATCCAGTCCCCCTTGGATCGCTTTGGATCAATTCTTAAAACTTATTAGATAAAAAAAAAAAATTAAAAAATCAAACATAGAGCGACTTTCTCACGCAAGATTATGTGCGAGGTTTTGACTGGTCCGGATGTGCATTGAATTAATATGTAATGAGGCGCTCGTTGATTGGCCGCAGGAAAGACAGAGCCTGAATGGGGGGCTGGCCTGCATGCACACAGACTCCAAAATATAAACAGCCCCCTGTCATGGCGCACACACTAACTGACGAACCTTACGGAGCTAATTATGTACAAGCCGGAGTCGGGACCCTTCTTACTTTTCACACTCGTGCTTTACATGTAATACCTGAGTTTTAATGCTCGTGGTCACGATGTATGGCGTGAAAATGACAGAAATAGGCAGATTCTGCGTGCTCACTCAGAAAGTCTGGCTGAGGACGGCTGTGAGCCGATGCTTATGCAAGTAGCCTCCTGTGGTAACGTCACCACAGGAGCAGAGTCAAAATCTCGTGTTTTAGGAATGCGCTAGCTTGTGCACTATTCCTGTTCGGAAAAAGAGCCAAAGCGAAAAAACTGAGCCACTTTCAAACTCCAGCTTTTCAGGCAAGTTTCAATTGACATCCAACACCAATTTGCATGTTTTAACAAGAGTAATTGCGATTTCCGGGTGATGACTCCTTTAAGAAAAGCCTTGACTATGTACAGACTCAGTGAACACAGCCTGGCTATAGAGAAGGGTCAGCACAGACAGAGCTGGCTGGCTGGAGGAGAGACTCTGCTCCCACTGTGACCAACAACAGGTCGAGTCAGAACTGCACTTCCTCACCTCATGCCCCAAATACCAGGCTCTGAGAAATGAACACTTTCCCAAAATAATAAAAATACACCCTGAATTTGAACACACAACAGACATGGAGAAACTCCCATATTTACTTGGGGAAATGTCCAAATGTGAGAACATTGCAGCTAAATTCATCATCTCATGTCACGACCTGAGGACAGCCAGTGGAACCTGAGAAACAATTCAGAATTTACTTCTTTTAATTGTTTCATTCTTATTTATTTATTTATTTATCTATTTATTTATTTATTTATTTATTTCTCATATTATAACATAAACACACACTTACACACTCACACACACACCAACACACACACACACACCCTAACACCAATACACACACACACATACACACACAGACTTCCACAGTCGTTGTGCCTGCCATAGACTGAGAGACAGGGAGTGACAATAATTTTTGTTGTTTTCTTCTTTTTGTTATTACTGTTGACAACAGAATACTTGTTTGAATTGTAGCCTGTTTACTACTGTTTTATTGACATTTTTAGTTGACACAAACTGATTGATTCATTCATAGATTCATTCATTGTTATTGATTACTTATTGACTGAGATTGATTGATTGTGACTATGACTGTGACTGAGTCAATCATAAGTTATACGTATTATACATACAGTATAACTCATTTTTTGTAAATATTGTTTTCCTTTATTGTTATTATTATTTTGAATTCCAAACGCTTGCTTTGGCAATATGTACAGTGTTACCTCATGCCAATAAAGCCAATTGAATTGAATTGAATTGACAGAGACACACACAAAGACAGAGACAAAGACATAGACATAGACAAAGACACACATAGACAGAGACAGAGACTAAGACAATATAGACAGAGACAAAGACAAACACAGTGACAGAGACAAACGCAGAGACAGAGACAAAAACAAATACATAGACAGAGACAGAGACAAACACATAGAGATAAAAACAAATACTTAGACAGAGACAAAGACAGAGACAAAGACAAACACATAGGCAGAGACAAAGACATAGACAAACACAGAGACAAACACAGAGACAGAGACAAAGACAAAGACAGAGACAAAGACAGAGTCAAAGACAGAGACTAAGACAGAGACAAAGCCAGAGACAAACATAGAGACAAACACAGAGACAGACAGAGACAAAGACAAAGACATAGACATATATGTAGACAAAGAAAAAGACATGCATAGAAAGAAATAGAAAGAGACAAGGACATAGACAGAGACAAACACAGAGACTAAGACAACGACAGAGACAGAGACTAAGACTAAGACAAAGACAGAGACATATACAGACATAGACAGAGACAGAGACAAAGACAAACATATAGACATAGATAGAGACAAAGACAAAGACATGGACAAAGACAGAGACAGAGACAGAGACAGAGATGGGACAGTGAGGAGAAAGTAAAATAAATAGACCAATTCCAAGGCTCTGGTTTCTGGTTTGTCTCTTTTTTAGCAAAAAGAAACAAACATAGAGATTAAATAGAGATTAAAAACTAAGATATCTGAGAGGAAATCAATAATTCCTGCAGGTGAGATTATAGATGTCAGCAGGTTATTAAAGACACAGTCAAACAAAAACACTGAAGCTGAGAGAGGAAAAAAAGACGGACTGCTCCTTTATTCTATAGTCACTTCCTGTTGGCCTTCTACTGAGTCGGTTTTTCTATTTTATTGTAGTTCAGTGATCAGAAGTTGAACCCCTGAACACAGCCTACATGTCTCATGATGCACCTGGGAGACAGTCTTTTATGTCTTTACATTTATTTCTTTCAAACTCCAGATGTTTGTATTCTGAGATAACATGATGATATCACTGTGACATCACTGTGATGTCATTATGGTTATTGTCCCCTCGACGAACATGAAACAGTTTCAGATTAAAAGCCTCTCCCTGTCCCTGAAGCAGCAGCTAGAGTCAGACTAGCACTGACAGGTAAACAGATCTGTGAACTGACCCTATAATTTTGCTGTAATGAACCTGGGGACCTGTGGTGGCCCCACTGGGCCCCTGGGAGCCCCCTGACCTCATGTTGAGCCTTAGCAGGTGACTGAGGAGAGCGACAGCAGCGATTCATGTGAAAGATGGCCGACAGCCTCTCGACAGAGACAGACGCTGTCCTGGGCAAACGAGAGCTGTCACATATTTCACACGGCCGCACGCTCATTAAAGACGGAAGGCGCTCGGCGCCGTAATTGTTTTAATTTATTTGTTTATGGTGAAGACAGAGGGGACGGGCACATGGCACTTTGCTGTTTTATTGGGAACATATGGAGGACATTTATCAGCATTTGCAGCGATCGGCCTAAATGATTTTATTAACTAATTTGTAACTTTACACTTTTTTAATCAAACACATGCTGTGCGCTGTAATGCTGTGATAATGCTCCGGGGCTTTGTAAAGAGAGCACAGCAGCCAGAGGGAAATAAAGAGAGAGGGAGGGAAACAGGAAGGAGAGACGAAATGAAAGTGTGGAGGTCTGGGAGGAGGGAGGAGGGTGGAGGGAGGAGGGAGGAGGGTGGAGGTGCCTCGAGGCCTCGCTGTTAGGCTACTAAGGCATGGCCAAGGCCTCACAGAGCGCCTGTTTACCTGAAGTCAGTGAAGCGGCAAGCAGCGTTTTTGTTCTCGTTGATAATGTCAGTCTCTGAGGGTGCGGTGCGTCGCCTCGCCGCCAACCTGAACACGGTGCTGATGGTTAACGTGGACTGAAGGGAGGTGGAGGGGCCTCCACTGACTCAGGTGGAGGTTGTTCAGAGCAGTGATGCGAAGAGCTGCAGCTGTAATAAAAGTCCTCCTCCTCCTCCTCCTCCACCCATTAGACTGTATTAATTTAACTGGTGTTTACAAGTTTAATGGCTTCCTGTTACAGCGGGATGTTGCTAATGTTCCTGCAGCTTCACTCACAGGTTCACATGTTTACACACAAACTGGAACAAACTGGAACAAACTGGTCCTCGTGGTTTCAGACGTGTTTGGAGGATGGCGGACAGAGAGAGAGACAGAATTATTTGAGATTTTCTTCACTACCTTCTGATTTCACTCTACTGTATTCATGCTGATGAACTAAATTTAGCGTTTAAAGTCTCCTTGAGCTCACCGAGTCACTGAAGACTTGACCAGTCCAGTGATCTGTGTGGGCAGTGATGGGTCGGGCTGACCGGTCTGTCCGTCTCTCTTTAACTTGTCTCCACAGTGTTACACCTTTGTTTGGGTCACTTTGACGTGCAGCTGTAGTAAATACTTTTGTGCTTTGTGACCTTCATGTTGTCACTGCACTCCACATTTGTTGGGTTGTTTATGCGTCGCTGCTCAGGCAGTCGACTACAGTGTGGTCACCTGTGTGTTGACACCTGTTCAGTGTCCAGGTGAAACCCGGTATGTCCAGATGCTTCTGCTGTTGATGATGAGCTGAAGGATGAAGAATTACTTTATATGTTAAGAAATGATGAGATTTTACAGAGTAAAGCATAAAATACATGTCTATATAATTTGTAATACATTTGTAATAAATAAACTTTGTTAACTTCTTACTTTGAATGTTTAAACATCATTTATTCCACAGCAGACATTTGTACAGTGTTGAGTGATGAGAGATGACGTGACGACTCATTTGGACGTCTAACGTCTCAGACAAATCTTTCATTTTAAACACCATCTGCCCCTCCTCCTCCTCCTCCTCCTCCTCCTCCAACATGGACGCCAACACAAAGTGACATCAGCTCGTCTTCCTCCTTTAACTGACACGAACATGCATGTCATCTGTAACTAACCCGGTCGACACGCCGTCACATTCCTCCTGTTAAGTAATTCTCTGGGGCACATCCTCCTCACATCTCTTAAATAAAACAAAATGGCTGACAGTTTCTAATCCTGCGGAGACCCGACCACGAACATCTGGACACAAACAAGAGCATTGCAAACACACAGCCGCTCCCACATAAAAGAGGGAGCCAACACGCCGGCATAAATAAGCGCCTCGAACTGTGAGAGCGCAGCACGACATGGCAGCACCGGCGTCTCCCATTAAGGCCCTAAAGAGCAGGACATCAAACCGGGTGGAGGCTGCGATGGCTGCGATGGCGGCAATGGCGGCGGTCATCACATTTTAATAGAACATGTGGCATCTCCTCCCCTCCACTCTGGGCCAAATGGCAATCCTGAATTCTGCCCAGCTGTCAAGCTACAAATGAGCTTCAATTACCTCACGCCTCCACCGCTTCAGCCGTCAGACACCATCAGAGTGAGGGGTCAATGGACGCTGTCACTGTGGAGGGTCGGGACCAGCTGACAGAGGACCACAAAAGAAAAACCAGCATGAAACTGAGCTCAAAGTGTTATAAGTGAAGTCTGCTCTCTGTTCTTTATATTTATGTCATCACATCATCTGCTGCAGAAGAAGAACTGATCCAACGTCTTTACTCACCAAAGAAAACTGAGCCTCCTCCACATAGGTCCAATTAAACAACACAGAAGAAGATGAGATGTTGACTTCACTTCTGACCCACAGATGGAGGGTCTGTGGTGTGTTTCTGTAGCGACAGGCTGTTGGATGTCAGGGGGTGGTGCTCCGTGTTAATTAAGGCCCCATCTGCATCACTGACCAACTTTTCTCACCCGGAGACATGAGGGAGGACGGAGAGCCTGTGAAACATCAGGACAAACTCAGGGGATTTCATTTGCCCAACAGTCCTCTCAGCGTGCCTCTCACAAATGTGAACATTTTTATCTCTGAACAAGCTGATATGAGTGTTTTAAGTATCTAGATTAAGAGCTTCATCTGCCAGAGTCAACTGGACAAAATGTGAGGCTCTGTACTGTGGCACGGGGAACAGCGGGATGCCCACTCTTCCATCAGGGCTTCAGTGGCAAAGAAACGGAATGAAGGTGCTCAGGGTGTATCTGGGAGATCTGCTTTTTGAACAGCAAAACTGGTTGTCTAAATGGCATTGGTTGCTGCCTCAGCTGTCATACAGGGGATGAGTCCTGGTCATTAACAACTTGGACGCTTCGACACTGTGGCACAAGCTGAAAGTCTTATCACCACCAGATCACCTGATCGAAGACATCCAGAAACAAACTCGTGGACTTCTTCTGGACTGGACAGCATTGTATCAGGGCTGCAGCTCTTTATCTACCAGTGGAGGAAGGAGGACAGGGACTGGTGGACATAATATCTAAAATGATGTCCTTCAGACTGCAGACTGTCCAGAGGCTGCTGTATCAGTGTGGTCTGCAGTGGCAGGAGACTGCGGGGCAGCTTCTGCAGAGGGTAAGCCAACTGGGATATAACAAACAGCAGTTCCTGGTCCGGCTGGATGAAGTGGACCTTACCGGTTTGTTATCCTTCTGTCCTGGAAGCATGTAAGTGTGTGAAACACACAAGAGACTCTGCTGCCTCACCAGGCAGGTGGCTCCTGGAGGAACCCCTGCTGCACAACAACTTCATAACATCTCAGACACTGTACTCCTCCAGTCTGTGTTGTGCTCTGCAGAGAGCTGGCTGTGCAGAGACATCTCTTGAGGGTTTGGCTCGGAAGATGTATATCAGGCCCTCCAGGATCTTGGACAGAATGGTGACGGAGGTCTGTGCCTCCCTGCCGGGGCCCATGAGGGCCTACGTTAAGAATCAAACCTGTGGTAAACAGTGGGAGGACGGAGGTATTTGCAGCTTTCCAGCTCTAACTGTTGCTCCTGTGGTAGTGGAGTGGCAGGAGGAGAGGGACAGGCTGTTAACAGTCATTACTCTCAGGCTTGGAAGACTTGAGACTGTGCAGAAGAAGTCGCTGTACCAGCTGTGTGTGAAGGTGTGCTGTCTGGACTCCCTGGTTGGAGTGAATGTGTCGAAGTGGACCGAGGTGTGGCCAGGATAAGTCCCCAACAGGCAGCTGGAAGTCCTTGTGTAAGCTGCCTGTAGAAAAGCGTCCAGCTGATCTGCAGTGGAGGATTATACACGGAGCAATAGCTACGAACAGACACATAGCACACCTGGACCCTGGTCATGGGAGGGGCTGCACGTCATGGTGCACTGGTTTTGGGGAACACTTTTCTTTGGATCTGTTTATTTGTGGTCCAAAATACAAGGTGAGGAAAAAGAGGGTTTGTATATTGATGAATGTTGTGTTTGCCGTGGCGAAGTGAGATCTGGATCCCCGGGAAGAATAAAGCAAAGGGTTCAGGGTGCACTGAGGGTGAGGAGGTGATAAAGGGGCTGCTGCCTGCACGTATCAACATGCTTTGGTTGAACATGCTCATTATCAACTGCTGATGATCTGGAATCCTTCTCAGCGCTCGGGGCGGAGGGAGGAGTGTTGTGCTGTGTGGGCGGGGCAGGAGAGCTGCTGCTCTCTTTATGATCATCACACATTGTTGATTATTATGGTTTTGTTTTTGTTTTGTGGTTTTGTCTTTGTTTTTTGTTTTATGTTTATTTGTTTGTTTGTTGTTTTGTTTATTTGTTGTTTTGTTTAGGTTTTTCATGTTTCTTTGCTTTCTTGGTTGTTTAGTGCTGCTGATGCACTTTTGATTTTGAGAAAAAATAACTGATAAAGTTATTTTTAAAGTCTTCTTCTTCTTCTTCCTCTCCCTTTTCTTTCTCTTCTTCCAACATGTATCTGTGCTGATGTGATTACCCACAATGCCCCTCTTCACACAGCTGACAGAAGCTGGACTCGTGATGAGAGCAGCTCCATAATGAACACGCCATGTCTCACTCTGACAGCTTCCGGTTGCACGTGCTCTTCTTCTTCTGTTGCACTAATTTAGACGTCCATCATGTGGATGGGAGCATGTTCCTTCAATATTATCTTCTTCACTCCGGGGACCAGCCCACTCTAATCGCTGCCTCCAAATAATTTGTTTTCCATACAGCTCCCCTGTCTCCATCCTGTCGTCCATCTATAAATTAATATTCACCTCAGAATGCGGCAGGTTACAGCTTCGACGCCTTCCTATATGAAGCTTTTTTAATCTAATAAAAGAGCTTTCTGGGAGTTATTATCTGAGTTTTAATATGAAGGAGCTGTTTGTGATCAGTGTCAGTCTGGCGCTACTGGACAAGCTTTGGGTCATGTTCTACTACGGAGAAAACTGGAAGAAATATTCCTTCAAGGAGCCGCGAAGAGACGAACACAACCTGTTGAACCTGTCATGACCTCATCAAACTTCACCTGAGACTCCTGAGGTCCGTTTCACAAAGCAGGTTCAACAAACTCTGAGTCTAACCCTGAACTCTGGGTTGATCTACTCTGAGATAGGAAACTCTGAGTTTTCGGTTCCAGAACAGCTGATTT
>CAEMYA010000123.1:80857-100057 GCA_903131615.1 Diplodus sargus
TGTGAGAGCATGACTTCGGTTGGTAAAGTTGGAAATGTAAGGACGGATTAGGTTGTGTATGTAAATGATGGACTGTGACGTGAAACGGTACCGCTCAAAAAAGATAAATGTCTGGAAATGCAAGAACATCTGTGCGCGGCCTGATAATCATCTCCCGACGAATATTTAATTCTCTGCGCAGTAATGCTGCACCTTCATCCACGGGATCATTATCAAAATGACATGCCATGGTAGTGAAAATAGTCGCCACCTAATATAACTTCTAATGTAGGCCTACTGACTGATTTTTGCAATGATTTTCTCAAAAAACAGACGGCAGAACTGTACTACGCCAAAACTCGCCCGCTGACTGAATGAACGAGGAAATCAAATACCGTGTGTGGCTGAAAGAGGGCAGAGACAGAGAGAAACTCGAGGTTTGTTGAGAAAAACCTGGTCCCGACCAGGTTAGGTTCATAGAGTATGTTACCATGGTAACTGACCGAAAGCTTAAGTTACCTCTCTCTGTGAAACAGGCTAGAGTTACCCCTCTTTCTCTGGTTTGAGTTACCTCCCTTGTGAAACGGAAAACTCAGAGTTTCCCTCATTTCAGGGTTAACAGACTCAGAGTTTTCACTAAACCTGCTTTGTGAAACGGACCTCTGGTCACCGCTGCACCTGTTCACACCTGAAGCTGTGCCCTGATGTCACTCAACTCATCACTCACCTCTGTGACTGCAAGAGACTGCCAGAGTGTGGTGCATTCAAGTGCTTCAACGAGGACCCAGTGTGGTGCGTTCAAATGTTTAAATGACATAATACGAAGTGTGAAGCATTCAATTACAACTTCTTTCCTTTCCTTCCTACATTTGAACACAAACATCTGTATTTCATACTCTGTATTATCCTATAAAGATAAAAACCCATTTTGATGGTTCTGACCCACTGGTTAACTTATCAACACCATCCAACACTGTGATTTAGAGTTTAACTGCAGCTATTCTCCGATGTGTCGCAGAGAGAGAGACGGCATGAAAAATTCATCCAGAGAGGTGGAGGAGAAGGAGGAGAAGGAGGAGGAGGAGGAGGAGGAGGAGGAGGTAAAAGTACTTTCAGACTTACACAGTAAAAGTAGAGTAGATACAAACTCTTCTTCTGTGGTTTTATAAGAAGTTGTGTTGAGTTTAAAGTAAACCTGATTCACATTCAGCCCTGGAGGTGTCCTCTCTCAACAACACATTGAGTCTGATGGGGCTAGCAACAAGCAACAAACAAACAAACAACTCTCCTCTCCTGGTCCTCGTTGTCCGGCTGCAGTAAAACACCGCTCAGCTGCTAGGGAACGATTCACCTCCACTCTCTCTCCAGGTGCAGCCATGCTGCTGCTCAGCCTCACCATGTTCAATATTTCACACGATGCGACAGGGATTCGAGCTAATTACTTCCCCGCCACTCTGTGCTGCACTGCCATTAACATGGGATGATGCAAATGAAATGTATCCCTCTGTCTCCGTTCCTCTGCTGCTTGGCTTTATCAAAAAATGATGACCCCCGGCTAATTATTAGCGAGCAGGGCCATTGTTCTGTCGAAGGTTTTTACATTAAAGATGGATGTTGGAGGGAAGCGAGGAGGAGGAGGAGGAGGAGGAGACAGGCCAGTTGACTCCAGCTCTGACCTCTTAAATATTCAGCTCAGGTGTTTTTCTGCCCCGTCCTTTTTGTCCTGCGGCGTCCAAACGCAGCACCATGTGAGATCGCCGTGTGGCTGTGGGGCTCGACAGTGTTCGGAAGCAATGGGGACATGACCTCCGTTCGCTGTTGTCACATCATCAGAGGAGGGCAGGTAGTTAACATAAAGCCCTCCAACAGACTGAACAGGTCCGGCGTGTTGTGATGTCGGACTCAACGAATTTAGAGAAACAAAAGCTAGCGGCGAACTCTGCGGCATCCCACGTCGGCTACAGAAAAATGTGCCACCGCTTCTCATTGAGAGGAGCAGCCAAACAAAGAGAGGAGTGTCTCCATGGCAACCAGGGCCCCATCTGTTCTGCGCTAATGACCTCTCCTACACATACAGTGTTTTAATTAAACCACACACACACAAGTTTGGAGGGGAGAAGGCTCGGCCTGCCGGTCGACACTCTCAGGTGAACAAACTGAAACACACAAGCAGGTTGTCGGGTCAGAACATAAGAACTGGAAGAGGCCCGGACAAAGTTCCTACAAGAAAAACATGGCCTGGATGATGTTCGATGGGAGCGTTTGTACTAAAGAGGTCGAAGAGGAGACAAGAACTGAAAACATGGCAGGTCGAGTGAGCTTCACACAGAGACAGAGACAGAGACAGAGAGGGTTGGAGGCCTTAAAGCGAAACTGAACAGACGCTGATGGGATGCACTCCTGAGTGGCTTTAGACCTCCAAAGATCCCAAAACACAAACAAGTCAGACTTTAGGGTGGGATTACACACACACACACACGATTTACACGCTCATTAATATTAAATGAAAAACACCAGCATGAAATAATCCAAACAATCATACACACAGGAAGTGAGCTGATGAGTTCATTTAGTGACGGTGGCGTGAAGAAGGGAGCGAGCGACACTGCCCCACCTCGGATGTCACTGTGGAGCACTGTGATGCGTTCAGGTGCTTCAACAAAAACCAAGTGTGGTGAGTTCAGCATGAACCGAATGTGGTGTGTTTAAGTGCTCTGTTAAGAAACAAGAGTGGTGCATGCAAATGCTCTGACATAAGCTGTGTTGCTGGTTGTTTCTGGTGTTTCTGACTCAAACACAGCCAGAATCAGTGTTTAGTACAACTGGGACCAAACTCTGAATCCACTGGCACAACGCCATCTTAACTTCTGATGAACTTGCTCTTGATTGGCTGTGTGGTTCAGACTTGTGATTGGTGGAGCAGCTGATTAACAGACTCTCTCTGTGGTGCATTTAGAGAACAACATCAACTCTCTTAACGTTTCTGTGTCGGTGACACTGACATCGTCTCCTTGACCCAGAGCCGACGGACAACTCCTCCCCCCCTCGCCCCCTTCCACCTCAGGGTGTGTTGGGTCTTCCGGGCCTCTCAGACCTTGACTGACTGATTAATGGACTGGACGACAGTCAGCTGGTGAGATTACAGAAACGCCGCCTCTTCGTCTGGGGAAGCTGCTGCAAAGAGAAACATCCAGAAGCCTCGGTGCCAGCCCCCCCCCCACACCTACCCTGGAATCTCAGACGTTGGGGAAATTAACGTTAGGATGGAGGAGGGGGAGGGAGGGGTGAAGGCAAACCGCTTGCCAAGCCATCTGAGATCTTCCTCCTCCTCTTTCTCCTCTTTCGATTTTGTTTGTGCCCGCTGCTGATTCCCCGGCCGGAGTTTTTCGGCTCGGCGTCAAATCCCTGCTGTCCTCACGGATTCTCCAGATCTCATTACAGTCAATGAGGCTGCAAAGACTTTCAGATCAAAGTGAAAGACTCTGAAGGAAGCACGAGGGATTTTTTTTTTTTTTAATTTTAGGAGGGGGGGGGGGGCTTCATCAGCGAGCTGCCAGGCGAAGTGAGATCCATCCAGGAACATCAGGAACACTGCAGGAATGTTACCATGTACTTCTACTACTAGTACTACTAGTATTGCACGATAATACAAACCTGAAGTATTTTTTCTTTGCTCCTTGTACTCCACTACATTTCAGAGGGAAATGTTTTCACTGACCTTCAGCCTCACACATTGCTTTGTCATAACTCAATGGAGCTGAAAAGATTGATGATTCATCTGAAATCAGTGAAAACTGATTTGACATGTTTAAAATGATCAAACAGAAATCAGATCTGAAAATACATTTATCATCAACACCTGAATCATTTTACTTAACCAAACTTTACAGTGAGGGAGTTGTGTACCATTTCTATAGCAGAGTCTCCAAGATTTTCACACAGTGTCACCTGAAGGACCTGAATCTTGTTTACTGTTGCTTGGCAACGCAGCATCAGCTGCTCCTGGATGTCTCTGATTGGTTGTCGCTCTCGACAAATTAACAGATTGAAGAAATCATCCAGATTTGTTTGAAATCATCAGATCGACATCAAGAAGTGCCACAAAAAACTGAACCAAGACGCATCTAAGAGAAGTAGAAGAAACTGTCACGGTGCGGTTAAAAGGGGAAAGCTAAGGAAATGGGAGGTGGACCCAAATGCAGTTCTCACAGGACAAGAGGCAGAGAATGGGGGAAACAAAAGACAAGCTTTTATAATTTAAACAAAAGCTGAATGCCACAAAAAAGGAGGAGGAGCAAGGAGCATGAAACAAAATAACGACAAAGTAGCAAAGAAAACAGTTCAACAAGGCATAAAGAAAAAGGCAAAGTACAAATCAAAAATCAAAGTTCAAATCAATCATGGGAAAACCAGAAATCAAAATCCAAAAAACACATACCACTGGGAGACTGGTGAATCCAGGAACTCGGGAAGAACATTACTCGAACATGAGCACCAGACAGAGACAGAAGCATGAACAACAGCAGACAGAGGCACAATCAGAGGTAATGAACGGACAAGGAGTGAAGGGGAAACAGACTTAAATACACAGACACTAATGACAAGACAAGGAACAGGTGAGGAGAGAGGAGGGAGGAGGCCAGGTGAGGTTATGAGGGGGTGAAGCACAGATGAGAACACTGAAAGACAGAGGGAGACAAACTGCAACTAGGGAAAAGTACAGGAGAACAAGGACAAGAGACACAAGAGGGCATGGAAAATCGAAACATAAGACACAAGACACAACATAAAGACATGAATCTAGAGTCATGACAGAAATGCAGAAACAGTTAAGTAAACGTTATTGGTGAGTGGAACTAGTTTTTTTTATTGCTGGTTTTGCTACAGTGTTGCATCTGACTGTCTACTTGACGTCCAATGGTGTGTGTGGCTGTGTGTGTGTGTGTGAATAACTGTTCGTTTAATGATAGAGGTTGAAAAAAAGTTAAACGCAATCTGTATGATTTTGAAGTTTTGAAACAGAAGACGATCATGATCATGTGATCCGCTCAGTAGATGTTCTGGAGTTTTTTATCAGAGCACGTGATCTTCTCAGCAGGTCAGACAGACTGTAATATCTTTAACTGTGTTATCATCTACCTGCTGAACTGTGTCTACGCCCACCTAGACAAGCCGGCGAGCACTGTGAGGGTCACGACTTCTCCAGTGCTTTCAATACCATCAGGCCTGCTCTACTGGGTGACAAGCTGACGACGATGCTGGTGGATCCGCCCCTTGTGTCCTGGATTGTAGATTACCTCACTGGCCAACCACAGTATGTGCACCTGCGGCACTGTGTGTCAGATGCAGTGGTCACCAACACCAGGGCCCCACAAGGGACTGTCCTATCTCCTTTCCACTTCACCCTTTACACCACAGACTTCAACTACCTACTCTTGCCATCTTCAGAAGTTCTCTGATGACTGCTGTTGTTGAATGTATCAGCAAGGGTGATGAGGCTGAATACAGAGCTGTGGTGGATAACTTTGTTACATGGTGTGAGCTGAACCACCTGCAGCTCAACACAACAAAAAACAAAGAGCTAATGGTGGATCTGAGGAGAATCAGTGACACCAGTTTCCATCCTGGTGCATAACGTGGACATCGTTGAACACTACAAATATCTGGCTGTGTTCATCGACAATAAACTGGACTGGACTAAGAACACCAAAGTCCTCTATATGAAGGGACAGAGCCGCCTCTATTTTCTGAGGAGGCTCCGCTTCTTTAAAATCTGCCGGACTATGGTGAGGATGTTTTATTATCTGTGGTGACCAGTGCTATTCTGTTTGCTGTTGTGTGCTGGGGCAGCAGACTGAGAGTAGCAGATGCCAACAGACTCAACAAGCTGATCAGAAAGGCCAGTGACATTGTGGGGGTGGAGCTGGACACTTTGACTGCTGTGTCAGACAGGAGGATGCTGTCAAAGGTGCAGGCGATACTGCAGTATGGCTCTCACTCTCTCCTCAACGCTTTGGTCGAACAGAGGAGCACCTTCAGCCAGAGACTGATTGCTCGTAAGACCACCACTGAGCGCCACAGGAAGGGGTGTCATTCACCTGTGGCCGTCAAACTTCTCCCTCTGATGACAGGACTTTTTACATAGAAAACAAAAAAAAAATATACAAAATACAAAGCAAAACTGTAATCTAACAATACAATAATTTCTCTGTATAGTGTATATATTATCTCAGTGTATATTTTATTGTATATATTTCCAGACGGTCTACTTTATTATTTAATATTTTATTTTATTGTCTACTTTGTCATGTTATTTTATTTCATTGTTTTTTATTATTGTCTACTTCAATATTAACTTATATCCTTATCCCTTGTTTCCATTCACGCTGTATTTCTATTTCCACTTTGCACGGAGCACCTGTAACCAAAACAATTTCCCCCAGCATCAATCAATAAAGTATTCTGATTCTGATTCTATGATTCTGATAACATTATTCATGTTTGCAGGAAACAAAAAAAACAACAAAATAAAAAAGCTGATTCATGTCTAAAAGTTTCCTCCTGAACCAGCCCAAACTCGTGACTTGTGACGATTCTTTAACTCAGAATAAATGATGCTGAAACTTTTTGATCATGTTGTGTCTTAAATCACTTGCTTCTGTTGGGCCTTGCATTACACGAGGCACAATTAAGTGATGTCTATGCAACTTCAAAAGGGAGTTTTAGGTTAAATCAGTAATAATTGATTATCAGGGATAATTATTAATTTAAACTGTTTATAACTCTGATTACAGTTTTTTTCAATTGTTTACACGCAATTTTGAAAACCGGGTTCTTTTTTTCAAAATATAATCACAATTATCCAAACACCACACTCAATTTACATAATTCCTAGATTGTTTGCAAAATGACACACTTCAGTCAAAACATACACACTTCAGTCAAAACATATACACATATTTGTGAAAATGCTATTAGTTTTCATTTAACCAACACAGTCCTCAATGATCAGACACTATTGCAGCCAGTTTTACACTGCTGTGATAGATAAAAAACACATTTGTAAAAAAACTAATTTTAGGAAATGCTAGATTTTTGGCCAGACATTGTTATGTAAGGGATAATTTAGATGTCAAAAAAAAATTGTGACAAACCCACAACATTCTTCATGATTAGTTTGAGATATAGGGAGAATGTACACAAATAGGCCTACTATAAACTTACCAAGCACTGCACAACACTGATGCTGCAGACTGAATATTTCAAGTATTTATTTCAATACTTACAGTATTTCTTACCATAATCAGTTACAGTAATCAACCAGCAATGAAATCAATGAAACAAATAAAATCTGTAGACAAATAAAAATTCCTGCATGAAGTACATACACTTTGACTACTTTAAAAGCAACAAGAATACTGTAACTATTCATCATCTCTCCGTCTGGCTGGATCAGGCCATAAGATTTCATCCACATCACAGGCTATGTCTTCATTGGCAAGGCACCATTGGAAGAATCGCCTGAGTGCTGCGTTTTCAAATTAGGACATGTGTGCTTCCACACCTGGTGGATGTGATTATCCAATTCGTTCATTAGTGTGGTCATTGGCAATCCGGGGCTAAGTAATGACAAGGAAGTAACCTCACAATCCTTATCTGTGTCTAAGGTGTGAAAATGTGTGTAGAGTTTTACAAATCACTGTGTGTAATGTTTTGCAAAAAGGGTGAAGCAGACATTGAGTGTAATGTTGTGCAAATCTGTGGAGGTGTTTTGCTCCTTGGAGTAGAATTTCGCAAATTGTGTGGAAATTTTTATTTTAGTGTGTAAACAATCGTAAAAAACTGTAATAACTAACTTAATAACAACCAAATTTACCATAACAGTAATGGTTAAAGGATTTTGGAGTAAGTGTAGAGGTCGGCAACATTCACTCTTGTACAATATTAAATAGACAGCAAGAAGGTTCAAAGTCTTTATTCAACACAACGATGAAAACACACAATCTAACGTACTATATAAAGGTGTGTGTGTGTGTGTGTGTGTGTATGTGTGTGTGTGTGTGTGTTTGGCAGAACAAAGAAACATAGTCACTGATATCACATGTGGGTGTGATATGCTCCAGGCCCAAGGAGTGTGTGTGTGTGTGTGTGTGTGTGTGTGTGTGTGTGTGTGTGTGTGTGTGTGTGGCCAGGTTATAGAAGATGGCTAGTTGCATGCAGAGACCCTGAGTCTGTGTGAAGCAGCATACGACTAACGCCGAATTAGCCGTCTAGGAAAGCAAACTACCACTAACCTGACCTGAGATCACAATAACACTCAAACAGTGGACAAACACACACATTGAACACTTGTGCGTTACATCAACCACAGCTTTAAGTCCTGTGCTTAGCCGTGCTATGCTATGCTATCTAAGCCCAGTTCAATGTTGCCAGTCATTGAAGAAAAAGTGCTGGTGGTTGCAGGAGAAGGATTCCAAAGTTGAATGCTGTTCTTGCTGTGCAAGGTCTGATGAAAGTCGGCAGAGGAGGAAACTGGTCGCTCCTTTCTTTTGCAAGGATAGCAGCTCGGTGCTCACTTGCTTGGTGTTCCTCAGATAGTGAAGTTAGCTGGCAAGCTTTGCGTTGCAGCTGCTGGTGCTAACTGATCTGGAATACTGGCAGGACCTTGTGTCCCTGCAGTGACGAGTTCTATGGGCCTGCTGCAAATGCAGCTTGCAGCTCTCCGTAGCCGTTAGGCCCAGAAGAAGAGATCTTGAGGGCAGGCAGCAGCGTGGGGGGAGATGGAGAGGAGCCCTTGGGGATAAGAAGGTCGAAGGAGTACAGGGCATGGAGTAAGAGGGAAAGAACAAGGAAGGCACTGGAGTTTTGATTATCTGGTCAGAGGGGGTCTGTCACCCTGACAGTTGTAGATCAAAGCTGAATTTTGTGAAGAATGGGGAATTCTGGGACACTGAATTCAGTTCAGAGTCCATTTTGAAATCCACAATGAATTACTTTATCTGTGGGTCTCAACACTTCTGTCTCCACAAACACAGCTCGAAAATGACCCGACATCTCGTTAAAAATATCCAGTGGTTTCACTCTGATAGATGTACTAAATTATATATCTGTGGCTGAATGATGTCGGTGAGACTGTTTTCATGGTCATCTGATTAGAACTTGTTTGGGTCCAATGTGGAAAGGTGTTCAGCAGTTCAGCCACAGATTCTCCTTGTGTATAAATGTAACACAAGTGTTTTATGGTGTGTGTGTACGTGTGTGTATTTAAAACTTGAAAATGATGTATTAAAAAAAGGTGTTTAGTTGAATTAGTAGAATTGATTACGTTCAAAATCAGGCAAGAGAGCAGTTGTTAAAACCAAGAAACCACAAATGTCAAACAGGATGCACACTGATATTTATTCAAAGAATAAAATCCCTGGCGCTCATCATTCCAGGCCCCCGCCTCTTGGCGTTCTGGTATTGTTGGTGTTATGGTGCCGCCATCCCTGGTGCCCGCTGTTCTGGTGCTGCCATTCGCCCTCACGCCCTCGTTGTCACGCCACCTCTGCGTTAATTAGGGCCCGAGCAGGTCTCGACCTGCAAGGTCCCTATTGTTTTTCAAATGATTATTATTATTTTTCTTCTCACAAAATGATCGCATTTTTCACTGCCTGAACATACCCTAAAACTCACCAAACTTGGAATATAAGTCACACCTGGCGAAAAATGTTATAATCTATTGTCATCCTGAATTTCCACCACTAGGTGGCACTGTTATTAAGGAAAATGCTGGGCTGCTTGGCTAATAACTCCCATACACTTTGTCGCACATTCAAAAACCTTATATCTACGCGTTCAGTGAATTGTGCTGAATCTCGTGGTATAGGCCACACCCATTTCCATAGCGTTTTTTTCTGCTACGTCGCGAAATGTCGAAAACCTACTTTTTCTATTTCCTCCCAGGCGATTTTACCGATTTGCACTAAACTTGTCACACAGTATCTGTGGACCCTCCTGACAAAAATGTATTAAAAGAATTTTGATAGGCCACACAATACTCAAGTTATTAAATATCAACTTCCTGCAGATTTGGTTCAAAACATGAACTGTTGCATATCTCCACATTGGTATAGTCTAATGACATGAAACTAAGGTTACTACAACGCCATTAGCCGCTGAGACCCTGTACAAAATTTCAGGCGATGACCACAAGGTGGCGCTCTTTAAATTGAACTATTTTATATCTCTGCATCTGTTCATCGGATTGACACGAAACGTTGTAAACTTATTGTCAGTGCCCTCCTGAAGAGAGCTTATGAAGGGTTTTTTAATTTGATTCTTGATGGCGCTGTGGTGCCAGTTTAATTTTATATTTGGCACTGTGCCCACACCATAACACTTATGGAAATGAAATTCATTGGGGGAGTCTAGAATGGCCCCTGTAACTCACACACCAAAAATGACCAGCAGGTGGCGCTATTTTCCACGTTTAGCCTTTTTGACACATAACTGCCACATAATGTGTCGCACATTGTTGAACCTTATATCTACATATTCGCTCGATTCAGCTTAATTGTGTGGTGTAAACCACACCCACTTTTGCGGTAAATTTCCATTCGCAAAGTCCTGAAAAGTTTTCTATCAAACTTTGGATGTAGCATCTGTGGACCCTCCTGACAAAAACTTATTAAAAGAATTTTGATAGTCCATAAAATGCGTGAAATATAAAACAGCAAACTCCTGCATATTGTGTTGAAAACAGACAATCTTGCATATCTTCATAAGATACTGTCTGACTATCACGTAAATGTTCAAAATTATGTACCATGGCAGAATGATGGTCTGTGTAAAATTTGGTGTGAATCGGCCAATAGGTGGCACTCTGGTCACAGTCTAATTAGTGTCAATAAAAAGTAAATGGGAAAATCTTTAAAGCATCAAGTCCTCGTAACTTCACCATACAATGTCCTATCAAGCCAAATATTTCAGGAATGTAGAGGGAATCGCCCTGCATATATCTGTGCATCAAAACTGTGTCATATCCATAGCGCCACCCACTGGACACAGGAAATCAGACAAACATGATTCGATTGACATGACGTTTACTGCTTGATTTCTCCCCGTCGTGACATGCAAGTAACAGGCGAGCGCGCAATCCGACGGCATTGCAGCCTGACACATCTGCTGGCCGCTGTGGTGCCATCCATTTAAATCCTTCGCCCTAAAGCATCAAGTCCTCGTAACTTATTCATACAATTTCCTATCTCGGCCAAATCTTACAGGAATGTAGAGGGAGTCGCCCTGAATAGATCTGTGTTGTCATGGGGCGTGGCCGTGACGCGTGGGCTCTGTAGCGCCCCCTATTGTGATGCCCCGCCTCCTACTTGTACATAGAAGTACGAAAATTGGTACGCACATTCATCATGACCAGACGCACAACAAACCCATTGGATGCATACTCTCACTCCAACAGGAAGTCAGCCATTTTGATGTGTGGCGGCGTTTTTAACAAATTCATGCGTACTTTGAAAACTATCTTGTCCTGCAGCTTAAACACCACAGTCTTCACATTCACTCTGTGTCATCTTCATGCCTTTAAGAACAAACGTTATGGAAATCATTCAGCTGTGTCAAACCTGGTGGGCATGACGGCGCACGCCATTTTTCCCCTTTGCTTTCAAGCATCAAATCCTTATAACTTCAACATGCAATGCCCCATCTCCACAAAATTCCAAATAAATGTAGACAGTCTTGCCCTGAACACATCTAGACATTGATTCAAAGTTGGCCATTTTGAATTTGGTGGCCTTTATGAAATATTGCTGTGCATCATACTTTCACGTCTTCCTCCTACAGATTGAACACCACAGACTTCACAGTCAGTCAGTATACTCCTCGGACCATGCCAAAGACACGCGAGGAAAATCTTTATCCTACGTCTACCTGCTGGCCGTGGCGGTGCCCGCCATTAAAATCCTTCGTCATGAAGCATCTCGTCCGAATAACTTCTTCATACTATTTCCTATCTCGGCCAAATTTAGAGGGAATCTAGAGGGAGTCGCCATGAATAGATCTGTGCATCAATACTGTGTCATATCCAAAGCGCCACCCACTGGAAACATGAAGTAAGTTTTATCTCAGGCAATTTGGGCTTCCTCCATGCAGTGAGTGATACAAGTCGCCACTAGATGGCATTGTTGTCTTTCAAGTCACATGTATCCTTTTTGCTGAGGAACCTCTGGATAACCTCTGAATAATTCCATTCCATTGCTGGAAGTCAGCCTCATATTTAGCAGATTTTATTGAAACTTCAAAATGTAGCTGCACGATGCAGATGTACATGGCATTTGCAGGTGGTTTTGTCTAAATTGCACATTACAACATGACATAATTGATGGGTGATGTTTAGCACCACATAATGGATAAGTCAGTGGTAGTTAGCCACAGCACACAAATTTCAAATAAGCCAATTTGCTAAGAATGCCATTTGCGTTTTGTGTCTGCCCTGTGAATGTGGCAGGCAACAACATGTGTGTAGTTGTGATTCCGCCTGGCTTTTCCACAATGAACGCAGTGGCTTCACCTGCAATTTGAAACAACAGAGTTATTTCTTTGGTTAAATAACACATACCACAGCTACTGCAGGACGCTCACCAAACCTGCTCACTTGACCGCTGTCCCTTTCCAGAGGGAAGAATCTCATCTCTGCATCGATACTGATTCGGCCATTTTGCTTTTGGCCGCCATTTTGAAATATTTCCAATCCTCGCCCTGTAATGACATTCTCCTACAGATTTAACACAACAGACTTCACAGTCACTCAGTATCATCCACCGACCTTAAAGATGAAAACCTTTTCAAAGCTTTCGCCTACGTCATACTTGCTGGCCATGGTGGGGCGGTCAATTTAAATCCTTCGCCATAAAGCATCAAGTCCTTGTAACTTCAACATACAATTCCCCTTCTACACCAAATCTTTAAGGAATGTATAGGGAGTTGCCCTGAATATATCTGTGCGTCAAAACTGTTTCATAATCATAGCGCCACCCACTGGACACAGGAAGTCAGACAAACATCATCCGATTGACATGACGTTTACTGCTTGTTTTCTCCCCAGCATGACATGCAAGTAACAGGTGAGTGCGCAATCCAACGGCATTGCAGCCTGACACATCTGCTGGCCGTGGTGTAACTCAGTATCATCCACAGACCTTAAAGATGAAAACCTTTTCAAGGCTTTCGCCTACGTCATACCTGCTGGCCATGGCGGGGCAGTCAATTTAAATCCTTCGCCATGACGTATCAAGTCCTCGTAACTTCACCATACAATGACCAATCTGCGCCGAATCTCTCAGGAATGTAGAAGGAGTCGCCCTGCACATATCTGTGCATCAAAACTGTGTCATATCCATAGCACCACACACTGGACACAGGAAGTCAGACAAAAATCGTTCGAATGACATGACGTTTACTGCTTGATTTCTCCCTGTCGTGACATGCAAGTAACAGGTGAGCGCGCAGTCCGACGCGCGTGGACTGCGAGGGCCCGTTCATCACTGCTTGCAGATTTAATTTCTTCTGTCTTTCTTTGCCCATCTTCCTCCTTCTTTAGGTCCTTTTTAAAGGTTTGCCAATCTCTCTCAGGTGTAGTGATTAGATTGAGGGGTGTCACAATCAGGATAAGATTTTCAAAATAAAAGCACAACACAATCCCAGTATACACTTCATGCAATAAAAACAAAATAAAATCACATACTAAAAATCAGAATGTACAAGTTAAAAACACTGGGAGTTAAAAATACACACAATAAAATTACCATCCCTTTCTGCTTCTTCTTCCGGGCTGTGTCAGTCCACATGTTCCTCTCCAGTCGGATGAGATGTAGAATCTCTCCAGAGAGTTCTGGATCTCCTGCCACCTGAATGTTCCCATGAAGGAGGATCGTACCAGGATCAGAAACCACCTCAACTCTCTCCCCCTGACCTGCTGCTGCCACATGTGTTCGGACATATCCGGGGGCTCTGGGAAACTTTAATACAGTGAGTCTGTGTTGTGTGACGGCGCAGAGAGAAAATGAGTCGACATGGTCGATTTCTAAGAACAAGTGAAGTGAAGCTGAATCCTTCAGCTCGTCCTACATCTGTGTTCCTGCAGGAGATGCCTGCAGAGACTCAGCCAGAGGAAGAGATTCTTCCACCCACCTTAACTGGCAACCGGGCCTGGCCCACATCCCTGTGTGTGTGTGTGTGTGTGTGTGTGTGTGTGTGTGTGTGTGTGTGTGTGTGTGTGTGACTTCCTGTGGTCTCATTATGTTTGCCCCGTTTCCCTCCAGCGAACATCAGATGTAACAAAACCAAAGGACAAAATAAGAGCATTATTTTTTAAAGACGTGTCCTGAAGATCGGAGACAGTGATGCACGCTGACAGCGGCTGCTAATTGGAGTAAATTAATTTACCTCGGGCGCCGATGTTCGCACAAAGCGCAGCCCGACGCGTGAATAAGTGATGATCGGCAGCGCCCGTATAAGCCCCGACTTTTTGAATCATTTAACGCCGCAATCTGCTAATTAGCAGGGAGAAGAGCAAGCTTTCAGCCACAATTAAGATAGGCCTCTGTCAGTCAGGGGGTGGAGGGATGAGTGGGGGTGGTGGAGAGGGAGCGCTTCATTTATTCATCCTCTGAGCAGATGCTGAGTGCAGTGGGGGTTTGGATGGAGAGATGCAGGGATGGAGAGGGAGAGCTGAGGGATCTGAAGGGCTTGAAATCGGGAAGAGGGGGGAGGTTGTGGTTGGCGTGAGGTTGTAGAAGAAGTTTTCCAACCCTCCACCACCACCCCCTCACCACCACCTCTCCCCTCTTTTTCTTCTCCTTCTTGTTCAATGCGAGTCTCAGTGGAGGGCGAGCAGCAAGGAGAGCGAGGAGGGTGAGGAGGGCCCGCCACCAACCAAAACAAAAGCACAACAAAAGAGCTGTGAGGAGGGGAGAGGGTTAGAGAGTGGGTGGGGTAGGGTGGGGAAGTTAGTGGAGGGTGGTGTTGTGCTTCAGCATCTAGAGGCGAACACACACACACACACACACAGACACACACACACACACACACTGGGAGGGTTCCTGTTTGACACGCAGAGTGTTAACCAGTTGTACAGCCCAAGGTCAAACATGACTCCGCAGGTTCCCCAGGTCATAACACCACCCTCCTCCACCCTCCTCCACCCAGCAGCAGCTCAGCCTGGCACAGATTCAACTGAGCGAGCTCGTGGTGGATCGCACTTTTAAGTGTAAAATGTGAGCATCCCCGGCTGAGAGAAGCTGCTGCTCCACTCTTTGTTTCATCTGCGCTCAGCTCTCGATCTGCAGGTTGAAATGTGTCTGACATTATTTATTATAATACTAAAAGCAGGTCAGACACCATGTTTTTACACAAAAACAGAAAGAAGTTCATGTAGAACATTTGCTGAAGTTTGTTAAGTTTCTCCTCATGAAACAATTCTTAAAATCACATTTGTTTATGGAGTCTGGTAATGTTGTGGTGACTAGTTAAATGAAACAGACACAGACACATTCTGCCTCTTCTTATTCTTATTCTTCATCTTCCACAGAGCACAGAGGGTGGTCCTTCAGGCTCTGTGTCATATTAATGACCCACAATATTAGCCGTAACTTTCAATGTATTCTACACATCATGAAATATGAACAGTTTTGGATGTCAAATGACATCGAACATAGCAGCTGCATCGACATGTTGTGTTTTATCTGAAGTAAAGCTTAGAATACAGAACTTTTTCCATATGGTGTTAAAACTTTTACTCCACTGAAGATTTTCTGTATGTTTGTGTCACTAAATAAAAACACAATAAGGTTAAAGTTTATTTCACTGAAGGTCAGTAGTGTTAAACAGTTCACATCATTGTAAAGGATGAGATCATTGAGGGTCACATGACCATCAGGGGTATAAAGAGCCAGCGGCAGCAAAGCTGCGACACCCGAGGTGACAAACACCTGCAGTAAATCCAACCTGTCCGTCTGAAGCATAAATCTGCTGCTGTGTACAGTGGATCACAGGGATCTCCCCGCCGACATCGCCTCGCTCTCATTACAACACGGAGCACTGTCTTCACAGCGACCTGGTCAATTTATTCACGCTCAGGCCCGGGGAGTCCTGCCCTGGACATCCGGCGCTGAGCATTATCGCTGCTGTGCACCTCCAACTGTGAAATAAGCGGCGGGCGTAAGGTAATGAATATGTTAAAGGAGCCCCGAGGATTTATGGGGACACACAGCGCTCAATGTATGCATGTGAGGCTAATGTTTATGCAGGTCTGATGACTGCTCATTATGTATGAGCAGCGCTGCATGAAGTATTCAGATTACTTCCAGAGGACAATGATGCTTTTTGGGGGGTTTTCATTTCCTTCAGTTGGTGGTGCAGCTTTAAGTCCACATCAGACAGAGTTCTTTTCTCCTGAAAGGCCTGGAACTCCTCGGCCGCATCCAGCTATTTCCTCTGTAACTTTTCCCCATCACTTTGTGACACAGCACCACCTCCAGGTAGAGGCCCGTCCTCTACCTGGGTGAAGTCCTGCCCACCTCGTTGTCTGCTGGTGTTCTCCACAGACGTGGAAGGAAAGTAAATCAGTGAGGCTGCAGACACACAAACGTTTCATTTACCCCAGTGACATCGCATCACTGGACATGGGGGACAGATCAGTACTGACTGTCTATGACGGACTGTAAACTGTAAGTTTTGCCACATTATGTGTTGTTTTACTGTTCATTTTGTGGCTCAGCCAATTGAATCAGGTGTTAGCATGTGGCTAATATGGCTGCCACAGTGTACAGACCGTTCACAGCACTGTACAACACTTGCCTCATCACATTCATACAGTGAAGGCACCAACTGCTCATCAAGAGCAATTTGGGGTTCAGTATCTTGCTCAAGGACATCTCGACATGCAGCTGGGGGAGCTGGGGATTCGCACCAGCGACCTTACGATTACTAGACGACCTGCTCTACCTCCTGAGCTGCAGCCAGATAAATAAAGAGTTTTTTCAGGTTGTTATTGTTTTTTTCTTTGTGTGTTTAGTTAAGCTAACAGTTTAAAGTGTGTCAGTACAGTCAGGACACTGACTGTGGTGTTGGAGGTGCAACAGGCATCTGATCCGTCACAGCAGGACTGGTTCTTGGTCCGCCAGGAGAAAATGGCGACCTGGTCACAAACATACTCAGATTACAGCTTAACAGTACAGTGAACATGTTCCTGAAGAAGTGAGGCCAGAAACAAGTCCTAAAGGTTACTTCATATCAGGTCAACACTGCCTGACTCACAGTTCAGTCTGATGATCGGATCAGAACACAACATCTGAACTGAACCAGTTTAAAGACAAAATCCATCCTCCTGTCCTTTTGGATGAATTTTTCAATAATTAAAATTCCACGCACCCTTGTCGGTCCCAAATACAAGCACTCCCAGCAGTAGAGCCTCTCGCGTCGAACTGAGCCTGTAAGCCAAGTGTATCGTTTCCAGTTGCTTTTTTAACAATGTCCCTCTTTTCATTAAACGGTCATCTTGAAAAGGGCGCTGACAATAAATCTGCAACAAAATCATCTCCACCTGCTGTATCATTATCATCTCCACCTGTTGTATCATTATCATCTCCACCTGCTGTATCATTATCATCTCCACCTGCTGTATCATTATCATCTCCACCTGTTGCCATTTTCAGCGTCGGCTATCAATCATAGGTCTTGCGTGACTGAGCATGCAGGCCTTCTAGAATATCCTGGAGCCGTAGAAAATCTTAAAGAATATGCCCATTGGCTACATATCCAAATATGATTGGTTGATCAAATTGTCAAATTGTACATTCTCATTACGTTTAATGATCAGGGCATTCTGTAAAGGAAATGGAATACCCAGGATGGAGGATATTCTCTCCAGAGACACCGTGCTGTGACAAGCTTTCCTTTTAGCTGCTGCAGCCGTCTCTCTCTCGTACTCAGCATGCCATTCAGGGTGTTTGGGTTTTAAATGACAAATGAAAGCAGTAGTGCTAAAGGTCTTTGCAGAGACACCCCCTCGAGATAGTTTGGTTGAACACTCGTTGCAAACTCAGGGTTCTCCCCAGGCGGTGGAACAGCGGCGCTGCACTGCTATACTGCTAGCTCAGCGCCACTATACTCATTTTCAATGTTAGCTGCTTTATAGCGGATGTTTGTGGGCTGCCGCAGGGACGACATCAGACCGTCCGTCCAGCGGCTGATGGCGAGGAGCGCGCCACTACACAAAATTTCTGGGGAGAACCCTGAAACTGCAATTCTTTTCACGCTCTCCAACACTTTAAAATATCTCCACACTGCCAACATTTTACCGAAGGCGCCGGGTCACCGCGTCACTGCACGTTGTTTGATTGCGTCATTGCGTCATAGAATGTCTGCAGCAGGGGTCAGCATAGGTTCAATCATGGGCCAGATTTCTTAAGCATTTTATTTGGGGCTTGACATACAGGCACAGTTGTTAATGTTTTTGTCTGTATGAAACAATTTTAAGATGTCTCAGGTGTCATAGTTAGTTTCCTTATTTTTATTTTGAAGCTGAAGTACTGTTATTGACAAATCTGTTCTGGCCTGGGATATGTTGTGTACCTGTATAAGTGTATGAGGTTACAAGCACACACTTATTGAGATTTACTTGAGCCTTCTGTTTACATTATTAGCCTATCTACTGTGGCTAAGCAGACTTGTGCCAAAAGGACAATAATTCATTTGTTGTGGGTTTATCCACTTTAATGCACTTTAGTTTTTTTTGGAATGCATGTTCTGTTTGAAGGCCTAATATAAATGAAAAACGTTGTGCTTTTTTTGAAAAGCAAAGGCTACTGGAATATTTAAAAAATGTCAATATTCAATAAACAATTACTTTCTTAGAAAAACATGTCTAAACATGTATTCTAGGCCATTTATGCAATATAAAAAAAAAATAGTGAAAAACTTAACCGCATTCGGTATTCGGCCAGGCGTTTAAATTTTATTCAGCTTCGGCTTCGGCCACAAATTTTCATTTCGGTGCATCCCTACTTAAAACAGTCTCAGGGCAGAGGACCTCTAGAATCCCAGGCTGTGGAGGATCAGATGTGGGTGAATGACATGAACCTATTCTTCAATAGGTTTGACCAGTCACCCACCCCTCCCCCCGCCCAGTCATCTCTGCTGCCCCCCACCACCTCTTCCATCCCCCCT
>CAEMYA010000123.1:100095-130819 GCA_903131615.1 Diplodus sargus
CCCCCCCCCCCCGACATTCAGCCTCCATCCCCATCCAATACTCAGCCCCCCTGCTCCACTCTGACCCTCTCGTCTCTCTAGGTGAGAAATTAGTTGAGGAAGATGAAGGTGAAGAAGGCTACAGGTCCAGATGGGTTCAGCTCCAGGCTCCTCAAGTCCTGTGCAGACCAGCTGTGCAGGATTGTGGAACATATCTTCAACATGAGCCTGAAGCTGGGAAAAGTGCCACTGCTGTGGAGAACCTCCTGCGTGGTACCAGTGCCAAAGATCCCTCACCCAAAAGACTTTAACAGCTACAGACCACTGCTCTCACTTCACACCTGATGAAGACTGGAGCGGCTGGTCCTCGTCCATCTCCGCCCTCCGATCCTCGATTACCTCACTAACCTGCCACAGTATGTGAGGACTCAGGACTACATGTCGGACACAATAATCTGCAGTACAGGGGCCCCATAGGGAACAGTCCTGGCCCCTTTCCTGTTCACCCTGTACACTGCAGACTTCTACCACCAATCCCCTCACTGCCATCTTCAAAAGTTCATTGACGACTCTGCTATCTTCAGCCTCATCAGGGAGAGGGACGACAGAGCCTACAGAGAACTTATTCAGGGCTTTGTAGACTGGTGCCAGCGGAACTACCTCCAGCTCAACGCCAGGAAGACCAAAGAGCTGGTGGTGGATTTCTGCAGGCACAGACAACCATGCACACAGGTGAACATCCAGGGAACGGACATTGCGATGGTGACATCTTACAAGTACCCGGGAGTTCACCTGAGCAATAAACTGGACTGGACTGATCACACTGCAGCGACATACAAGAAAGGTCAGAGCAGACTGCCCCCTAGCACTCCTTTTATTTGGAGTAGAGGTCGTAATGATGATAAACTAATAAGTGATCTTCAACAGCAGTCGGTCCAGTTTCATCTAGACTGTGGTGGTCTCTGATAGATGCACCTTCAGCTGTCAGGACCTGAACCCTTGAGGTGTCTGCACAGTCACACATTCAGAGCCAAACTTTAATAGTGATAGTTGTTTCCCTGACTGTGAGGCAAGAGAGGTGGCCGATGCGATGTTTACATATCTAGGGGCCCCGGAGCAATTTAACAGCTCTGTGTGTGTGTGCGTTAAAGTTTAGCTGGAGGACAAGATCCATATGGAGCAATAAAGCTGAATCTATCTCCCATACTAGTTGTTTAGAGCTGACTTAAGGTATACAATTCCATATAAGCATGATGAGACAATCCGGTCCGTTTTAGGCTGTAAGTTCCAAGAAGTGACCTCAGCAGACGTTAGATAATGTACAGGAGGAGGCAGACTAACTTCTCTTTCTACTATTGGAAAGAGTAGAAAGAGAAAGAGAAACAGTGACCAATTGGAAGAAGTGGGACGATGAGAGGAATTAGACTTTAAAAATGCCCGCACAAGCGGAGAAGTCGCGGTGGTACTTTGTAGATTTTCCTAGATCGAAGGTGATAGGATTTTCTAATAGAGCAGAGGGCAAAGCACTGGGCAGAACTGTGTCATAAATTAGAGAAACCCAGGTTACGGCCGTGCCTGGACGGACGCTGGCAATTGAGACCTGTTTTCAATAAAGATTGCTCTATTATCCACCAAAAAAAAAAAAAAAGTAATAGGAAACCTTACTAATCAACTATGGAGAATCCATGCCTTCAAGCCAGTCCAGGTGGGGAAACTCCTTTTGTAATTTACAAGTACAATTACCATTTATACTCTAATTGAATGACCTTATGCCAATCGGCCATTGAACTCCAAAACTTTCACAAATCCTATTTTTCAAATATCAATAAAAAGTATATGCATCGCTGTGCGATGGTATAAAGAGTGAAACCTAATTAAACTATTTATCAAGATCATGCTCATTCCGTGATTCATTTGCAATTATCACAGGATTACAACAAAGTACAACTTCCACATTATAATGCATGGATATACATATATGAAAACATAGAAATGTGTCTAATTTTATATAACAAAATAGATCATTATGCTGTGTCATCTGAAGTCTAGCTTTTCAGCCGCATTGCCATCTGGTTTGGCATGTTGTCAGTCCTGTCCTGTCCCCAGACATGTAATCTCTCCACTGTCATCCTGAGAAGAGAAAACCCCACTATTTTTGCAAACAAAAACATCATATATCATATATCATGAATACAACATCATTAACCATCATTATTACTGTGCATTTTAGATCAGGCATGTCCAAAATCCAACTTCAGGATCATAAACGGCTCTCAAATAATCTCCCCTTTATCTCTATTTTGCTTTGCATGGTATGTCATATATGTCTGCTTTTAATACACCCCTTGTGTCATACTAATCTCCTAATGTACACTTATTAAACCGATTCGCACCCACCTATTTTCGGTAATTTTCGCCTATTTAGCATACCCAAATGGAAAAGCTTATAACACAATAACTGCAAGTCCTAGATGGATGTATGATACTTCGCTTGAAAGCCGACACCCTCTGAAAATGGGCTTATTTAGCATGTACCATACCCACAACCTAAATGACATCAGTTCAAACATGGCTCTAAAAAAATTGTTTTGTCTTCGAAAATAGTAGGTCATATTTGAATAACAATAACTATGATGTGCTTTATGTAAGGCATATGGCAATATACCACATACCTTCTATATCTTGTCAACTACACCTGGATGAAATTTTATACTTCTAGGCCTAACCTTATGGGAGTTATGGAGTTTTTAGTCAGCGGTGCCACTGGCGGCCACAAACCTCTCCAAAACGTCTCCAAATGGCCAAATTGTGCCAAATGCTTTTACTCACTTTTGTGACACTGGAAACATTACTGAAGCATTTTGGTGACTATAAAACCTTTCTCCATGACTCAAAACATAATTTTTTCACACATTCATTTGATGGGTGGTTGGAGGGGTTTCCACACGCTTCTAGGTGGCCATATTGAGATATTGTCATGTGACAAGACACTACAGAATAGTAACCATTATACAAAAATGACAGACTATACTGAACTGAATTTCAAACAAGGATTTTATTATCTTTCAATATACTATTACTGTATGTACAACTGTGCCAATATCAACAAAATATGAACAATGAATGAACTATATACAAAACAAAATAGAATGTATAGAATCAAATTAAGGGCCTGACAAAACTCTTTCTGCGTCACTGACCCCCTCTGACACTGCTGGTACAGGTACTGGTGGATGCAGAAGAGGATCGTTGGCACTTCTGACGACCTTCAGCAGGAGAGAGGGCTGGATGTCTGGCTCCCAATCCAAGTCACTGTCTTCAGACTGTGACCTACAAAACACAATGCAAAGCACAAACGTTACCAAATATAATGAAAAAAATATATAAATGCAATTCAACGGGGTGTTATTTACATAGGAAACAAATAAACACATATTTTTGATACTACATGTTACACAAAAACATCAGGAAAATAACTGTACATAAACAGAATAATTGAATTGGGGGAATATTCCCAGTGTCTGCTCAGTGAAGATCTAGTTCAATTTGCTTACAAGCTTTATAAAAAAATCTAAATAAAAGGGAATTAGAGGCTCAAAATGAATTACAAGGATTACATCACTTTAGTTGAGTAGCTAGCAAGCTAGCTAGCTAGCAAGCTAGGCTTAGCTAGGCTAATTAGGCCCTGGGGCGCTAACCATTTAGCATCATTTATGAAATTCTAATGTATACTGTACTGTTCACTGTAAGCATAAAACCCCTCTACCCACTAACTTTCAATCAAATTTCACTCATGGCTGAATAAATAAATCAAACATCATCAAAGATAACGTTACTCACCGATCTAAGATGGAGTCCAGGCCCCGAGCAAACATCTCCTCTCTCTGAGTCGTACACATTGTCTTCACTTTCATCAGATGATGCCATGATCAATTCCAGGGCTTCTTCCCGGACATATTTAGTTTTCTATGTGGCTTTCGCCCTTTGTAAACTGTGAAAATGGCCGTACAATAAAAGTTTAAATGTCCGCTGCGTCTCTTTACCGTGCGCCCTGTGCGTAATGTGAGCTCTTTCACTCGGACACGCAGCAATATATCTCCGCTCATACCTAACTGACCTGGGCATGCCTACCCTTGTTGGAAAGGTAAAATAATTGGATGGTAGCCTGAATGATTGACATGTCGATAGCCAATACGCTGTCCCTATACTAAGGCAGCGAAAAACAGTAAACAAAGCCTATTGGTCCTTCAAACAGGGAGCGCTCGATCTACTTCACGGGCTGTGCTGGGGTGAAAACTGAACAGAAAAAGAGGCTATATGAATGACCTAAAGTTATTCATATAGCCTTTTTATTTTGTAGCCAGCAAAGGCTACAACTTTTATTTTGTAGCCAGCAAAGTGATGAAAACAAGCATACCCAACAACACCATACAGGAACTAGAGTCATTCCGATTCCTGCCGGGAAAGTATGGATTTTATTTGACGAACAAAGTTGGTAGACGGTAAACAAATGGACTTTCCAGGACGACATTCACAAGCTGGAGTAATTGTATGAAAAACCATTTTGATGCTTTTGATCAGTGGATTCTAACGGACAACTGGAATATAAATAATTGAGGAATGGACACATATTACGGCTATAGGGCTGCGACAAAGGTAGGGAGACGTCGTGTGTTTACCATGCTGGTAAATATCAATGATTTATGGTTTGGTGCTCATGATTTTTGCAAAATCAACTGGATGAAATGAATTGCGGAGATTCTACCCCTTCTAACGACGTATAGTATGTCCGTATTGATGAAAGCTGAAGTGGGATACGTCACTGCGTAGTGTAGACATACAGTCACTTTTCTGCAATCGCCCGCCGGCGGGCGGTTGGGTACGGAGAGGTTAACAGCAGTGGAACACCACTGGCTTTAATATCTTACATTTTCCAAACTTCAATTTTCAATTTTCCATTCAATCTTCAATTTTGCATCTTGAAATTTTCATTTCTTCTTCCATTCCCCCCTTTGTCCATTCAGATTCATATTTAGAGTTTGGACACCTCTGCTCTAGGCAATGCTACTGCTTTCCTTTTGTCGTTGGCAATAACCACACATCTTTTTATTTCATTTCATCAGCAAGTTGAATAACACACATCAAACAACATATTTTATTTGATGCATTTTGCTTAAACTCCGTCCCAGGGAGTTTGTTATTGTGAATTGATGTCACTAAATATTCCTTCTTGTTCATTGCCTGAGAGGACATTCCCAGCATCCTCTCCCGCGTGCTCGAGTGTTTTCAACCTCTTGTCCCTGGTGAGGTAAATGTAAGAGCAGTTGCCTTTGGGCTACACTGGGACAGCAAAACCTGCATGAACTTCATATTTGCATACCACTATACAGACAGGTAGAGATTAATGATGTTTGAGTTTTAGTTTAACTGCGACGTCCGTTCCTGCTTCTAGAAAGAAAAATCCCAAGTTATTGCCACATTTCCAGCTGCCTGAGCAGACACGTTATTAGATATTGCTCATGAGACATAAGGAAATCCTTTGGTTGGATGTTTCACAACGGAGTCATCTGAAAAAGAAGATAGCATTAGGGTTAATGAGAGGTGTGTCAAATAATGCTTTTTAGTTGTTTTGACACAGTATCGGCCATCCAGGCATGGATGTGGTTCTCCATTCCAAGCTGTAGGAAGCAAAACCTGATGTGTTAAGGACTGTGCATCTTTGTAAGGTGGCATGTAACATTATTAGTAAGACCTTTGTTAGTTCCATACTCATGCTTTGATTAGGTGAGTAGTTATTTCAGGGAGCAGCATGCCAAACACAAACACAACAGATGATACATGGTTATACTAGCTATGGCCATAACGTTTTGGGAAAAGCAGCCATTACAGCCCTTTGACAATTTTACTATAGATCTGTCTGTGGTGGAAAGTTATTTCAATTACTGATCGATCAATCACTATTAGCCACCATGGGGCTAAGGGTTTCTAAATACACCACCACATTTCAAAAAGATTGAAGTATCTATCTATGGTTTGAGAGGCCTAAATGAAAATGCATCAGGCTTGATCTAAGTCAGGAGATTTAAGTCAGTAGAGGTTATCCCTGCCTCACAAGTCAGTCAACGTCAGTCTTGGTCAAATGTTTCCCCCATGTGTGAGGTCGTACATGGGTTGGGAGATCTCCACAAAATTATTAATCCATGGACAACAATAGCCTGCTAAGGCCAATGAGGCAATTGTTTGTTTTGCATTCACAGTTTTTGAACATCCATAATTGTCCGGATGTACTTGGAACCCAATTCACTACCCTCCGGGGTACAATAGCGCCTTAAATTTTGTGAAATAAGTTGCAACTTGTCCTTGAAAACTTTAGGACTGTTTTCTGCCAGAAAACAAAGTAGAGACATTGTCTCAGTTTAACCCTGCCCCTGTATAGAGAACATACACACAACCACTGTCAACATCCCAAACATGTGCATCATCACCTAATTGCCAGTAATGCCAAGTTCTCAGTTCCATGACAAACACAAAATGAATTGGAGAAGAAACCCCTATGGCATCTGCATCCAAGAATAAAGTTTACCATTGATAGTAAAAGCAACCCAGAACTGTGAGTCCAGATGAACAGGAATACTTAAATATGCGTTTGTTAAATCTATATTGAAAACCCTATCTGATCGAATTTTTAACATTACTATTACAACATCTGCCGACCAGCTTCGTTCATGACCCCAAGGGTCTTTCATGATCTCCACCCCCCTTTGACATCTTTTCAGACAAGATGAGGGCGACTCAACCCAACGGTTGACAATGATTTCAACTTTAGGGCTGACTGGATTTTTTCTTTTCTTAATCTACAAATTGACTTCGACTGGACTATGACAGACTTCACATCTTTATATTATTAAAAATAAACAATCAAACTATCCAATATTATTAGCAGCAACGTTTAGTTTTTAGGACTCAATCAGTATTTATGTTTATGTGTGTCTCTCATTGTTTGTGTCTAATTATGCTCTTGTCTATGTGCTGCTCAATGCCCTGATCTTCTTAAGCATTCTGTATTTCAATGACCACACCCAATGGGTGCCCTGGTGCCAGAGTTGACCATATTTTAACCACATTTCTCCCTACTTGTCTGCTCTTAATTCAGCAGAGCCTGTACAAGCGTCAGATACAGTTTCTAATTCCCACGTTTTATTCCTCATGGGTTCAATTGACTCACTGGGACAGGTGTTCATTGAACTTTCAATGGACTTATCATTCTGACAAAATTCACAATCACTCTGATCTTCCCCTACAAGCGTATAGGTTGGATCTCATCACACAGACACTAACCTTTGATAACTTATTCAGGCAGGTGGTTTGTTTGACACATTCGTTCCGAGCAACGCACCCTAGTAGTATACAGGCTGTATACTAGTCACTGAATGTCACCACAAAGATTATTCTTTAGTTCATCACTCATACATCCATTTTATTGCAGTGGGGCTTGGGATTGGGCGAAAACACCGCGAAGATTTGCTTGAGCGACATTCTATTACAGTTTTTCTCAATTTTTTACACACAAAAACTGGCACATGAGACACAATGACCACAACATGTAACTCATGCACCAACCCCCTGAACCAATTCTGCTAAACTACAAGCACAATTCCTGCTTTACACTCAAATTGCAGTTCTATAACACACTTTTTTCAAAACACTACACACAATTCTCTGCATTTGGCACAATTTCCATGAAGAAAGGAACACACTGTCTTTAAAAATTCTAAATTTAACTGCCCTTCTATGCACACTGACTCATCACATGGGCAAACACTTGTCACACAGTTTTACAATTAGCTGTCAGAGCTTTAGCAAAACAGAAGAGAGGATGCAATATAGTTTGCATACTGTTTTTACTGTATATAGTAAATTCTTCTGTTGTTTTGTATGTAGACCACTGTATGTGCAACTTTGTGTTAGTTGGGATGTACACTGTACATTGTTTTTTGTTGGGAAAATAAAATATATTTGTTACCATATATTTGTGTGTTCTGAGTATAAAAACAATATTCTCAAATATTTTACAACACACTTATGTAGGTACTGTCTGTAGTAAGTGTAACACTGAACAAAAAAAGGCCTATGTCATGATGATGAATGGAGAAGGGGTGTTTTCCATTCATCATAGTGTTTTACATTGAGCACATCAGTGTTCAACTGGTTCTTATAAATGTCTATTCATATGATGGTTTTAGTGTGTCATTTGAAAACAAAATACCATTTTGAAAAGAAATTACATTGTTTTGAATGTAAAGTTTCATTTTGCTGGAGAATTGAGGGGTTTTGCCCATTGTGTGTGTGTTTTTTGATTTGTGTGTAGAATTCTGAGTGTATGAGGTACGCTTTCAGAAAATGTGTGTAAAACAATCGAGAAAAACTGTAAAAGCGGCTGCTGTAAGGATTCATGTATAAATGTTGCAGTGGGACTCAGGAGACGACAGATGTTGGTGCAGAGACAATTAATTGAGAAGCGTCTGAAGCCCAGTGAGAGTTTGGACACCATGGTCCTGAAGATCTCATTTGGATCCTGTTCTGATCCAGTGGATCCTGTGAGAGAGTCCAGGTTGTGTTCACTGTCTGCGACCGACTCAGTGGTGTGGCAGCTCGAGGTGAATCCAGGCACTACTTTAACACAAAGTACTTGAGTATTTCTACTGTCAGTGTGTCTGATTACAGAGAGTGAACTCTAAATGTTTGTAACTCACTCATCATCTTGATCTCTTTTCTCAGGCTTTTTAATTGTTCTGTTGAAAAGTTAAAATCTTCCAACATGTCTGAACACTATTTGTAAAGTGTGTATGAAGAACAGATCCAGAATTCACGAGGAACAAAATAAACTGAGGAGCCTCAAACCCCAGATTATAATCCCACCTCCTTCCTGCACATGAGACCGCTCCTGCAGCTCGGTGGTTGAAGCAGCGCTGATGGTGCGGCAGATAAACTGCGCCCTGCATGACATCATAAGTGGTCACAGTTGGAGGAGGGTTCAGGTCCTGACAGCTGAAGGTCCATCTATCAGAGACCACCACAGTCCAGATGGAACCGGGCTGTCTGCTGTTGAAGATCACTTATTAGTTCATCTTCATTACATCTCTCACACACACACACACACACACACACACACACACACACACACACACACACACAGCTATAGTACATCTGTGGTTTCTAACATTAGTTTATTTATGAGAACCACATTTCCCATCAACCCCTCTGTCTCCCTGAAGAGGAAACATGTCGACAGTGAATTTATTCTGACTGGAGATCCTGTTACAAAAATATAAATAACCTCAAAATGATTCAAACTAAATTCAGATCATTTAAACCAGGAACCAGAACAGTTTGTTAGACTTCCATAAACTGTTCAGATGTACTGTGATGAGCATCGATCCACAGACCAACACTGTTTCTGTCCACTGACACAAACCTCAGTCTGAATGAAGTTAATGAGGCGATTAACTCGTCTTAACTCGTCACTCTGTTTAGAATGAAAATATATACATGAAAAACTCTCTTTTTAGTAAACTCTGTGTACACAAACAATGTTCTCAATGCTCGTGTTCATGTGTCGAGACCCTGGTGATACTATGAGTAAAGTTTCATTTGTGTCAAGCCTACTTAGTGTTTTAAAAATAGAGATTTTGATGCTATCGCTAATTTGCTCCTAGCACTCCCATTGAAAATGAGTTTGACCTGAAAACGAAAATGCGGTAAATCTTAACAGTGCCTCTTTAATGTCAAACCTTCATTTAGAAGGTTTGACTCATATACATTAACAGAAAAAAAGCCTAGTTGCATTTTGGCAAGAGTTTCATTTTAAAGTACTTTAATTAACAGGTTTTCACCTCAGACACATAAAATCAACCTGTTTTTAATCTGCAACAGGTGAAAACAGTATAACTTGAATCTCTTGAATGTCTCTTCATCTGAAGCGTTTAGAGAACGGCTCCTTGGGGAGAAGCTGAAATGTGTCTTAATTTGATGTGTGGCTGTTTAAAATAAAACCAGATCTGTTTCCACACAGCTGCAGGAAGTGACATCAGAAGTTTATCGTCCCCAAGACGCTTTCAGAAAACAACAAGTGTCACTTGGTCTCAGAGAGCAGACGCAGACGTGTGCAGAGGTTGATGTGATTTAGTGATTTCAGGGGTCGGGGACTCTACTGTAATGAAGCTGAATCATCTGCTGCCCACATGCTCCACACGCTATCACCTTCACTGTAAACTAGTTGGTCTGAATTATTCTGGACCTCCACAGCACGCAGCATGTTAACAGTCCGACCATAAACCACCAGCACACATGTTCAGCAGCTGTGTGCGTCTGTGGTCACTGCTGACCTTTAAATACAATCAGAACAACTTCACACTCAGCGTCTTCATGTGGATCAGATATCTGAGTGCTGAACACTGAAACACGCCTGAGAGACGGTCGAGACTGAAGTATGATGAGGTCTGAAACTCAGAAGGGATGTGAATGAACCTTTCCACGTCATAACCAGAACCACCGTCTGAAGGTCCTCATACATTGGAGGTCCGTCTGTCCATTGGTAATAAGTTGAAATTAGTTGTTTTTGTCTGTCTCTGCTGGATGTTCCTTTGTTGGACAGGTCGTTGCTGTTGTTACGTCCCACACGTCTGCAGCAGGTGATACCAGACAGTGTGACTGCAGCAGGTAGGCTGATGATGATGACTTACATCTTTAGCACGAACATTAACTGTATCAGTGCCATCATGTGGTCCCTGTCGTCTCTGAGTGTTTCTGGATTGATCACCTGCTGCAGGTGTGCACAATGACTCCTGATTCATGCATGACAGCAGCTTCAGCCAATCAGAGCGTGAGGACGGCCTTCAGTGAAGGTGTCAGAGAGGTGTGGCCTGACAGCAGGTGCAGACCTCATCCAACACTAGCTGTGTCTCAATTCAGGGTCTGCACACTTCGAGTGCGCATTTGAAGTGCGATTACGTCATTACACCGCGGCGAAGGGTGTCCCAATTCGAAGTGTTCTCATAATGCACCCCACAAATGCGCACTCCTTTTACCTGTTTTTTGAGTGTGCACCGCTACCACACTTCGTGGTCTCACATATCCCAAGAGTCATCGCGCGCCCTAAGAGAAGAAATAAATAAATAAATAATGGCGACCTCAAGTGGCGCAGATCTCGCATTTAAATGTAAGTATTGGGTTTATACTCGGTTTTTACTCCTTTGAACATCCAACACCAGATATGTTAAACTTCAAGGGATATTAAAACCTCAAAATGATGATGCTCAGCTTGATGCCTTTGGAAGTAAAGCCTTAAAGCCTTCACTTCAAACGTTACACGTTCAGACTTATATCTTATATCGTATTGTGACTATGGAGATGTAAGAGACTATGTTTTACTTCATATACATAAATGGACCAAGATGAACAGATTTAGATCAGGCTGCTTTTGTCTGTTAACGTAACACAAAACATATTTTACATTTCATTCAGAGCTTCATCACTGTCCAAGGTCAGAACATTAGTTCACAGGGCGAAACATTCCGCCGGCTGGATGGATGGGAGTAAGGCAATAATATATAATAATACATAATAAATAGCCGATTTGTCTGTCCTGATGTCACTTTTGGTAAATTTTTGCATCGCTGTGTTAATGTGATCTTGTGTTGACCTTTTCTGTTGCTTCGAGGAGGATGAAGGAGGACATGAGGCTGCAGAGAGGATGGAGAGGCTCTTCTCTGCTCCAGAGGACAATTCTGACATTATTTCTGTTATTTAGTTAATTTATGAGTTCTTTTTATATTATTTGTTCATAATTGTTTATTTTATATAATTCATGGAATAAAATATTGTTCTATTGTTGCACGTTGTCTATTCCATTTAGTATGAACAGCGTGTATGAACAGTACAATTTATAACAGCAAATAGCATCAAGTGCAACTTTTCAGGGTCAACAGATTGAATGTTTTCTTTTATCATTAAGGTCTTAACATTTACAACTATTTACAAAATTACAGCATAAATAACCATTTACAGATTATTATTCACTATTAACAAAAACAATTATTATTAAAATCAATATTAAAACAGTTACAGATGATGGACAGTAACAGGCTGAGCAGGAGTCCCTGCAGTGCTGCTGGGCTGGATGGTGTCAGTGGGACATCATCTGGGTCGGTACTGAGGGTGTTTGCAGAGACATTCTATTATTGTAGAGACAGACCACTCTGATCATTTTGAATGGAGAAATCTGCGACGCCAAAGATGGCGCATATCCCGCCCCTTTCACCAACAGCCAATCACCTGCGTTGTCACAGCCGAACCGGGAAACTTATAGCCCATTCTTGTTGTTTCACCAGCGCATGCGCACAAGTAGTTTTTACGACAGAGACCATCTGTTCCAGACGTTCGACTATTGTAAAACATTTACTGCGTTCAGATCTTTATCTAATTTATAGAGTGAATGATAAGAAATGATGTATTAGACATTATCTGGTCCATACATCAATGGTCAGGCAGAGTAGAGCCAGAGCACAGCAGCCGGCACAGATTCAGCCATACGATGGACGTCGGTGTCGTAAATCCCCGCGCATGCGCAGTGGAGTTCTCCCGGTAGGAAAAGAGCATTTTAAACATCATTTCTACGGTAAAGTCGTTATTTTTTGGTTTTTATTTGTATCTTATTTCAATGGCGAGCATGTCTGTATGTTTTTTCCGTCCTGCTATCACGTTAAAGGGTGGATTTGACCATGCCTCCATTCATTTAGATAGGGGTCTGGTCTCTTTGGGCTTTTCGAGGCGTCGCCAAGATGGCCGCCGAGTGGCATGACTTGCCTAGAAGGACTTTGGTGTTTGGGGGTCCAGTCTCCTCTGTCCGCCACATCCTCCATCAACTGGGCCTGCAGTTCTGACTCGGTCCAGGGCTGCAATGTCATTAAGAATGTTTTGAGAAAGAGGCAAGAATTATAATTTCATAACAATAATGATGATAATAATGATAATAATAATTATTATTATTATTATTATTATTATTATCATTATTATTATTATTATTATTATAAATCATTACAACAAACAAAAATATCTACCAAACACTTTAAATATGATCATAATAAAACCATATGTGGCGATCAGCAGTTTATATGTCAGCATTAACGTAATGTATCGGTACGTTAATGACCCCAAACTGTCAGCTAGCTAATAATGATAATATTGATAACATTACTGTGGGTTCAATAACAGGTTTACCTCTCCACGGTCCTCTCAGCCGGAGATAAACCAGAACCACTTCTCCTCTTCCTCCACAAGCAGGAGGATAGAAAGGAAATCTCTTCTTTTCAGTTTCACGGACCTGCGCTGCAGAAATAGTGACGTGCAGGTAGAGGCGGTAACATCGGGTGACGCAACCAGGAAATGCTCCAAAGGGTATACCGTCCCATTTCACAACAGGCTGATGCGGCCTGCAGGGCGCACCTAAGCGCACTCACTTGGTGAGACCGCAAAGGGCGGGTCCTTGAGTGTGCAGACCCTGAATTGAGACACAGCTACTGTCTCACACAAAGATGGTGATCTGGACGGTGCTGGTTCTTGTCTGTGTTTGGACCTGTTCACATTTCTTCCTTCTGTTTGAGGGAAACTGTGAGAATCCTCCGACCAAGCTGAGTGACTGTCACAAGACCCATTCATCTACTAGAAGCAGCAAAACAACAAGATCACACTTTTTAAGGCACCTTATTATTGAACTTATTATCATTGAAATTATGATATATATATATCTATATATATATAGATATATATATAGTTCATATCTTTAAGTGGTTTGTCAACATTTTGCTGCTAGTTCAACACAAAACTTGTGAAGTTTGTTCTACATGAGAGTATTTCCTTCCTCTTGGTAGGAAACGACCTCTGGTGTACTTGTATTGTTGTCCGTGTGGAAACAGAAGTTACTTCAGAGGAAACAGAGCGACAACAAGAGGGAATTAAAGTACATGTGAGTAACACTGGAATCTGCATGTGAGCCCAGTTGGATTCAGGCGGTGAACATATGACATTATTGTTTCCTATTTAAAGAAACAGATAATAACTGTAGTTGATTGTTGTCTTTTATATATTGTGTGTTGCCTTTGTTTTCAGCAGTATTATTATTAATATCTTCCTGTAAATTGTTCTGTGTATAACAGGAAAACCTCATGAGTGGTGTATCAGTGAACAGTCTCCATCCACTCAGAGGCACTGAACTGTGACTGTCTCTGGTGAATTAACATAAACTGTTGAAGTGTCTCTGCTCCCAGAGGAGAACATATGTCCAGATTTGTTACTGCAGCAGGTAATAAAATGCATTTTTAATTTGAGTCGCACTTCAACTTTCGGCCCGGCTCACCTCTCTCCAGCGGCAGTGTTCCTCCACAGATGGCGTCAATACGGTGGCCTGTTGCATTCAGTGCAGTCCGGTCATCCTCAGCAACAGCAGTTGGTCCCTGGGAGGCAGAGAGGATCTCTGTGGACCGACAGGACGCTGCGGGAGAGATTTAACAGAGGAGATATGAAGTGTTGGTGTGAAGCTGCCTTCATCTGACACCTTCAGCTGCTTCTCATTTCTTTGTGCTTGAATTAAAAACTATTACCTGGAGTTTATCTCATTGATTAATGATTCCATCACTGACACACGACTGTATGAAACACCTGCCCCAACCTGGATTTATGCTCTTTGTAAGGTGACCAACTTTAGAGACGGTGGTAACCATGATGGGCGCAAAGGAGGACCAGCTGATGTAGTATACAGACAATAGATTTCATTTATTCTCCAATTCAAACCACAAAGGTTTTCTGGCTTTCACGTTTACTTCCTGGTTCTGCAGCCAAGGTCCATCTCTTAACACTGTGATGACGTTTTTTATATTGTTTTCATCAGCTTGAGGGAAGTTTAATTGATATAAAACCTCCATAGATCAAACATTCATTCTGTGTGTCTGGTCAGCAGGTTTACAGATGTCTCTTTCATAACGGAGCTCTATGAGGAAAATTATTTTTGAGCTACGAGGGAATTTTTATCTCTAATACCGCAGCTGACTGTGTGAAGCCATCCTTAGCTTACGTACCTAACTGACCTATATTCGTACATAACGATGATACTTCTTTCAGCCAAAAACATGTTCATCTTTAAGAACATGTCATGCATTCAAGCTTCCTGCGTGTCGTTAAAGCCGTCTGTGTTTTATTGATGAAGTAGTTCTAGAGGTGCAGCTAAGAGGGTCAGCGGATATTCCTCATTTGTCACCATGATCATAAGACCTTCATCATCTTCATCATGATGTAAATAATAGACGCTGGTCACATTTTAAAACACTGACTGGTTCTTTGTAAAATGTCACCTGACATCTGTTCCTCTGATGTCACTGTCAACAACATGTGAACAATTTGACGATGATGGCGCTAAATGACGCCTGAACATGTGTGAGGCAGGAAAAAATTTAGCAAAAATATGCTGAACGTCACCTGCTGATCACCTGCTGATCATCTGCTGATCACCTTAACATCACCTGCTGATCACCTCATCACCTGCTGATCACCTCATCATCTGCTGATCAACTGTGCAATCCTTGAGAACAACCTGTGCTGTTCACACTGATCTGAACATCTGATCCGATGTAGTATGAGAAGTTGGAGGGTTTGTTTGGCAGTGGAGCAACGACTCTCCGTCTGAATATTTATCAGCACCACCTGCCCTCCTCACACTGTTCAGCTTCAAAGTCTGTATTTTGGCTCCTTGTTTAGAGGATTACATTTTTTTTCCTCATCGGCCCTCACAGCGACCCCGGCAGTCCCGATTGCTTTGAAGCGGCGAGCCGAAGACCTTCTCTATGATCGCCAAGACGTCCTTCGCTCGCTGCCTTTCATCACCGTCTGCAGCTTTTCTTAAAAGAGGTCCTCTTCCATCCGGAGAGCCATCTATCAGGATGAAACAAATGAGTCATTACGGCAGCTTACAGTGCATCCCGGCAAGGCTAATTCTGCCCTCCTCCTGAAACATGTGGGAGTTTTTAATATTGTGGAAAGAAGAAGAACGTGTCATCCTGGGACTACTTTGGCTTTTCATCAATCTGCCATTTCCTTTTTTTTGGGGGGGGTGTTGTTATTTTCCTCCCTCTCGCCCACACTGACGGAGGGCTCAGCGAACACAGACTCAAAACAAATCTGTTTCATTGTAGTTCACTTTACAACTCAGCTCTTGTTTTGGGGAAATCTCACAGGAAACTTGGACTTCACAGAGGTGGATGTTTTTCCAATAAAGGCTCTGGGAATATTATGTTTTGTTCCTCTTTAATTTTCTCTTCTTTGCAAAAATTGGATATCAAAGTTCACAACATGAGTTATGATCACGAAACAATGTGAATATCTTTAATGAGATAAGAGAAGAAAAATTCAAAGTGAGACTGTCACTGTTTCCAGGCAGAGAGAGTTAAAATTAAAGGGTTATTCTGTAGTTTTACAGAAGACATTCAATATTAATGAGCTAATAATACCAAGTGTTTCCATCAGTGAATAAAACCAACTGTTCTCAGAGGAAAATAAGGTCCCACAACACTGTTTGAAGCTATAAACACAGTAAAGTGTTAATTCAGTTTATTCAGTCATTGAAACAAAGAGAGTTTGATTATTCAGTCTATTTGGAGAGCTTTCTCTTCTCCTTAAATAAAACTATTATTTAAAGCAGCTGCTTAAAGTTTAATTCAGCTGTTAAAACACAGACAGACTGCAGGTGGACAGAGAACACATCATGTTTCACTTTAGCTGCTGATATGAAAGAATTTCAAACGACCTGAGAAATTAAACTAGACGAGCAGCTGAGAATTCAAGATGTTATGTTCACACAGTAATTACACTACGTTTAGCTTCAGGTTAGCTAAAAGTTCAGTTCAATATGAACAATTAATAATTACCTTTTTGTTTGTGATGTGTTTTCCTCAGAAAATGACAGGTTCACTGCAGCAGAATTTAATTCCACTTCAACTTTTAAAAAAGTTTGTCAGTCTGTCAGGAAAACCATAAAAAGGAAACTTTGTAGACCTGGCAGTCAGTGAGAACGACTTCAGATGATTTTGTTCAGTGTTTTCTCCTCTGTTACGTTAATCAGCTCGAGTGTTTCAGATCTGTTCATTTCTTTCCAACCTCGAGTTGAAACATGTCGACTGAGCTGGAGAACATCAGTGACACGAAGACAAGGAGACGCTTCACTTCCAGCATCCTCTGTTTCCTCTCACAGAGAGCGAGTAGGATTATAGAGTCTTATGAAGAATGACTTCCATCTGGACAAAGAGAGGTGTGTGTGTGTGTGTGTGTGTGTGTGTGTGTGTGTGTGTGTGTGTGTGTGTGTGTGTGTGTGTGTGTGTGTGTGTTTGGGGATTTCTCTCCCCGTAAAACATCTGGAGAAACAATCTGCTGTAAATAAGCAGCAGCCACTCGCTGCCACCCGATAAATAAAAAGAGAAGAAGAAGAAGTTGCACGACTTTCTGCTGAATCCACAAGATACATGGACAAACAAACACACACACACACACACACACAAACACACTCACAGTCATACACACTCACACACGGGCACACACACACACACACACCGCCGTGTTGTGACAAAGTGCTGCTGTATGTTCATGTGTTCCTCCTGTTCAGACTGAACTCTCCCTGTTTAATCCGTCCTCATATTTGTGTTTGTGCTCATGAAGACAATGTAAACGATGACTCTCTGGATCCACGCTGCACTGACGGTTAATCAAAATCATTTACAGGGAATAATCATGAAAACTTTGAACACAAGGTTTGTGACTGTCCCCTGGCCTGCATCCAGCTCATCCAACACACACTGGTGTGTGGTTCTCGGATGGTGCTGTGAGGCCCGCTGATGATCCGGCTGTTACAACCTCTTATTATTGATAAATACATGACATACATCCTGTCTTGTACTAATTCACTTCCTGAATCAGAGGCAAAACCTAGACCCTAAATAATAGGGGTGGAACGGTTCACAAAATCCACGGTTCGGTTCATATCACGGTGGTCGCGGTTTTCGGTTCGGTATACGCTGATCGTTAGGAAAATCAATTATGTCTTGTATAGTCAGGTCAAAACTGAAAGAATGAGGCAGTCTGACATGATACATCTTAGGTTAAAAGTAGGTAGATTCTGGCACTGCAAGAGAGGAGACATGGAAACTCAGTCCTAGCCCATTGATTCTTAACCACTAACTTAGTAAAAAACACAATGCAATTAAACATTATATACATGATTGGAAAAAAAAGAGATACTAAAATAAAATAAAACAAAATAAAACAAATAAAAAATAGAGTAATGAGGTAGGAACGGTGTAAATAGATAAAGTTCCCAAATAGAGATAATAATAGCCTACTTACAATGTACTACTTAATATTTATATATAATATTTATATATAAATTATTTTATTATGCTACATCTACACACCAAACCTACAGTACCCCCTCCTACCTGCAGAACATTGTGTAACATTATGTTATTTCAGAAGTGGAAGAATGGCTTCTGTTCTACAATGACAGGGATGTGCTTTTCACGCTGGCAGGAGGAAGTCTAACCCAGAGACTTCACTCGCTCGTCTGCTACTCATTCAGAACGTGGCCGGTTGTTTGTACTATCCTGCTCTGACCAGTGGCGTGGCGTGATGAAAATTTCCGAGGAAGCCAAGTTGGACACAACCTCTAAGCTGTGTATGTTTTACGGGAGTGGGGGCAAAAAATTGTATGTTGCAATTTATATGTTGCTATTTCATGTAGTCAGATGAACTATTAGAGCGCCTAGCATCATTTTACCAGGACTTACACCCACTTGTTATCTAACCGACACTTTGAGCACCGACGTGCTCCTTCTCTCTCTGTCCCTCACTCAGTCAATCACTCATACACGCGCACACACACACACAGTCCTCATAAACATCTCATTAATTTATGCAACCAGCCTCCCAAAAGCACAACCAGCTACTTAATGCACAGCACACATTTGATATTGGAAAGATGCGAATTCATTCACACAATCAGAAGCCGTTAAGTTTTACGTCCACGTCAGACACGACTTGTTCGCTCTATGTGAGTTACACAAATGCTTTTCACTTTTCAGTTTATATACGTAATAATAAATATAAATGTTCATTATACAGCAACACACCAACCCAGTACCGGTGGCTGTAAACAGCACACCTGACATGTGCATGTATTCAGACAGCCCGGCCCGTCACGGACGCTGTCCGTGGTGCTCATTTTCTCCACATAAACAAAACAATAAACAACTTCAGTGGACTCACATGCTGCTTAATCGAAGCAAGCAAGACACAATAAGGACTATAATCACATCATTGTGATGCGCACAGAAAAAAAAGCGTTTTCCTCACCCTATTCATAGAGGAAGGCCGTCTCCTGTCTGTCATGGTGGCAAAGTGATCGATGACCATGTCTTCTAACTTCCCACTGGCTATTAGGTCCTCCACAACAACAGTCAATGGATATCTTGGTCAAGTTGACCAGCCTGTCCTGTCCACATGTGTTCCTCAGCTTTGATCATCTTTAGACAGGAAAATGAGCGCTCTGCTGATGCGCTGGAAGTCGTAATCGTGAGCATACGCTGCAGCAGTTTGAAGACCTCGGAGTCAAACTCCAGAAAAACATGCACCAACTCCACAAAATTGCCCCTGTTTGCGCTGCCAGTGGCGTCACTGTGACCCCTGAACGCTCTTGGCGCGCAAGGTGCAGAGCTGCAACGATGAGTCTCAATAACATATCCCGGTTTTTCTTCACCTGCTCATTGTGCTTCTTCGTGCTCAGACCTTTTGCCAAGTCCAGAGCCTCGTTAATCCAAGCTTGGCGCTACCAGCTAGCCACTCAATGCGGACGTAATTCTCCTCATTGAAAGTCCAAAAACTTTTCTTCATCTCAGTACAGAGCTCTAGTTTTGGTGTTGGCCTGCCGTCAGATTTAATTCGGAGTTGCTGCTGTAGAGGCAGTTTAGTAAAATATTTTTTTTTTACTAAATACTCCAAATCTCCATCCTCCATAATTGCGCTTAATATTTTTGCTAGCTTACCAAGTATCGACACAAAACAACAACTTCCGTCATTTCGTTCAACGACGTTAACGTACTGCGATTTGATTGGCGTGATGCCAACGAGTTCGTGGCTTCCCTTAACTCTGTTCTGACCAATCACAGGGGAGCAGTGTCGTGACAAAAGCCTCACCTAATTGGTCAATCATTCATTTTTTTTTCACTAAGGGAGGCCAGCTCAGCTTGGCCTCCTCACAGAGAACAGAGTGCAGTACCATGTTTTCAACGCTCATTCACCACGTAACATTTAGAGGGGCGCTGTTTTACATATCATGACACGCTCAATAATTAATGAAGATAGACGAGGAGGAAACGACAGACAGAACACAGAGGGATTACATAAACTGTTAAAAAAGTGTTTTTATTAAATGACAGTTATATTCTGAAAAAAGTGAAGAAGGCTGACTTCCCTTGGCCTCTGCAAGAAAACGCCACTGGCTCTGACTCGAGTCGCGGTGTTTCAGGCATCGCAGCTCGCGAGCTGGTGCTTTGACGAGTCGGCTGTGTTTCTGGCATCGAAGCTCGCAAGCTAGCCCGCGAGCCAAGATGCCGGAAACACAGCTGACTCGTAGCTCTTCTTCTTGTTTACTGGCAGTTGGCATCCAGCTCAGAGTGTACACGCTTCGCCTCGTTAGTAAATGAGAATAAGAAGTTGCGCGTGCCTATGAACCGAATGGTACACAAGCGCCCCGAACCGTGACCAGCGTACCGAACGGGACGGATTTTTTTGATGAACCGTTCCACCCCTACTAAATAAATACAACTAAGATGATCTGTAACTATAGTTAAGTTAATTAAGTGTTTGGTAAAGGCTATGGTGATTGAGTGTGTGTGTGTGTGTGAGAGAGAGAGAGAGAGAGAGAGAGAGAGACGTAACAATAAGTACAGACTAGTACTTCATCAGAGCAGTGACTCTGGCCTTTGTATGTAGCTGGGTCATGGGCTGATAATGGACCTGACTCCACATGCATCTCACTGGTTTCTTCTCCTGCTCTTTCTCTCTCCTCTCCTCCTGTCTCTGTCCCTTAAACCTCTTCATCTCTCTCTCCTGTCTCATCCTCTGTTGAATTTTTAAAATGAAAAGTCTAAGTATACTACTGAGTCATGACCGAACATGACCGAATTTAATGCCATGTTTAGTCACATTATTATTTATCCATCCAACATCCAAATAATATTATTGATGGATAATTCATGCTGTGACTGAACATGGCCTTAAAATATTTTGATTCATTACATGTCCTTTCATTTTGTTAGACTAGGCTACATTTGCAGTAGGCTACAGGTTAGCATCTCTATTGGCATCTGTTGCATCTGTCGGCTTTTTCACTATTTTTCTCATTCTCTTAGCTTATTACAATTCCCACCTTTCCTCCTCCTTGCCTGATCATCCTCTGCCTTTCTTGCTGCAACAAATGCATGGATTAAAGCAAGAAAATCTTTTGACTGAAGCTGTAGCCAAGTCATATTCCCAATTTGTTATTTGTGAAACATGTTACAGGGCACGTTACTTGACACTTGCAAAAAAGATAAGATATACAGCCTCACCCCACACTATGTCCTCTAATGCAGACATCAAGTTTAAATATTTGACCAACGTTGTTTTACAGGAGGATGATCTGAACATCTGTTCTATTCTGTTTTTTGTCTTTTCAAAGTAATTTTCATTCAATGAAATCAAACTGTGGCTTTTTTGCCAAGCTTCTCTTTAGTTTTACTCTTTCAAATAATCAACCATGTACAGAACTTTTCAGTATGCTATTTTTCTACTTCTTCTCATCACCATTATCATTAACTATTATTATTATTATTATTAACAATAATATTGTTAAAGTGAGCCACTTATCATTTAACAGAAAAATACACAATACAAACAGCAACTTTTGCAGCCTTGTCAGTCTGATGGCGAGTTATCACCTTTCTGTCATCATTAACATACTGCTAATAATCAAAGAAGCTCTGAGGCTTTACATTTGTTCTATATGTTATAATACAAGATTTCAGCATTGAGCTACAATCAGGCTACATTCATGATTTTGTGCAGTCAAACTACTCAAAAACTTATTATTAATCAACATTATAAAGTTTCAAACCATGGTAACTCACAGTGCCAGAGGGGAGGGAGAGATGCTGAATAAAGCTTTCACAGACACACTGCAGACTATAGTTGCTATTTCACACATGTAGCACACAACAGGAGACTCTCCGCTCCAGTCACGTAGCGACCGTGTTTACTTTCGGTTTTAATGAAACGAGACTTAAGGAATCCCGCTTGAATCCCGAATCTCACGAATCTTCATGCGTACTTGGGGTGCTACAACTACTGTACTGTCACCTGCTGGGCCAGAGGGGAAACATGTAAACAGGAAGAAGGCGGGACAGATGATTGAAATAATATAATTTCCCGGGGAAATCGGGAGGGTTGACAGGTATGTCTTGGACACTGTTCGCATCGTCTCTGTCTCCAGTCTGCACATGTTACCAGACTATTTACTGTGACAACCAAGCTCCATCGTAATATTATTCACATTAAACTTGCTTCAAATGCCATTGCATAGCAGACCAAAAGCGGAGCAAACTAGTTAGCCAATTTCAAGCTGACTTCACCATACTCGTAGGCAACTGTGAATACTATCAAACCGCTGCAACACTTATCGGTGGCTCGGGTGCCGTTGCTTGGTCCTTTTACGAGGGTCAGTGTCGAGACAAAGCCAACTTTGTACTGACCCTCGTTACTGACGCAGTCCAATGTGAAGCGGTTAGCACACTCAAACTCTCGGATATCTCCGGGGAATGTTTTCGTGCAGGGAGGTCGACTCATGAAAACTTCTCCTTTCCCTACGTAACGAAAGGAGCTGAATCTGAACAGCCTGTCGGAGCGCCATTTTACCAGTGGATGGGCTGCAGAGACAATGCAGGACTCATTTGCTTTCCTTATTCTGGGAGTTGGTTGGCTCAGAGAGGACCAGTTTATGAATGTAGACACCAGAGAAAACGCATTTTTCATAATACGGGACCTTTAACTCCATGCTCTCTAGCTTCAGAAAAACAAAACAAACAAACACCAAATAAATAACACAAACAAAACCTGAACAAAAGGTTCAGGCCGAGGCTCATTACATCTTCCCTTTAACATTCATTTTATTTTGTCAGCTATCTTTAAATTATACTGAGAAATACAAAAAAAATAACAGCAGCTAAGAACATACACATTTATTACATATACATGAATTATATGAGTCAATTTAAAATGTATAGATTTAAAGAAACAAGTGAAAAAAATTATAGATTTTCTCACAGTTCATATTTACAGTGATGGTATAAGTTTAAGTGTCTTTTGGGATAGTTTATTTTAAAAATGTGACAACTCTCACTGATATTGTATTCATAATATTGTGGAAGTAGGTAACTTACCTGCTACATACTTTGACCCATTTCCTGGTGATGGTGCTATTTCATTTTGAAAGTCTTGTGAGAATAATTTGTTTTTTCGACCACTAACTGTCGAACCATTCTTGCATTCTCTGCACCATGTTTTTTTTCTGTTGCAGTGATCTGTTAAACTTGATCGAACCATCCTGTGGATCTTTTTTTTATGTGGATGAAGACGACGGGACTCGTCAGAGCGTCAAGCTGACGTTTTTCTTATCATTTCAAGATGAAACATTTGTCTTATCATGACGTCTCACTGGAGCCGTTCAGGTGGTTTGTTATTTGTATGTTAAACAGAGAAAAGTTGTCGCAGTGGTTCCATAACAAAATACTCCAGTGTTTTCAGACAAAGAGCTCAGTTCAGGAGATCAGACTGGACCACACACACACGCATAAAAATTGTGTATGACGTGTCTCCGTCCAGACTCTTGATGCACTCTAACAGCCTTTAACAAGCACATTTGTGCTTGTGATACAAATAGTGTTGCTTTTGTCAACGAAAATTATGACTAAATATCGTCGTCAACGAACCTTTATCACGTGACGGAAACGAGACGAGACGCAACGTAAATGTTGGTCATGTGACGAAAACTATAATCAAATATATAATGCAATATTGTTGACGAATAAAAACGGGACTAAATGTCGTTTACAAAATAAAAACTCTGCTAAAGTATCTCTTCATTTTCGTTGACCAAAACGAGACGAAACGAAATGTAATAACGTTATTTCGTATCGCAATTATTATTATCATTTTGCAATATTTCTGTTTCCTGAGTCTCAGTTCAGGTGCTGCATCAGGTCGCATGCACAGGCGACGTCTCTTCCTCAATCCACACCTGCGCGGCATTATTAAGAAGATGCAGCTGCGGTGGCTTAACGTTAACGCGGGTTAAACTTGCGGACAGTTTATAATCATATGGATACTGTTATAATGTGTAGTGATTGACATACTGGAAAGTGACAAAGTTACGTTTTTCGCTCTAAATTACATAATTACATGATCGTAATCAGTAAACTGGATGCTGTCTAACTCACTCGCGGGGACAGAGGCTGATTTCTGGGGGAAAGTTCACCGAAGTCTCGGTCTGAAGGGCTGATTTATTTTCATCACAAACACCCGGTGAGTTAACGTTTTCTGCCGGTGACACACGCTGTTTTTAGGGCAGAAATGTGAGGAAGAGTCGGTAGGACGGTCGGGAGGACAGACGCTTCTCCATGGACAGTCGGCCAGCCCTGTGTGTGTGTGTGTGTGTGAGTGAAAACAAAACAAGTAATACATAAAAAATACAAACAAAAAAGAAAATACATTGAAAAAAGAATGAATAATAACATGAGGTGTGTGTCTGTGTGTGCTGCTGTTACCAAATGACACTGACCTATGAGGGGAGAAGGGTACAACATAGCAAATGCAAGACAAGTAGATAGAAATTGCATTACTAAAAAGAGACTTAAGTACAATTTTCTTTGACTAAAACTAGACTAAAATGTCATCAGTTTTCGTCGACTAAAACAAGACGAAAATAGTCATGGATAATTCTGACTAAAATAAGACTAAAATGCTCAGACCTTTAGTCGACTGAAACATGACTAGACTAAAAAGAGTATAAACATGACTAAAACTAATAAAAACTAAAATGACCGTTTTACACAAAGACTAGACTAAAACTAAAATTAAAACAGGCTGCCAAAAACAACGCTAGATACAAAGATAATCTGTGGTGTGTTTTAAAAGACACCTGATAACACACACACACACACACACACACACACACACACATCCTCTCCCCAGGGCCTCTCTTGGCATGCTCTCCCATAATTCTTCTTGTCCACACCACAAAGCATCCTCCCTCAGCAGCCTGCAGTCCATCAGAGAGAAGAGTGCTGAGCCGCCGCCGCCATTATGGCGAAGCGAGGCAGCCTCGCGGGAGTGAGGAGCCGCCACTCTGCCTCTGAACCCGAAAAGCACCGCGGTGCTGTTTGTGTTGTTTTTGCTGCTGTTGTGTTTGCTTTTCTGCGTTCAGATCCATGTTGGCTGCTTGGGTTGGCAGAGATGCAGGTTGTTAATTATGTTTTCCATGCCAAGCATACAATCACACGGTAATTGGAGTTGAAGCAGAGGATTGTGGTAGTGTAGTGAATGATAATGACTGTGTGGTCATCTGCATCATCATCATCATCACCATCATTATCATCATCAGTTTCGGCAGCAGCACGATGAGTTGCTGGAGAACAGGAGGGTGGAGAGGAAACACACGCCGAGCCTGACAACACTCTGAACATGACAACACACTGAACACACTGAACATGACATCACACTGAACACACTGAATACGACATCACACTGAACACTGTAGTGTCTGTGTTTTTCTTACACATCCTGGGCTCCAAAACAATAGTGAATAGAGGGAAGACAGGATGGGATAGGACCAGATGCTCCCCTGTAGACAAGTATCCTGCTGTGTTCCCACACGCCAGGATAAGGGTCCCCAGGACCAGGAGCCCTGATCAGCCCTGAGGTGGGCATCAGAGATAAGCTACAGGAAGGAGCCCACACCAGAGGTTTGGAGCTGACTCAACCAGGGGCGCCGCCAGGGGGGGAAAGGTTAGGACGATTCCAAGGGCCCGGCACTGACAGAGGGCCCTTTGAGGGGCTAATAATATTATTTTAATAATGTTGCCCAGTTTAGGCTTTTGAAATAAAATGTATAATTTTGTCAGTTAAAATAAGCAAATTGAACATTGTTGTCATTTTCCATAACATTTTTCTCAAATTCTTTATCATGTTGTCATCTACCCTTCTCTGTTTTTGGTACAGTCTGATTCTGGCAGAGCGGGACACGTGAAATGTGTATGCTCAGAGAATGATCAGCAGTTCTAAGGTGAGCGCTACCGCTGCATGCAGGTGTACACATGAGTAGTCGCTAAGCAGGACTGATGGTGGTGGTGAGGTGAACTGAACTATGAAGTCCGGTTACCAAAAACGCGTGACTCAGTTTTTCCCAAAGAAAGGTATTACTGTACGTTTAGACCGAAGGCGCACACAGAGGAAAATCCGCCTTCTCTGCCTTGTCCACTCGGCAGTCACCCACGCTTAAGTCACCCTCTTCGTCCTTGCTTCTTAGTTTAAAGGGCCCGCATGCCACTCGCATTAAACACCACCACGCACTACTGCTGTAGCAGCCCATCCATTTACCGACATCGTTGATCATGGAAAGTTACTTGGTGGAAAAATACTTGATAACTTTCTTTAAGTTACTTGATGCTGGCATGCTATTTAATGACTCTGCATAAATAATGACTGTATTTCCATCTACAAAACGCACATCTCTCTCCTCCCTCCATGTTGTTTGAGTTGCTGCTTGGTCTAACACGTGACTGAGTTGTCCTCATGCTGAAAACGTGACTTGTTGCACACGTGACATCACTCCCTGAGACGCATGAAGAAAGCAAAAATAGATATTTTTACTAAGGAAAATTACACAAATAATAGTAACGCACAGTGACTTGAATAAGTACCTTAATCGGATTTCTGGTTTGGAAATATTAACGTTAGACTAGTCGTTACTGAAAAAAGTGGTCAGCTCGTAATTACAGTCAGGGGCATCGAACTGGGGGGGAAAGTGGGACTGATTACCAGGGCCCTAATGGGGGAGGGGACCCTCGAAAGGCCTGAAATAAAAATGTTGTTTTTATTTTATTTTTTTTATTTCTAAGTAATTAGTGTTATAACTAACTTAAAGTTGGTAAAATAAATCGGATGAGAGACTTTACTCTCTATAAAAAAAATAGTGGAGGCTGTCTGAGGCCCCTCTCACCCCTCACAATACATAATGGTTCAGTCCACCCTGCAGCTGCAGGAGCGGAAGATGCATCTCTAAACAGCTTAACAAGCGGAGTGGCTGCTGCTCATCAACATGTCTTTATCCAAGAAAGCCAAAACCGGGAGCCTTAAACAAAAGAAAAAGGCAGAAAGGCAAAGAAAGCAAGAAGAGGGAAGACAACTCCTCACACATTTCTTTCAAAAGAAAGTGACCACAGTTCACAGCTAGCACAGTCAGCAGTTGTAAAGATTGAAGGCAGTCACAAAGGCCATGAATCTAGTTTCTCAGTTTGAGCAGCAGCAGGTTCCTTATCCTCATCTCATCCCTCATTAAGTGCTGACTGAAAGTTATTATTACAAGTCATCATTTCACATTGAGGTGAAAACAGGTCAAATGTGGAGTGATATTCAGCTCCTTTCCCAGTAAGCTAGCATGACATGTTGGGTATCCTGTGAGTCTACAGTGTGGAGATAAATTAGACCTGCTTGCGGGACTATGAGGGAGACGGTGAGCAGTAACCACGTAACTATCATGTTGTTCTTTTCACAAATATGGGAATGATAGTCAAAAATATCATTAAATGCATATTAGTTTAAATAAAACGGCATCAAACTTTTTCGCCAAGCTATACAAGGGCCCAACTAGATTTTTTTTCATGGGGCCCAAAATCCCTGGCGGCACCCCTAGACTCAACTGTACATTACTTGCTATAATACTTACATCTAAGTTTAAGAGAGACCATCCTGTTATTTAACTTAGCTGACATCAGCAAAGTTAAGTAACACACACAAGTTATTTCATAGGGGATGTGAGGCCGACCCATCCTCTCTTCTTTCTTATTGGATAGATGTACCTTTAATTCATCAAAGTGACCAATTAGGAGAAGTGGGCAGTTATAAACAATAGGCTCTAAAAAGGCCCCACACACCAGAGAAAGGTGGTGGTTTTTTGGTAGAATTCCTAAGATCGAAGGCGATTTTCTTATAGAGCAGAGGGCAAAGCGTTTGGCATAACTTTGCCATCGAACACACTGAGCATGACAACACACCAGGGATGGAAATTAGCACCCGCCACCCGCCAAATGCGGGTGAATTTGCGTGCTGGCGGGTGAATTCAATCAGTTTACCAGCCAATGTGGCGGGTTCATTCCAATCACTGGTCACAGTCTACACAGATTTCCTCCGCTCTCCTCGCACAGTTACCACACACGGGCTTGTGGCGTGTCAACTGTCCGACGTTTGGCTCCGTTTGCAGCTCTTTCGGACCGGCACCGCCTCCGTCTCCGTGTCTGCTGCTGCTGCGGTGGTTGCTTCGCTGCTGCCACCTTGTACCGACTGCCGCGGCCGCTTTCCCCTGCATGTATTCCGCCCTCAGCTCCTCTGCCAGCTGCTGCAGGACTTTCCTCTGGGCTCTCCTGCTGCTGGTGCTCCTTGAATAAGATGCGGGCATTGATTCCAGCCAGGCCGAAGACCGCCACCGGCCATCTTCCGTACAGCCTCTGACGGAGCGCGCCCTCGCATCTGGTCCGGGACGTCCACGCCGTACACGGTGTTGTTATAGTACATCAAAGACTCTGGTTTTGCCTTCGCCCCACTAAAGCTGCCCACACCTGTGTGCAGGTGCTCAGGATGCAGACATTCTTCCTCGGATTTCCCTGGTACACAGTCAGAGTCGCCTCACTTCAGCACCGAACAGCTCCGCTCACTGTTTCACGGAGGGGAGACTCCCGTGTTTGTTTGCCCATGGTGCCAACCAGGCTGTACAATACAACTATATAACTAACAAGTAAATTCGCAAAGAAGCACAAACAATGTAACAATGAAACCCCGCGAAATGATGTGCGGTCAATATGACCGCTTATGGCCAAAATAGGAAAAACATATCATATTGTCTTTGTCTTCTGTGTAATTTATATAAAAACTATTCTAAATTAAAATACAGACAGATTTATTGCACATATTTGAAAACGGTCAAAATGACCATCTTGGCCGTTCTGCTACAAGCCTTCACTTGGACTCTTCACTGCTACTGATTGTTACTCCGCGCTCTGGTCAGCTGAGCTGGCTGCTCTTTTGTCGGAGTTTACAGGAACGGAAGTAAATTAAAATGTGGCGTTACATCGTAACGGTTGAACATAGGGGATAATTAAATACAGTAAATTCTATAGTTGCAAGTAGATATTGCTATATATTACTAACCTTCTAATCACCTAATGATGCAATTTCCACTTCCTTTGTGTGGGTTCAGTGCAGTTGAACATATGAAATAAGTTGCAGGGAAATACTGATATAGATTTCTAACCATCTAACCTTCATTTTGAACCACCTTGTCTATTCAGACTTCATTTCCTGTTAATTCACGGCTTAGTAGATGATCCTTGGATAGTTTCACCCCTGTAATCATTCATTGCTATCACATAATTACTGAATAATCAACTCTGGTAACAAGTACTGATTGGGAAATACTATGTGCATGCCATGTACAAGAAAAATATGTTTCACGGCATTGTACTGTACACATCAACGCTTTAATATAAAAGTGGCTGGTAAAAATGTTGAGTGGCTGGTAGATTTTAGAATTTACCAGCCACAGTGGCAGGTGGACGAAAAAGTTAATTTCCATCCCTGCAACACACTGAACATGACATCACACTGAACACACTGAACATAACAACACACTGAACACTCTGAACATGACATCCCACTGAAAATTGCAACACACTGAACATGACAACACACTGAACAAGACATCACACTGAACACACTGAACATTACAATACAGAGGTTGCGTCCGAAATTCCATACTATACACTACATGTTCAATATGTGTACTATCGTTCAACATACTTTTGAGTGAATAACAGCAGTATGCATCTTTTTAGACGCACTGCTTAGCGCCTAAGTGACACAATTCCTGAAAGCCTCTTGCTGGTTGGATTGGAGATGCGTAACCATGGTAACCCGTGTCAACCCCACCTCTACCGGAAATCTGCAACAATACTCATGTAAAACATGTTTTCTTTGGCTTTTACATAGGTATAGGGTTTCACTTATGATGACACGCTGTTGTGGTTGTAATGTTAATTGTGTTGACTAACCTCTCCGCACCCACCCCCCAGCCGGCGGGCGATTGCAGAAAAGTGACTGTATGTCTACACTACGCAGTGACGTATCCCGCTTCAGCTTTCATCAATACGGACATACTATACGCCGTTAGAAAGGGTAGAATCTCCGCAATTCATTCATCCAGTTGATTTTGCAAAAATCATGAGCACCAAACCATAAATCATTGATATTTACCAGCATGGTAAACGTGAGATGCAATAAACACACGACG
>CAEMYA010000123.1:131850-160228 GCA_903131615.1 Diplodus sargus
CTCTAATTCCCTTTTATTTAGATTCTTTTATCAAGCTTGTAAGCAAATTGAACTAGATCTTCACTGAGCAGACACTGGGAATATTCCCCTAATTCAATTATTCTGTTTATGTACAGTTATTTTCCTAATGTTTTTGTGTAACATGTAATATCAGAAATATGTGTTTATTTGTTTCCTATGTAAATAAAACCCCGTTGAATTGCATTTATATATTTTTTTCATTATATTTGGTAACGTTTGTGCTTTGCATTGTGTTTTGTAGGTCACAGTCTGAAGACAGTGACGTGGATTGGGAGCCTCAAAGTGAGACAGTCAGACTTCCAGCCCTCTCTCCTGCTGAAGGAGGTCGTCAGAAGTGCCAACGATCCTCTTCTGCATCCACCAGTACCTGTACCAGCAGTGTCAGAGGGGGTCAGTGACGCAGAAAGAGTTTTGTCAGGCCCTTATTTTGATTAAGGGCCTGACATTTGGAGAGGTTTTGGAGAGGTTTGTGGCCGCCAGTGGCACCGCTGACTAAAAACTCCATAACTCCCATAAGGTTAGGCCTAGAAGTCAAAAATTTAATCCAGGTGTAGTTGACAAGATATAGAAGGTATGTGGTATATTGCCATATGCCTTACATAAAGCACATTATAGTTATTGTTATTCAAATATGACCTATTATTTTCGAAGACAAAAAAAAATTTGAACTGATGTCATTTAGGTTGTGGGTATGGTACATGCTAAATAGGCAAAAATTACCGAAAATAGGTGGGTGCGGAGAGGCTAAGGAGCTAACGTTAATTAAACGGCCACCGTTAGAAACTTGAATTGAAGCATTAGACGTTACACCAAAGCTGCATTGGTCGCTGTCCGGACATACTAAAAAATCTCACATACTATTTTAGCATACTCAATAGCATGTGATTATGGAATTTCGGACGCAGCTACACTGAACACACTGAACATGACATCACACTGAACACAGAACACACTGAACATGACAACACAGAACACACTGAACATGACAACACAGAACACATTGAACATGACATCACAATGAACACAGAACACACTGAACATGACAACACAGAACACACTGAACATGACATCACAATGAACACAGAACACACTGAACATGACAACACAGAACACACTGAAAACACCTTATTTCCTGTACTCCTGTAAACTAAAGCACTGAACAGCTATAGCAATATCTGTAGGATTTCCTTACAGGACACTCATATGTACAATCTTACCTGTGGGTCCTGAATGTATCAGCAGGTCTTCTCCCCATCATCACCTCAGTTTTTGGGGGGTGTTGGTAACAGATGGCTGCTGGCCTGGTGGGAACCTAACGGCCACTTCAACTGCAGCCCCCGCCAAGAGGTGAGGGGTTTCCTGCACGCAGCAACAGGGGCGAGAATGATGTTGAGGGCGATCCGGGCCTCACCTCGACATCCATCAGGGCTTAGTGTTAATGAGGGGAGGAGGGAGGAACAGGTGAGGAGGGAGGGAGGTGAGGCTCAGGGGGGACATGAGGAGGAAGGAGGTGAGAGATATCACTGATGGTGATAAATAAGAAAACAACAGGGGGCAAAGAGAGAAGGGATGACGCAGCAAGAAGGAGTGGAGGAAGAGTTAGACTAAAGGACGATGAGGGGAAAGAAATATTGAGATACGTCTACCAGCGCCACTCATAGCAGTCACTTTAATAAGAGAACAATTATAATAATAATAATAATAATAATAATAAAGACTAAAAGTGGCAAAAGTCAAACAGCAAACTGAGCATCATCATATTAGCAATATTTCTACTCTGAAGTGAATGAATGGTCCAGAGCGAGTCATTTACACATCTTGAGGAGAAAAAAAACATCTTGTTGACATTTAAACACAGTTTGTTAGCTTAACGCTCTTATATGAAATAATCTCCAACAAGCAGGCCTGTGAATTTCACAGCAGACGATATTTTCTGTTTTCTTCCTCCAGCTGCTCTGACTGAACCCTCGCTGACTTACAGAGGTTCCTGATGATAAAGACAATGTTTTACTTGTTGCTAAAGTAACGGTTAACAGCAGCTGGCGGTACAGCTAACAGTACCAGGCTCAAAGTGAACACAACCTAATGGATCGAATGTTTCACCTCATCAGCTTCAATGACTTTTGCAAAGAAAGACTTATTCAACAGTCTAATATCAGAGATACAGATAGAAAGAACTAGAACATGAACAAACAAAGAGAAGAGAAGAGAAGAGAAGAGAAGAGTGGGTCACTGGTCCTCATCTGTTTCAGACGTACAGAAGCTTAAGAGCAACTTTAGAGAAAGAGATGTGAGGACAGAAGAAGCTTCCTCCTCCTCCACCTCCTCCTCCTCCATCCCTCCAGGAGCTTCACTCCATCATCACCTCTCTCATCATGCCTCACCTGACACAACATTACAGATGCATTATGGGATCTGAGGGAGGAGGGCAAGGGGACACAGAGCTTCATGAATACTTGATAAAACATGAGACAACCAAACGGAGGTCGTCAGGAGACGTGGAGAGTCATCAATATTACATCACAGCGCCGCGTGGAGGAAGCTGACTCTCTTTACTGCTCGCTGTCTTTTCTTTGTTTCAGGGAGATTCACTAAAGTTTGTCAAAAAGTTTGACAGAGAGAAGAGTTCCCCTGTATCCTCAGTCCACCTCACACTGCTGCGTCTGCCATCAGAAAACCACAGAAGAAGAGTTTCCTTTCAAACTGTCAGTAATGATCATTCAGCAGTCTGTGTTTTACAAAATAAACCAAAATTCAGTCCAAACCTCTGATAACAACCAACAATGTCTCCATCTACATCATCTGGTTGAAGGTGAATGAAACATTCTTATAAAAACATGTGATTACATTATTATTGATTGTTGTTTGACTAAGAACTGTCTGAGCCATGGTCAATCAGTTTTATTTGTTGGATCCAATTAGAAATGAAATCAGTTCTTACGACTGTTTTCTTCTCAAGGCCAAATGTGTTTCATTCAGTGTGACGTAGTAACCAATCACAGAGACCAATCAGCAGAGATGGTAAAAAATTCCAAGGCGTCATGTGGGTCATGTAACTTAAAAGAACCCTGCTTGTAGTGTATTGTGAGAAACATGAGAAAACCCTGGCTGAATAAACTCAGTCCACTCATACAATTTAAAGGTGTATTTACTCATTACTTTAATACATTTATAAAAAGACAATTGTAGTGGGGAGAGAAGGAAGATAACTGGATAAAATGGAATCATAGAATTAGAAATGTCACAGTTATGGTTAAGGTGTCCTGCAACAATGTCCTTTGGGAGGTGTACATAGGTGTGTCGGGGCAGGGTGGTGCTCCCACTGGACCATCCCCCCTGTTAAAAATTGACAAATCACCTACTGGTCACAAGTGATCAATATTTCTCTTCTCCTGAAATACTGCCCTCACCATATGTTCACCTCATTACAGAGACTTAAGAGAGGATATAATAAATAATAATAATAATAATAATAATAATAATAATAATAATAATGATAATAAGAACTGCAAGCAGTTATAAACGGGGGCCAAGTCCCCCGCGCGACTCGGACCCCGCACACCGCAGAGCCCACAGAAGTTGGCCCAAAGGACGACGGGCTCAGAGCAAAAGTGAAGACACAGGCCAACGTCTGAGACTTGGTATTCGCTGTTTGTTGTCAGCTTACCGCTGCTAGCAGGAGCCCACACTCACAACAATCATGGCCTGCAAAAACACCTCTCTCACTGAGGCAAATAAACAGATCACTGACCTCAAAGAAGACATCCGTCGACTTTCCCAGGAGCTGCAGAATAAACAGGCCCTGCTGACCTCCTGTCTGGACATCGCCCACGAACAGTCCATGCATATAATACAACTCAAAGCGGCCCGCCAGGAAACTGCTCCTTGGGATACCTCCACCTGCCCTCAACTTCGCCCACTTTTCTCACCAACCACCCTAATTATTGGGGACTCCATCACAAGGAATATCCGTTTTTTCAACGCCACCACCTGCTGTTTCCCCGGAGCCACAGTCCCGGTAATCCTGGGAAAACTCCCCAGGCTGCTACAGTCACTCCCCTCGTCCATAACCCGCATAGTGGTGCATGTAGGGACCAACGACCTGGCTCGGGGTGCCACCGAACTGACCAAAAGTGCTTTTAACTCCCTCTTTGACTTCCTACGCACTTGTGGAAAGTCCGTTTTTTATTTCTCGTCCCATTCCCACACTTGGTCGCGGAGATGCGCGCTTCTCCAGGCTGCTCCTTTTGAACACCTGGCTCAAACCTGCATGCAGCGCTCTGGGTTTTAACTTCGTGGACAATTGTAATCTTTTTTGGAACCGCCCCTCTTTCTTCAAGTCCGATGGCATTCACCCAACCACTACTGGAAGTCGCATGCTCGCAGCCAATATTAAGCACACTGTACATTCTGCTCCAAGTGACTGACTATTTACACCACACACCCCCTCCGCAGCCACTCTTCTTCACCCCATGCAAACAGCAGCACAGAGCACACCTCCGCTCACTATCACCCCCGTCGGACCCAATCAGTCATTAACCCTCCCACCTGAGTCTCTCCCCATACAGTCCATCACATCACACAGACCACCTCGCCCACACTGTACATCCAAAGCTGTAAATATCAAAAACTTGTGCCCCATTTTCTGCACTCCTGCCACTCCCCACTCTACTCCAACCCCTAAACACCTGAAACTTGCCCTATTCAACACCCGCTCACTAACTAACAAAAGTGCCATCCTACATGAACTCATCACTGACAATAAACTGGACTTTCTCTGCCTCACTGAAACCTGGCACAGACCTCTGGACTATTTCTCCCTGAACCAAACCACACCCACTGGCTACACCTACATCGACAAACCCGGGCGGGGTGGGGGAGTTGCTGCCATTTTCAGGAAAAACCCAGTCCTTTGAACATGTTGCCCTCAAACTGCCTGGTCCCACTTCCCTGGTCATCACCATCACTTACCGTCCTCCCAAACCAAACCACTCCTTCCTTTCTGACCTTGCCGCCTTCGTCACCCATCTATCCACCATATCCCCCTCAATTCTCTTGCTCGGCGACTTCAACAACTGTCAACTGTCGCCGCACAAATCAAAACCCACCTCCACTCTCATGAACTGTACGAACCATTTCAATCTGGATTCCGCCCACAACACAGCACCGAAACTGCTCCTCTAAAAATCACAAATGATCTCCTCCTCTCTGCAGACTCTGGGCACCTGAACATACTGATCCTCCTTGATCTCACTGCAGCCTTCGACACCATCAACCACTCCATTCTCCTGTCCCGCCTACAAACATCACTCAACATCACTGGTTCTGCTCTTTCCTGGCTCAAATCATACCTCACCGACAGACATCAGTTCATCCACATCAACAACTGCACCTCCTCCACTGTCCCCCTCCCTCAAGGCGTCCCCCAGGGCTCGGTGCTTGGTCCTCTCCTCTTCATCCTCTACCTACTCCCCATTGGTTCCATCACGCGCCGTTGTGGTCTCCATTTCCACTGCTACGCTGACGACATCCAAATCTACATTTCTACAAAATCCATCACCCCTGTCACCCACTCTACCCTAACCAACTATCTGACAGAACTAAAATCATGGCTGCAAACTAACTTCCTTCAACTGAACTGTGACAAATCTGAAATCATACTCATCGGCCCTAAATCCCTCACGACATCGACCCAGAACTTCTCCCTCAGCATTGATAACACCACCCTGTCGCCTTCCCCGTTCATCCGCAACCTTGGTATCATCTTCGACAATAACCTCTCATTTGAACATCACATCAGCCGTCTCACCCAAACTGCTTTTTTTCACCTCAAGAACATCACGCGCCTTCGTCCATTACTTTCCTTCTCAGCCGCCGAAATCCATGCATTCATCACCTCACGACTCGACTACTGCAATAGCATCCTCTATGGCTCATCATCCAAGGTTCTCAACAAATTTCAGTACATTCAAAACTCGGCCTCCCGCCTCCTTACCCACACCCGCTCCCACGAACACATCACCCCTGTTGTGCAAAACTTACACTGGCTCCCTGTCCCACATCGAATCAACTTCAAGCTCCTCCTCCTCACCCACAAAGCCCTCCATAACCAGGCCCCTTCCTACCTCACAGACTTGCTCCACCACCACACTCCCTCCCGAAACCTCAGATCGTCTGACGCAAACCTCCTCTCACACCCACTCAGGACCAAGCACCACACCTGGGGCAACAGAGCCTTCTCCATAGCCGCCCCCTCCCTCTGGAACGCCCTCCCCAAACACATCCGTGACTGTTCTAACCCACCCACCCTCAAATCATTACTCAAGACCCACCTTTTCAAATCTGCTTTTAACCTGCAACAATAGCTGTTTTCTCTGTACCCCCCATTAGTTTTCGTTATCATAAACACACATAGTTATCTGCACATTGTTGTTTGTCCTTCTATGTACTTTTCATTTATTTCTCTATGTATTTTTCCTCTTTATTTGTATTTTTCCTCTGTATTTGGTTTTATGTAAAGCGTCTTTGAGAGCTGTAAAAGCGCTGTATAAAAAATAAAAATAAAAATATTTACAATTACAATAGGGTTCCTAGCACCTAGGAAACGTGTATGCTTGCATACCCCTCGGGCTTGGCCCCCTAATAAATAAACTGGCTGTAGAAATAGCTGTAAATAGCTGTAGGGCAGGAGTTAATGTCTTCGCCCTGAATCATTTCCGTACCGAGGTCACAGTTCGGTTCATCAGCCTTCTTTGTCGCCTCATGCCAGATGTTCTGGCTGCTGTCCTCTGTTGTTCTGACCTCGTGGGTTCTGTCTCAGGACATCATCAGAGTCCTGCTGTGAGTGACTGTGTAGAGGATCAACACTCTGACAGACGAGCATCAATGAGACCCGGTGGTGGGTCTCATCGATGAGCTCATAAACTTTCGTCCACTCACAGGTCAACAAAGTGTTTTTCATCCATCCAGTCATGTGATCCCTCAGCTGATCTGAGAGCAGGTGTCAGGATTTATTATTTTCCTGTCTGATTCAAGTTCTTAACACAATGAATTAATAACTATGCACTCACATGAATAAAGTCATGCACACTTACTATTATTATTATTGCACTGATTATATGAGATTGAAAACAAGCATTAGCCCCATGTTATGAAGGGTTAATCCATTGGAGAGAAAAGCCAGGGTAAGAGAAAGAACACGGTTGCATTCTTTAATTGAGGTCAAGGTCACAAATAACAGGGTCTGCACTGAAAATGACTCCTGTAATGTCACATGTGATTGTCCGATGATGAACACGATGCTCTATTGTTTGCTTGTACGCACAAGACAATGAGAGATGAGGTAACTAGAGAATAGAGGGAGTTTTCCTTCAACAGGGCGCTGTCTCCAGGGATTGGACTGGACAGTGCAAAGAGGTTGGGACCAACCTCAATGCACCAACAAGGGAGAGCCAAGTCTTAACCACGGTCACTCCCCACCTGTTTGAGCCAATAATGTAATCCACACTGTTGTTGGAAAAGATGTACTGTAAATGTGAAATTCTTCGTCTTTTTCTGGGTGACTGTGCTACATCAAACAGAGAAGATCCTTGATCAAGCTTTGCTTAATGATTCAATTCTAAAATAAATGATAAAAAGTTTGTCTTCTCTCAAATAAAAGAACACGCCTGACACAGGTGAACATAATAGGTTTCCTGATGAAGACACATGTTATAAATAAGTGATCTTTCCTGTAAGTCCTCTGCAGTGTCTGTCCTGTTGGAACGGCTCTGATGTCGTCTTGTTGCACGTCACACTGCAAACAGGATAATGCTGAGCTCTCGTCACGGCAGCTCAACGTGTTTTATGTTCCGTGTGTCTGTGTGCTAAACATGTGAGTTCACTGTGACCGTCGCTTTGCTCGGATAATTGACTTTGTTGATAAAGATGAGAGACAATTCCTCGAGTTGTTTGTCGCTGATGAGACATGAGGCTGAAAACAGAGAAAACGTTTAGACTCTGAGAAGCTTCTGGATCAATACTGAGTCAAACATAAGGTCTCAGCTTGTTCAGTGGTTAAACTCTGTAGACTTCATCATTCATGATCACTGCAGGGCGACTGACAGCTGCCGCTGATCTTTGACCTCTGTTCTGGGTGTCTGACAGAGGAAGCTGACCTCGTCAATACTTTTACTTTTACATTTACAGATATTTACCCTCCATCCTGCTGCTTTTATACATTTATTCAACTTATTTGCAGCAGCTCAGTGTGACCTGAATCATCTGCTCGTTCTGACCACTGTACTCTTCAGATAAATCTAAAAAAATTAACATCTCAAGTCCAACAGGAAGTCAGACATTTTGAATTTATTTTGAAATGTTGTTGTTTTGGTCTTTTGGTTTATTTAACTTTAACATTTCTCTGAAACATTCATCCGATAGCTTCACATCAGCTCATGTTTTATAAACCAACCTCACAAGGTGTCAGAGGAAGGTGGAGGTGACATCCAGGGGCGCTGCCAGGGATTTTGGGCCCCATGAAAAGAAATATTACTGGGTCCCCGTATAACAAAAGTTTGTTATGCTGTTTAGATAAAACTGTGCATTTTAATTATATTTTTGAGCCCGGCAGGCCAGAAACAAGTGGGACCATTTAAAGAACAAGTACAAAGTAGCTGCAGGTTTCAATGATGATATGGAAACTAAATTATATTTGTTTTACCCATGCAAGTTAATAAATATTTGCTGACGTGATTGATTTCCACTGCCTTAGGATTGCTTATATCCAGGGACGGCAGAGGCGCTGCTGCTGGGTCCTGGTTTGTCCTCATTGATGAGGTGTTAGGACAGAGACCTTCCAGTGCCCCCCCTGTCCTAACTGCCTCCATCCCTGAGGACACACCAGGGCCAAGTGACCAGGAGGAGGAGGATGAAGGAGGACATGAGGCTGCAGAGAGGATGGAGAGGTTCTTCTCTGCTCCAGAGGACAATCCTTACATCATATCTGTTGCTATGTAGTTAATTTTTAAATTATTTGTTCATCATTGTTCATTTTATATGATTCATGAAATAAAATATTGTTCTATTGTTACACGTTACAAAATTACAGCATAAATAACTATCTACAAATTATTATTCACTATCAACAAAAACAATTATTATTAAAAACAATATTAAAACAGTTGATGAGCTGGCGACTCATCCAGGGTGTACCGTGGCCTTCGCCCATAGTGAAACTGGAATTGGCCCCAGTACCCCCCCTGAAAAAGGGGGGATAAAACATCTCCGCAACCCTCGCGGAAAAAAGCGGAAAGAAAACGGAACGGAACGGAATGGAACGGAACGGAATATTAAAACAGTTACAGATGATGTACAGTTACAGGCTGAGCAGGAGTCCCTGCAGTGCTGCCGGGCTGAATGGTGTCAGTGGGACATCATCTGGGTCGGTACTCAGGGTGTTTGGGGGTCCAGTCTCCTCTGTCCACCACATCATCCATCAGCTGGGTTTGTAGTTCTGACTCGATTGATGGTTGCCATGTCACTAAGAATTTGAGAAAGAGGCAAGACTTAAAATTTCATAATAATCTTATATTATTACAACAAACAAAACTATCTACCAAACACTTTGAAAAGGAATAATGCCTTTAAAATCATAATAAAACCATATGTGGCGATCAGCAGTTTATATGACAGTATTAATGTAATGTATCGGTATGTTAATTACCCCAAACTGTTAGCTAGCTAATAATGATAATAATGACAACGTTACTGTGGGTTCAATAACAGGTTCACCTCTCCACGGTCCTCTCAGCCGGAGATAAACCAGAGCCGCTTCTCCTCTTCCTCCAAAAGGAGGAGGATTAAAAAGGAAGTCAGGAATTCCTGCATCTCAAACAGATCTGACGGTCAAACTTTACTCTTCTTGTCACTATCATGGACCTGGGCTGCATAAATAGTGACGTATGGGTAGGGGCCGGAACATCTGGTAACGCAACCAGGAAATGCTCCGAAGGGTAGACTGTCCCATTTCACAATGGTTGGTGTGACCTGCAGGTCTCTCTGAAGGACCCTGCCTTTACTGGCGGTGAACGATGGGTCCTTGAAGGATGTTGCCCCTGAATTGAGACACAGCCACTGAGTCACCTTCTGGAAACAGGAAGTAGGCTGGGTGTGACATCATCACCTGGTTTTGTCGTATATCTGGTGGTTCTCTAACCTGCTGGACTCCTGACATTGTGCAGTGTCATGAAAAGTCAGAGGTGTGTCGAAGGGTTGTACAGTAACAGGACCAATGCCGCTCCACCTCCAACAAGCTGGGGTTCAAATGAAGGGCTGTGTGTAGATCCTGAGATGATCCACATGAAACTTAGAGACATTATGAAGTTTGAGAGGGGGAGTGACACACAGCAGAGGGCGCCAGGCCAGGAGTTGAACCCGGTTCTGCTGCAGCGAGGACAAAGCCTCTGTACATGGGACGCCTGCTCTACCCACTGAGCTAAACGGCACCCCTTTATGATGCTTTTAAAGTGATGTAATGACCACAGAAATTAAGGAGTCAACAGTCACAGATCTTTACTGAGAATTCACCAGCGGAGCGATGCTGACGGACGACGGCAGCAGATTTAGTGTCATCCAAAGTTTTTACAGTGAGAGATAAAAAGACGTGAAGGTCATTTTTTTTTTTTATTTGTTCCATCACAATTAGCCATTTAATCTGTCACCAAGAACGATTATATTGAAGTCTCCCACTGGGAGCCATCAGGCTGCAGAGGGACCAGCACCGGGGCACAACATGTGGCCCACAGCCCGGCAGGAGGCCACAGATGACTGCTGCTGGTTTGAATGTGTCAGCAGGTTCAATGATGTCTGCTTCTGATCAACACATGATCAGATACGATGACTTTGAACACTGCTGATAACATATAGATAATACTGACGTGACATGAAGACTTGTTCCTTCTGTTAACTTATAGTCAATGTATACTTTTGTTTTTAGCAGCTTGTGACGAGATTCTTCTCAGTCTGATCGAGATTCAGGAGCAGCTCTGGCCTGAGTCGTTGTATGCAAAGTGTTACATGAATATAAATTAAGTGATGAATATTTAACTTTAATTTCACTTAGCAGCACTGTCTTTGAGAAGGGGACACGATGCGATGTGAGCCGTGCTAACATTTTAATGACAAAACAAACTGCCGCTCAGACAAAACACCAGATTTAAACTTTAATGCTGCTGCAGATGTATATCCAGGATGAGGAGGAGGAGGAAGAGGAGGAGGAGGAGGGCAAGGAAATGGGGCAGAAACCTGAAGGAGGAGCTCATCAAGTTCACAAAGACTAAGTGCTCGGGTGAACATTGTCCCAACAAAACAGCCATACATAATGCAGAGACATCCATTTGTCATCTTCGAGTGTGCGTGTGACAGACAGCACACACTCACACTCACACACGCACATCAGCCCATCAGTCAGAGGTGAAATCTGAAGGGAAGTCAGATTTTAGGAGGATTATTCCTTTAAGTAAATCCCTCACCTGCTGGTCCCACAGCAGAGTGAGAAGTGCTGTTAATAAATGCTGTTAGATATGAGTCACGTTAACTCTGCAGCAGCAGCAGCTTCTTAATTATCCCCCCAGGACCACGTAGGACACCCATCAGCTGATTAAAGACAGAAACAACTTTTAATCACTTGATGGACAAGTGTCTGAATCCGATGCTTCGCCCTGCAGGTTTGTCCCGTCCAGATCCGTCCGTCCCTTCGTCTTTTCATCTGAGAAGTTCTGGGGGACTTCAGGTTGTTTTCTCTGTCACTTAAACTGTTCTGGTTCATTTCAGTTCAGTCCGGCAACAGAATAATATCATGAGTCTGAAGTCAGCTGCCCCAAAATACCAACAAAGAATAAGAATGAGCTAACATCTCGTCAACAAGCAACGCCACAGAGATTCATGAAGCAACTAGTTGCTGTAAAAACATTATGATGTGTTAAAGAAATTATTCTACAATAATAACCACATCTTCTGTAAAGAAAAGGACATAAAACATAAGAAAATAATCTTATGTTACAAATGTAACTGAACTTTTTACAGACCAGGGTGGTGACCTGACCGTTAAAACAGAATGGACGTCTGCGTCACACAGAAATAAAACAAATCAGTCAATAAAGGAAAAGTGTTCATTTCCATTTCAAACACATTCAAGAAAAAAAAAATAATAAACCTGCTGTCTGTGTAACAGGTGACGCAGGTTAACACCAGTCCACCAGATGTATTAGTTAAGGTAGCATAAAGCTAACGGAGCACAATGCTAATGTAACGTTCACAAACACGGAGCTATTGTAGCATTTAATTTTCAGAAACATACATAACTAATGTCACCTTAGCTTGAGGAAATTATTCATGTTGTTGAGGTTGTTAAGACACCAGAAATGACCAAAACTAATGTTACGTTAGCTTGAGAAAATGATGTTGTGTCAGGACCAAAATAAAAATATTCTAATTATATGTTAAAATCTGATACCTCATATCTGAAAAGGCTAAGCTACCAGTGATTGTATGCTAGCTAACAGCACACAAAGCTAATGTTGCATTAAGTTTTCAACAAACAGAAAAAGTGTGACAGTAGCTTATATATAAAAAAAATAAATAAAAAAAATAAAAAAATCTCCTTCTCACCCTGGTAGGGTGGTATCTGTGTCATCCTCAAGCGCGGGTCCTCTACCAGAGGCCTGGGAGTTTGAGGGTTCTGCGCAGTATCTTGGCTGTTCCTAGGACTGCGCTCTTCTGGACTGAGGCTTCAGATGTTGTTCCTGGAATCTGTTGGAGCCACTCTCCCAGTTTGGGGGTTACTGCCCCGAGTGCCCCCACTACCACGGGGACCACGCTAGCCTTGACCTTCCACATCCGTTCCAGCTGCTCTTTCAACCCTTGGTACTTCTCAAGTTTCTCGTGTTCCTTCTTCCTGATGTTGCCGTCAGCTGGGATCGCCACATCTATCACCACCACCCTCTTCTGCTCTTTGTCCACCACCACTATGTCCAGTTGGTTAGCCAGGAGGTGTTTGTCAGTCTGGAAGCTGAAGTCCCACAGAACCTTGGCCCTGTTGTTCTCAGCCACCTTCTGTGGTATGGCCCATTGGGATTTGGGTACTTCTATTCCATACTGGTTGCAGATGTTCCTGTATACTATCCCAGCCACTTGGTTTAACCTCTCCATGTACGCTGATCCAGCTAGCATCTTACACCCTGCTACTATGTGCTGGACTGTCTCAGGGGCTTCTTTGCACAGTCTGCATCTTGGGTCTGATCTACTCTGGTAGATCCTGGCCTCTATGGCTCTTGTGCTTATGGCCTGTTCTTGTGCTGCCATGATAAGTGCCTCTGTGCTGTCTGTCAGTCCAGCATTTTCCAGCCAGTGGTAGGATTTCTTGATATCAGCCACTTCCTCTATCTGACGGTGGTACATGCCATGTAGGGGCTTGTCCGTCCAGGTTGTCTGCTCCTCCTCCTCCTCTGCAGTCTCATCAGGGTTCTGCTGCCTGAGACATTCACTTAGCAGTTATAGATTATATATATATATATATATATATATATATATATATATATATATATATATATATATCCAAATTCAACTGAACATCTACATTTTGTTTAGAAAACAGGGAGAAAATTGTTGATACACAGAAAGCTAGTAAAAAAATATTTAGAATATTTCACGTCGCAAGTCGGAAATCTAAAATCTAATCGAGCTAAGCTATCAGAGCTAATAGAGCACAAAGCTATCGTAGCATTATGTTAAAACCTACATTTTATGAAAAAAATGTAGGAACACAGAAAGCTCATAACACAAAAGCTAACGAAACATTAGCATGGCTCAGTTTACTTTTTTGACCTTTCAGCTTTATCACAGGTTCATTTTGCTGTTACAGTTGGACATCAACAGCAGTTTCTCCAAAACATTTCAAATAAACTTGCATTTTAAATTGACAGTAATCTAAGCGCAAATCTGATCTTTCATATCACAAGTCTGAAATCTGCTTCTGACAAGGCTAAACCGACAAGGATTGTACGCGAGCTAACACTAAGATTTCAGAAACAAACAGAGCTAATGCTATGTAATCTTACATCCAAATTTAACAGAACATTTGATAGAGAAATGTTTGAGGAGACAAAACTGTTGTGACTGGAAATGCTAACGGAGCACAAATAAACCAGGACCCAGCTCCAGGTGATCTGACATCAGCTAACAGAGCACAGCGCTAACTTTAATTTAATGTCAGCTGAAGATACAAGTCACTGTGTGTGAGGACGACGCAGCTGATCTGTCTGTTACACTCACTCCTCGTTACATTAGCAGCCTATTCTCTGAAGCGCTAATTGGTCTGAAACGGGATCATCCCTATGTTCCCCGGGTCCTATGTTCCCCGCTTTTTATGTGACCGGAGAACATAGGACCCTTTTTCAGAAAAAAAAAGGGTCCTATTCCCCACTGTTGCCGGTCGATAAACAAACCGGGGAATCTCTCTCTCTCTCTCTCTCTCTCTCTCTCTCTACAAAGTCGGGGTTAGGGTTAGGGGTCCTATGGTCCTATGGTCCGATCAGGGAACATAGGACCCGGGGAACATAGGACCCGGGGAACATAGGACCCAGGGAACATACGACCCGGGGAACATAGGTACGCTCCCTTTGAAACCATCAGCAGGGCTCTGATGGAGCCTGTGGGACCAGATCCTCGTCCAGAGCCGGCCAGAACAAACCACGCGTCCAAAATGAAACTTTCGGCCGCCTCGACTCTGACATGACACACAAAGTGTGCTCAGGCCAACAGATCCAGAATCCGCTGATGTCATGATTCATCAGCAGACCTGTGGCTCGACGGACTCACAGATGTTTAACTACAGGTGGATAAGAAGTTAATAACAGACGAGGCTGCGCGTCACTGAACAGACAACATGATCTCGCTTTAACTCCTAAATATGCAAAAGATCTGTAACTCTATTGAAATAAAAACAATAACATAAATTGTGATTTATTTCAAAACAACCAAGAGAATTTATTTTATCTCTTCTAAATTTCAGAATTCAGAAAATACGTCAAAATGATTAACCTGCATTTTTTCTGTCATATTTTACTGTGTCGGCTGTTTTTAAGATCATCACTTTTAATGTGTGTTTTATTAACAACACGTGGATCAAACATGTCGTGTGGCGTTCAGGTGACGCACCTGTCAGTCCGACTCTCACTGGCAAATCATGTCATGAGTCTGGAGACATTTTAACTTTTATTTACATTTATCCTGTCTTCATTTCTCATATTTAACATGATTGTTTGTGTAAACCTGAGTTATAAACATGAACATTGTGTTTGAGGGATAAATTAAACTGAATATGTTTCTGTCTCAAACTCAGTGATGATAATGTAAAATACATTTTGTTAAACAATGATTATTATTCTGCTTGTTTCAATTCACACTAATACAGTAAATCTGGACCCGTGATTTAAGTGACATCGTTTTTAGTATTTTTAGTTTCTATGCAATTAAATGAATTCAGTCAAATTTAAATCAGCTAATTTTTTTGTTTCATGATTCTTATTTTATATTCATATAATTTCTCTTCCACTGACTTTGTGTCTTTGTTTTAAATTCTCTGTCTCACTCTGGTCACCTGTGATTTATTGATTTGATTTGATTTGATTGTGCAGGTTTGATTTATTGTTCAATCATTTCTGCGGCAGGTTATGGACGTTTCTACACTTTCTGTCATCTTCATATTTTATTTGACTGTTTCAAAGCTATAATTATATTATCAGTGTTTGTGTTACAATAAACTGGATGTGAGTCTGTGTTTCCCTCAAACACAAGCACAGTTTTTATTTCAATCATGTTTTATTTTTGTAATTTTATTTAAATGAGGCTGAAGACTGGCTGAGCTGTAAAATGTGTTCTCATCAGAGCGCCTGCCGTTGGATTCAACAAATACAGAATAAATCATCTTTTCAACAATAAAGATGTTGAACTGTTTCAGACTGAGCAGAAATTAATGTTAAATATCATCAACCGTATTTTATCATCTTTATTTCCACAAACTTATTAGAGTGAGATAGACCGATGCTGACCTGTTCACCGTGTGGTCTGTGGCGCCGCCTGCTGCCTCACCACCACCAACACCACCTACCTGCTGACGTTTGAGTGCAGAATCGCATTGTTCAAAAGTCGTATCAAACAGTCTGTGTTCATGTTTTTTATATTAAATGTTTTCATCTGTAAAAATATCTCTTTAAAATTACACACAATAAAGTGAACATGAAGACCATCTGAGATTAGAATACAGTGTTATATAATAATACTGACTGTTGCTGCTGGAAGCTTTGGTTTTGTTCTAGAGGCCAGACAGAGAAAGGTAAAAGTAATTTCATACACGAAAATAGATTTTAAGCAAACAGTTTGATTATTATAAAGTTGTGTTCTGTGAAAACTTAAGAATGGAAGCAGTCGTGCTGGATGTGTCTGAGTCCTGCTGATAGTTTCACTCGGCAGGTTTGAATCACTAGCTGATGAAGGAAACGAGCTCTGTGTCGGCATCACTTTGGACGGTGTTGGGTTTGAAAACTGGTCTTACAGCGCCTCCTGGAGGTCAAAACATCATATGACATGAGACGTTCAGATCCCCTGTGAGAATTTTTCAGAGAAAAGTTTGAATTCGAATTTCGATTTTTGATGCATGGTATTTTTTTATATATGTATTATGTTTATATATTTCATTCAGACAATGTCCACCACATAAATATGTGAAGTTAAATGTTTTCATTTCAGTTCAATTGAATTTTATTTATCTCTGTCAGACAATCGTCTACAGCAGGGTTAGATACTCTGAACCTTGATTTATTCATGTTTTATGCATCTTATGTATTCATATTTTATTCATGTCATTTTGTTTATTTTAATTAATTATTTTTTCATGGTTTTACTTTATAACTATTCTTTTTTCATTCGTCATTTGTTTTTCATTGTATAATTTTTAATCGCAGTGAGTTCTCCACAGCAGCAGGGGGCGGTGGTTCAGCCTAGTTTGGTCTGAAGACCGTCATAATCGTAGAAGAGTCCCTCACCCAGTCAGTTAGCTAGCTATTAGCTCCTTTTTCTGTATCTGTCTGCAGTTAAAACAAAGTCGTCCCTTGTTGCTTCCTGTCTTAATGAACGATTCGGAGCTGTGTTAAGGAGTCCAGTGTTTCTCTGGAGGTAGGCTCGCGGCTCAGCTCATCTCTCTGTTGTAAGGTAACTGTGTTGACGCTCGGAAAGGAAGCTCTGGTCTAATACAGATGATGGAGACTGAAACAACACAGAAGCTCTGAGACTCAACAGGACGCTGACCAACATGTCATTCACCAGCTTAGCTTAATATGTTCGGTGGCTTTAGCTTATAAACGGTTATATTCACACGTAAGTGGCTGCGGATCTCTAAAGGTTCTGTGTTTCATGTTCTGGTGATTCTTCATATTCTGATGTTCCGCTGTAACTGACCTGTCTGAGGCTCTGAACCACTCTGACTCTTCTGCCTCAGGTTCACTTGGTCCTCATGTGATCGTCACAAACAACTGGGAGAACAGTTTCAGTTCTAAACATGATGAATGTATAGTGAGATACATTAAAACACAGACTCTGTAAAGACTCTGACACCAGTGTTTGGTATTATTGACTATTTATTGATCAGATCAGATCAGATCAGGTTAGATCATCCATCGTTGATCCCGAAGCAGGAAATTCATGTGTTACAGCAGCACAGGTCCGCAACGATATAAGAAGGTATATAATAGTTAAAGCAACTTTATGTCATTGTTTCACCTTAAAGCAGCTCTGTGTAGTTTTGTAGATCAGCTCATTAGTATTAATGGGGTATTAATACAAACCATTTCAACAAGAAAATAAGGCCCCAGAACAGTGTGAAGCTAGAAAGGTGGCAGGGTGGCATTTCTGCATAATGTTGCTTTAATCATACTGTTGGTAAAATAATAGAAACAAAGCTCAAAGTTACACACAGTAGCAGCAGACATACAGTACCAACAGTTAGTGTATTGTCAGTAATACTGCAGTAGAGTTGAGATTCATAGCAGTAGAGAATCTGTCAGATGTAACAGGGTACACCAGTGTTTTACAGGATGACATCATACTTCTGAATTCGTGTCTAATCAGAGCTTTGTTTGTTTGTTTTATTCAAAGGCTGGACCCTGCACGGTAATTACCATGAGCATTAAAGTCTTCTTTGTGGTAGTGTGTCATTAAAAGGACAGCATGTTTGATTTGTCTGCAGATAATAAAGTAAACGCAGGTTCATCAGTCTGTAAGAACTGTAACACACATGGATTTGACATATTTTTAGAACAACAATCTTTTATGTGTATATACAACAATAAGTGTTTCTGTGAGAATTTACAACATCTTTCTCCTGAGAGTGAAACACATTTCTGACTTTGCAGCAACAAACCATCTGAAGCTGTGATTTAGTTGCTGAGCCCAGCGCCTGCAGATGGAACGCCGTCTGTTTCTGTATCTGAGCCTTGTTTCATGTGCATTAGTCCTCAGGTGTCTGCTATGAGACCTGAACTGCTTGTCTTGCTCAGTGAATTTCTTTCAGGTTGAACCGTCTTCAACCTTTCCGTCTCTGTAAGTCACATTTTACATCTCCTGTCTTCCCTGACACCTTCTGTCTGCAGGAAACGCTGCAAGCGTTTCTCCTCCATCATGTCTCACAACTACCCATACAGACGACCGCCGCTCGACTCTGATCTCAGATCTGATCCTGGACCCTACAGTTCTTCAGACCACCGTCATGCCCCGCTGAACCACGACTTTTACAGGCCACCTCAGGACTCCTGCTCCTCGTCCTTCCTGTCCTCCTCCTCCTCCTCATCCTCCAGAGGAGTTCAGTGGTCACAGGACAGCGCCCTCAGCATCCTGAGCAGCTGTGGTCTGGAGCCTGCTGACCTGGCTCTGCTCGCCAAGCTACCCGAAGATGTCCTCACTGTCGAGTCTCTACCTCACGTCCTCCAACAGATCAAAGGGAAGAGGGGTCCCATCGCACCTCTCGCTCCCAGTGCTCTTTCCTCCTCCTCCTCCTCCTCCTCTTATCCTCGCAGCTCTGCAGGTCTACCAGCTGTAAACTTGTCCGCCACTGACTGGGATCATCACCGCAGCCAGCCACTCCAGCACCTGTTGGACCAGGTTACACCCAGTCCTCTTTCATCTGACCTGGATCGCTGGGGGAACCCCAGGACCACTGGCTCTGCCCGGTTCCAACCTCCATCATCATCATCATCATCATCATCCTCCTCCTCTGGCTCCATGGTGGACTACCACCACAGACTGGGACCCTCTAAGTATGGTAAGGTGGGCAGAGACGCTGGTCCAGGTCCCTCTCAGGACCGAAACTCTTTCAGCTCGGCAGGAGGAGCCAAAAGAACTCAAGCTTCCTGTTTTTCTGGGCCGGGATCAGCTGATCACAGGTCAGCTCCTCATGAGCAGCTCCATCAGAAACCCCACGGGGGGCGCCACCAGTCTGAGACCTCTTCCATGAGAAGTAGCAGTCGGCCAACTGCCAATATGCCCTCAGAACCGGAAGCTCTGGACTTCCATGGGACGACTCCACCATGGTACCCGTACTCGTGCTCTCTGTGTGACATCACTGTGATGTCAGAGAGGGTAAGTACTCCTCCTCCTCCTCCTGTGTGGCCGGTTAGTGTAGTAACAGTACTTCTGTAGACATGTTTGAATAAAGGAGGTTAAAGGTTAGAGTCTTCCTCGACTCTCTCTGTCTGATCAGTTGGGGGGGTGATTATCAGACCTCTTGCTGCAGAGCATGATGGGACGTCAGGTGGAGAAAATGACGATTTGTTGTTTGTGCTTCTTGTGTTCCAGGTGTGGATCAAACACATAAACGGCGCTGAGCATGCAGACGGACAGCTCGGCCTGCTGCAGCGGTCAGTCTTTAAACGTCTGTCCTCTGATGTCATGTAAAACACAGGGTTCGTACGGGTGCTTGAAAGCCTTGAAAGTGCTTGAATTTCAATGTTATGTTTTCAAGGTCTGAAAAGTGCTTGGATTTTAGTTTAAGTGCTTGAAAGTGCTTGACATTATAATTCTGTGTTTTGGCAAAATTGGGATCAGACTGGATAGTTTGCTTATTACAAGGAGAAATAAAAACTGTGTGTTTGTATCATCACACATGCAGCCTGGTAGCGATAGAGAAGGATGGCTGAGGAGAAGGTGAATTTGATGCAATTTGGACTGATGACACGTTCAATATTAATAAACTTTGATAAATAAGCAAACAGCTTGTAAAAGTTTATGTCAAAAAAGAAAATTACTGGGTGCTCTCATGTCTCTCTTTGAATCGGTGCAAGTATACCTGAAGAACGCCAAGTGGCTTCCCTTGGATAAAATCTTCTCCAACTCCTTTAATTTCTAAAGTTTTTGCATTATGAAACAAACATGTTTACAGCATAATACAATGTACAGAATTGTGATAAAAAGTAAAAAGAAAAATTATGAGTATATATATTCCTGTAGGTATGTATTTTACCCCAGCAATAAGGTGCTGGAAAATTTTGAAAATTACCCTTCAAAGTGCTTGAAAAGTGCTTGAATTTGACCTTCGGAAATGTGTACGAACCCTGAGAACAGTGATGTCACTGCATGTTGGGATGATCCAGGTGTTTTTTACTGTTTTTTTTTATTTCCTGGAGACTTACCTGAACCAGGACCGCTGACCCACATCTGTCATGATGATTTGTTGTCCATGTGCTTGAGCCGTGTGTCCTGTGGTAGGAAAGTGACTGATGACTGTTGTAGTGGAAATTCACCTTTCTTCTCATGTGGGGGAGGTGTGGCCACCTGTGGCTTCTTTTTACACCTCAAAGCAATGTGGCATCTCCTTCTGTCGTTAGAGCAGACTGGATCACATAAAATAAAGGCTATGTATTTTCTTACACTGTAGTTTGTATTCCCTCACCTTCTCCCATGTAGCAGGTTCCTTCACTTTGTGGACTCCAGGCTCAGTTACTACGACAGCTCATGCTTAAAACTGACCCAGTCCGTGGCCGCTGCCTGTCAGTCTGAACCTCAGCTGTTTCTGCAACACTGACCTGACGGAAAAGGCTTTCCCAGCAAGCACCAGTCAGAAAAATTAATGTTTCTAGTCAATTGAGTTAAATGATGATACAATGATACATGTATTGGTGTGTGTCGGAGGTAGGACAGCGACATGAGGCCATACGATAAAATGGACTGTGTAAACATCTTTTAACGATCAGTGTTGATGTCCAGTGACGGCCTCACACGGTACAAATATTCACCTGTAGAATTGTTAAACGGGTGAACTCAGTCTCAGTACACCGGCTTGGATTCAGCTGATCTGCCCAAAGTTAGTTCCTGTTCACACAGTCAGCCTTTCTACACTCTGATTTTATTTCTGGCAGCTGTGTTGATTTGTTTTGTTTCGTGATTATATGTTTTAATTCTTTGGAGGTTTCCAGAAGTAAGCACCACTGTTTGCCACAGTGGATCAGTTTGATCTGTCTTCGACTTCATGATCTGCTTCTGAGTGGTGTGCACACACAGTTATCTCTAACAGTCGGACCTGTGTGGAGTCTGGCTGTCTGTGGTTCAGTCAGCTGGTGGACTTTAATCCTGTTTTTAAAGCTCACTGTTTAGAGCCGGTCGACGGCCTTCAGCAGGAACAGCTGTTGGAAAATGTGAAGCATTCGTAAGACAAGGAAGTGAGTTTGGTGATGTACCTTTATGGCTTTTGCACGGAGGACAGCTCTGATTGGATAAAAGTTTTAGGTCACACAGGATTGGTTGAATGTGTGTTAATTGTAGTGATCGTGACTTCTGGAGGGATGGACTGTGTGTGAATTAAACATCTAAAGTTTAAACTTTATTCCTAACTGTTGTGCCTGTCTGCAGGTTTCCTAACTGGGACTGTCGCATGGAGACAGTCGGCAGGTTGGTGTCACACGTCCGCAATCAATACTCTGGGTTCATGTTTGTAAGGACCCCCATTAGTTAGTTATCAGGTTTAATTAGGAGGAACTCACATTACAAACCTGTCCTCCCATTTAAGGACCGACAACCAATCAGAGAAGAGGAAGGATGAAGACAAACTGGGCCAGCAGCCTCAGACGGCCAATCAGGACTCCAGTAAACACTCCTTACTTTTTCCTAGGTGTTGTTGGTCGCATCCCCTCGTCACCAAACTCACATCTGTTGTTTTCTGTGTTTGACAGAGCTACCGGCCAACAAGAAGTCTCAGAAAAAGGTAGAGACTCTAGAGAAGCTTTGCAGTCAAGCTGCTCCTGTATGAAGTCATCAGTAATAATTAACATTGTTTGTGTGTGTGTGTGTGTGTGTGTGCACTGTCAGACTTCAGACAAAGGTAAAGTAGTGTGTGTGAAGTTTCCAGCCAACTCCGTGGACGAGGCGTACCTGAGGAAACTGACCGAGCCGTTCGGGAAGATTGTCAAGATCATCATGTTTCCATCTTTAGTGAGTCCACAATTCATCACACTCAGGATGAATAAAGCTGGAGTGATCTTCAGAAGACTTCTGGCTCTTCTCTCCTGCAGCCAGACATTTTAAGACACTAAATGAATTAAATGACGTTGTAGTGTTGACAAATCCACATGTTGTAGACTTCAGCAGAACCACTAAAGTATTATGTTGGACCTCTGCAGGCGTTCGTGGAGCTCGGCTCCATCGATCAGGCTAAAGACCTGGTGAAGTTCCACGTCAACTATCCTCCAACTGTGAACGGACAGCTGATGGAGTTCATGATCACCAACACCTTCACCTTCCTCCAGGTAGATAATAATCCAACCAGCAGCTCCCACTGAAGGAACACCAAGGGTTGCTGCTTTCCAGCTCTCTGTCTGTCCGTGAGGTGTTGAGAGCAGAGAGAGGTTTGAATCCCTGCAGGTGACTGACGGAGCTGCTGACAAAACTAATGACGATTGAACTGATTAGTTTCAACTGTTACAGTGTCGGCTGTCTGATGTTAGCTTGTTATTTATTGTCGTTAGTCAGCTGCTTCTGGAGGTTGGTGTTTGTGTGTTCATGACATGACTGAAGAAACGTCTCATTGGCTGAGCTGTTGCAGAGCCGTATGATTGGCTAAGTCTGTATTTATTAATCACCACAGTAAAAATAATGTACTTTACGAGGAAAATCCTTATTGGGTGTCTGACTTAAGTTTATAAAGAGCTCTCATTCTCGTGATCACAAACATTGATCTGGACTCCTGAGGCTCTTCAGTAAAAAGTTGTATTATTAACAAAAAAACACTTAAATCCAGCCCGCTGCAGTCTGCCTACTCCATTCAAATCATGTCGCAGTGTAAAACTTGATACTTTGGTTCCTGACAGTCACGCCAACATATTTTTCAAGGACACTCCTGTAAATATGGAAACAGGTGCTCATTACAGCTATATCTTCATCTCCACCTGACACACAGCAGTCAAGCTGTCCTATGAACAACCAAATGAAGTGTTGGATGTTTGACATGATTGTGTCTCTTCAGAGCTCTCGAGTGGTGAGTTTTGTTCCGGCTCCGACGGAAGAGAACGGCCCGTCAGATCTGATGAGTGTGGTCAAACGCTTTGGCTCACCGCTGTACACCCTGTTCCTGCCGTCCATGGTGAGACTCGTCAGTCTGTTCTGCTTCTGTTCCGTCTGGAGGCTCTTCATTATTGAGCCAGAACGGTGACTTTAAAATTTGGCATCCAAAAAAAAAATTGGCATTTAAAACAAAACCGGTGCTGAAAAAGGAAACATTGGCATTGAAAGATTTTTATTGAAAACTGTTGTATTGGCATTGAAACAAGAAACTAATTAAAATAACTAAAATCTAAAAATCTTTTTATTTTATTTTATTGTTTGTTTTTTTTTGTTTTTTTCAATGACAATCTTCAGAGAGAGAGCTTGAAGATAAATCAGCGAGGTAGTTGGACTGTGTTGCTCAGAGACGGCCGGCACACGGATCCTAAAATGATATTACGGCTGGACTGTCCAGCTCCGCCTTCCCGCAGGCTGCAGTAGAGTTTAGATCGGGCCCAAAAAATCATGCCCATTTAATGCACTCACAAAAGCCGACACATGTTGTCACGGCCCACGATTTGTTAAAATGGGTCCATACCTCCGATCTTCCTCCAAACTTGCTCACAGTTAATTCTCCTGTTTTTCTTTTTTTCTTTACATCTTCAAGCTCCCTGTTGCTCTAAGCTACACAATCAGTGATGCCGGTAACGTGTCACTCTAATCTGACCACTTTTGCCAGTAACGAGTAATCTAACACGTTAATATTTCCAAACCAGTAATCAGATTAAAGTTACTTATTCAATTGACTGTGCATTACTATCATTTTTGTAATTTTCCTTAGTAAAATATATATTTTCTCTTTATTCTTGAGTCATGGGGAGTGATGTCACCTGCGCGAGAAGTCACGTTTCCAGCACGAGCAAAACTTACTCTTGTGTTAGACCATGCAGCGACACAAACAACGTGGAGGGAGGAGAGAGATGCGCGTTTTGTAGCTGGAAATGACAGTCATTATTTTGAGTTATTAAAAAATACAAAACACAAATGCTTGATCAAGGGCCCGGCCCGACCCGGCCCGAGGATAGTGACGGGAAATGTCGGCCCGACCCGACCCGCGGGCCTGTTCGGGTCAGGGTCGGGCTCGGGTTCGGGCAGAGAATCTAAACTCTAGGCTGCAGCCATTACCTTCTCTAATGATATGCAAACCACGCTCTACTTGCCCCTCCCCTCAGGCCCCTCCCTCTCGACGCCAAAACAATGACAGAAAGTTGAAACTGAAAATCAGTGACACTGAAAAAAACTGACATTGTAAAAAAATCTGTCACTGACAAAGAAGTGACATGAAGAAAAAATCTGAAGATTGTCATTGAAAAATACAAAAAAAAATCCCAATAAAATAAAATAAAACAATAAGATTTTCAGATTTTAATTATTTTAATTGGTTTCTTTTTTCAGTGCCAATACTTGTTTCAATGCCAATACAACTGTTTTCAATACAAATGTTTCAATGCCAATGTTTCATTTTTAAGTACTGGTTTTGTTTTCAATGCCAATTTTTTTTGGGATGCCAAATTTTAATGTCACCATTCTGGCTCCATACTTCATGAAATGTGAATGTCCTGATGGTCGACTGATGTGAGGACAGAGAAACACAAGTTTTTTCTGATTGTTGTATTCAGATGCTCAGCCACATGTTACAGTCCAGCTGGACCCAAATATTCAGCTATCAGGAGGTTTTTAGGTTGGTTGATTTATTAAAAAAACAAAAACAAACAAACAACAACGTGTCCGACTGAGTCCTACACCAGTTATTCCCACTCTGACTCCCTGAACTCCAGAGTGAAGGAAATGGTATTAGGACAGTCGTGCTTTACAGGAAATCTACCAAATGAAGAATCTTCCAGCTTGTTTAATGTTATTTTTGATGTCTCCACGGCAGCAATAGTCGGGACCAGAGGCCAGATGTTTTGTGGTTGTCTGTCTGTATGTATTTCTGTGAATGCATCTCAGTGAAACGACTCCAGGATTTTAAAAGAACAGACTGATCAGATTTTGGTGGTCAAAGGCCACTGTGACCCCACAAAACACGGGTTTGTCCTTTATTCAAGAATTCATACAATAATTATAACAACAGATTTATAAACTGATGAGGTGATGACAATATATACAAAAGGTTAAAGGTCTACCTCATCATGTTAGTCAGCACTAGAAGAGGACAGACTGTGAGCAGAGTTCATATTTGGTCCAAACTGAATAAGTGAGACATTTCTGTCAGAATCGGACTGAATGACATGTCACACCTGCAGATACCTGTGTGGACATGCGTGGACCGAAACTGTAACCCTCTGTTTCTAATTTAATTGAGATTTGACATCATAATCATTTAAATTTAGGCAGAAAGGAGGAGGGCTGTCTCTGGCCTGTTCCAGTCTGAGTCAGCTAGTTGTGTAAAGTCGTTCCTTTTATTTATCGTTTAATAATTGTTTCACATCTCGTGGGATGATGAGAAAAATCAGCTCAAAATAAAAATAACAAATCCGAATCAATAGTCATCAGAAACCAACTGAAGGAGCAACAAGCAGCTTTTATTAACAACACACAAGTCTGAGAAACACCTGATTGCATTCTTTTTCAGTTAAACTGACTCAGCTGGTGAAGTCTGCAACACACAAGTTTACTGACACAATAAAACATTGTACGTCTGCAGATAAGTCCTTCTTCTGTTGTGTATAAGTAGTATCAGTACCACTCAGTACTTTACTGTAACATCAGTTTTGTTTCTCAGGCATTTGTGGAGATGAAAAACACTCCTGACGCTCAGAAACTAGTGGATTATTATTCCTCCAACACTCTGAGGATCAACAATGACAGCATCAAAGTCTCCTTCTCTGGAGAATACAAGAGCCTCATGTGAGTACCACACCTGACAGAACCATCAGCTCATTCTGATCCATTGATTATTGATCAGTATTGATTCTTAATCCTGCAGGCGGGTGGCATCGGCTAAAAGGTACGAAGAGGAAACAACCAAGAGGATGAGGAGCTCGAGCCGAGAGAAAGAGGACAAGACGACAGAGAGAAAGAAGAGGAGGAGGACTAAGGACCAGGAGGAGTCCAGCAGAGAGATGAAGACCAGATCCAGGTCCAGAGAAAGGTCCACGAAAGAGAAAAGGTCCAGATCCAGAGAAAGGTCCACTAGAGAAGAAAATTCCGGATCCAGAAAGAGGAAAACCAGAACCAGGTCCACAGAAAATTCTACTAAAGAGAAAAGGTCCACTAAAGAGGAAACAGGAAGTTCCAGGTCCACAGATAAATCCAGCAGAGATGAGAGGGCCAGAACCAGGTCGAAGTCCAGAGAAAAATCCCAAAGCAAGTCCAGTATAGAAAGGAGGTCCAGGTCCAAAGACACATTTGGCAGAGACAAGAGGACCAGAATCAGGTCTAAATCCAGTGAAAAGTCCAGCAGCAAGAAGAGGTCCAATTCGTTTGTGGTCACAGTGAAGACTGAGCCAACTGGTGAGAAAATGCTTTAACTGAAACGATACATCAGAATGTTTTCACACATCGGGTTCTGAGGAGGGTTAAAGTTTAGTCTCCTGCTGGTAGTCATGCTGGTTACTATGACAACTCTGTAATGTACACTATGTAATCTATGCAGAAGGACTCCAGTCAGTGTTTTCATATTATTGGATTAATCATTTAATTATAACCTTTATTTAAAACATCAGTTAAACATAAAGTTGTACAGTAAAGTTGTACAGTTCTCTCAGTCGAACCCGGATTCAAACAGGATCTGAACACCTGGAGCGCTGAGCGATGTGCTACAGCAGGGACATGATGGACAGTTTCATCTAAACCATCAGCTGACATGATGATTCACTTATTCCCTCTTCACAGTCACTGAGTCCAGGACTGATCCAGATCTTGATCCTGTCAGAGAGTCTAAACCTGAGTCTGAGGAGAAGCAGCAGACCGAGGAGGAAGCGGAGTGAGTTTCTCCGGTCTTTAACATCAGAACTAACTTCAGTGTTGTTGTACAGTCAGTCAGTGAGTCCTGAATAAAAGAGTGAAAGTTTAAATCTTGAAGAGAAACTGAAGCAGGAAGTGAACATGTTGCAGGTCTTCTGCAGTGGAGAGCGACATCGAGGGGATGGAGGTGATCGGAGAGGATGGAGAGACTCTGGAGGAGGACGATGTGGAAACTCTGGACGATGCTGAATTAGAGGATGAAGATGATGAGGATGAAGCTGCAGAGAAAAACTCACCTGACGAAGGTAGGAACTATGGAAGCTCTTGGGGGGCAAGTGAGAAAACATTTTTTCCTGGTGATCCATTTTCAAAGTCGAATTGTTTTCTCTCATGTTTGACATGTACGGCGTTCAGGAGGTGACACGGATAAAAAACAAACATGCACATGATTAATAATAATAATAATAATAATAATAAATTTATTTGTAGAGCACTTTCAATCAAAGTGCTTTACAGAGATTAAAAACAATCAGGAGCACAATCAGTTACATTATAGTTACATCAAAACATTAAAAACAATCACAATGGAAATAAGAACAATTAAGACAAAACAATACATACAAATTAAGAATAATAAACAACAGAGAAGAGATGTGTTTTCAGTTTTGATTTGAAGGCATCAACAGAGCAAGCCAGTCTAATATCTTGTGGAAGACTATTCCAAAGTACTGGCGCGCGGAAAGAAAAAGCCCGTTCCCCGAAACCTTTCTTATTAACCTTCGGGACGCTAAGAAGGCCGGTTCCCTGGGAACGTAGGGAGCATGCAGGC
>CAEMYA010000123.1:168274-181453 GCA_903131615.1 Diplodus sargus
CATGCCTCCTCTTTTTTAAATTGTCCCGGTAGAACACCGCAGTGGTGTCATACAGCACCGGGTGCCCACAGACAGCTACTATCAGCTTCTCCTCCATGTTGCTATGAGCGACCGTAAACAACCGTATGTGAAGGAAGTGACGTCGTCAGCTTGAACTCGTCGCTGATTGGATGTCGCGGCGCGATGCCGCCTGAAAAGTTGGATATTTTCAACTTTATTCGCGTCGCGCCAGACGCTTCTTTCGCGCCGCGCCAGACGCTCCAGACGCTTCATTCGCGCCGCGCCAGACGCTTCAGACGCGCCGCGCCAGACGCTCCATTCGCGCCGCCGACGCCTGAATCGCGTGTCATCGCGCCATTTACATTGATTTTCAATGTAGAGTTGACGCTCCATTCGCGTCTATCGCGTTCGGTCTGAACGCAGCTTAATATAGAGATATCAGGCGGTTAAAAAAAATTTATCTAATTAATTACAGGATTTGTAATTAATTAATCTAATTAATCGCATTTTAATCTTATATCTGCTAAAGGTACCCAAATAAAGAATTCGAAGTCTAGGACATTACAAAATTGCATTGCATGACTAATCAATTGAATACACTGAGAAGAGAAGAACTTGCCGTTCAAAGGCCCTAGCAAACTTTACCTCACCGAGTGTTTCTGATGAAAAAAAATCTCCAGGACAGTTCAGTGAACTTTACCCCGGAAGACAGTCTCCGTCGGTTTTGATTTACAGGGGAGACACTTGAGACAAAAAACACACATTACATCATCATCATGACATCATCATCATGACGTGTACGGTCACGTCTCTTTAGGAACCGCAGCGCCGGCTTTCTGTGTGAATTACGTAGCGGTTCGTCTTTACAGCGATGTTTCTCTCTGTGTAAACGAACAACGGCGGCGAATTGGGGAACGACCGCTGCGGTGTTAATGTAGTGTTACTTACAGCTCACACGGCTGATCTGGACTGGAAGTTGTGTCGCGATTCTGCCTTCTCACAGCGAGAGACAGGTTCGTGAGTGTTGCCATTTCAGCTTCGATACGTGTAACCTTACAGCCCTACTCGCGACGCAGGTGGGAAGTGACGAACACGTCCGGACAAGTTCCTCGGTGCTTGCGCTACAGTGACGTGCACTGCCAAGTAGCCTACGGGTCATTCAATGGGCCAAATTTAAAATGCTTGAATTGCCACTCAGAATCTCAGAATTAATTGCGTTAATTTTTATAACGCGTTAATTTGCAGCGTAATTAATTAATCTAATTAACGCGTTAAACTGACAGCCCTAATTAATATGCAGAAATCTTGATTTTTTTTCTTAATAGCTTCCATGTCATATGACCCACTTACTTCTGAAACAGATTCTGTGTCTATCAAAAATATATAATGATAAAGGGTTAGGGTTAAAAAAGTTCTCTAATGCTCAAGAGGTTAACATGTTATTAAGCAGCAATGTCAACTTCTCCACTATTTTGTCTCATGTCTTAGATTCTGATTCTGAAGTCCTCAAAACGTTTATTTATTTACATCCAACCTCTTCCACCACCTGCAGTACAACCACGTGATTCAATTCGAAGAAATAAAAAAAGCGAGAAGCTTAGAATTCGTTTATAAGGGACTGTATTAGGGATGTCCCGATCAGGGTTTTTTACCCCGATCCCGATCCGAGTCCTTTAAATGTGACAAAGAGTCGGGAGGACAGATGCTTCTCCACGTAGCTGTGGTATTTTTCCCTCATATAAGTTGCCAAAGACAGTTACAGTTACTACGTTACTTTTTTTCGGTCCTGTAACGTTGCTTTGTGGGACATTTCTCTGCATTTAGTTGAGTGAAGGACCTGTGCAGTTATCGTACTGTCATATCGCACGCCCTCGCTCCGCGCCTCCGGCTTATCCGTTCACACTGGGACGGCTCACCAGTAATGCAGCCCTGATACTACCTCCAGAGGCGGATTAGAACCGGTGCGAAATTTCCCCCCTCTCCACATCTGAAACTTTCACACCGAGGAGGGTGCGGAGAATTGGCGCAGGATCCCCGCATGCGAACGGCAGTCTGAATGGGGCTCTTATCTGCAGTCAATCATGTCAGTGATTGTATCATCACCATCATATTGAACAAAGTGAAAACTGGTGGAAGCGACTTCCTGTTATTAATGTGAGGATTGTGAATGTTGTCTCTGTGATGTTCGGGTAATCAGAGTAGAGCTGAAGGATTTTATATCTGTATATAATAATATGTATAATCATGTTCTGTCTGGAGGTGAGTTGGTTCTGCAATAGGTGTTGGTAAATTTTGCTTCTTGTCACTTCATCTGCAACGTTTGTGTGTTTCAGGGTTTCATCGAGATGTCGACGTCTACAGAGGCTCAGAGAGCCGTGAAAGAGCTGGGCATCAAACGTGTGACATTAAAGGGCTCCAAACTCGTCGTCCAGATGTCCACCAAATACAAAAGACTCAGCTACGGGTCAGAGTCGCCAAACTGTCTCTATTCAGTCCTGTTCACTCGTCACACATCTGTGGTCACTAGCCCCTTTTAGATAGAAAGGTGGCACATTTGCAGCAAGGTACAGGCTGCAATCCTCCATCGTACGGCTGAATCTGTGCCGACTGCTGTACTCTGGCTCTACTCTACCTGACCACTGATGTATGGACCAGATAATGTCTAATACATCATTTCTCATCATTCACTTTATAAATTAGATAAAGATCTGAACGCAGTAAATATTTTTGGTCTCTGTCGTTAAACTCTGTCGTAAAAACTACTTGTGCACATGCGCTGGTGAAACAACATGATTGGGCTATAAGTTTCCCGGTTCGGCTGTGACAACGCAGGTGATTGGCTGTTGGTGAAAAGGGCGGGATATGCGCCATCTTTGGCATCGCAGATTTCCCCATTCAAATTGATCTCTGCTTTTAATTACCATGCTAACCGCTGCGGTCGATAACCACAGTGTGGAAAACTCGCGGCGCATGCGCAGCATACAATGTGCACTTGTTATGTAGTGAAGAAGACATGGCAGAGGGAGGACGTGATAGTAGCGGCCCTCAAGGCATTTTTCCACGTTCAAAGAGAACCAAATCTGGGCGTTTTCTGCTTATTATAAGAATGCTCAGGGACCGCTGACCATCACACTCAACTGTTCAGCGAATGCATGGTAAGCTAACCTTAAGCTCGGGTGCATGATGTATGTGTATGTCGAGTTTTCTCTGTCTAATTTGCTGGTGTCACTAATGATAACTGACCAGATAGTGGGATGACTGAATGAAGCTGATCCGTGATTTGGCACGTTATCTGAACCGCTTTGTATGTATGTATGTATGTATGTATGTATGTATGTATGTATGTGTGTGTGTGTGTGTGTAATAAAAATATATATATATATATATACACACACACACACACACACAACCTGTTTCTAACAAAAGTTATATGATCTGAATTGTGTGTTTTGTGATCTGTTGGTTGCACCCTTGCAACAATGACAGTAAGCATTAATAATGACATTTTCTATTCATTTTTTCACAGAGAGGATCTGCTGGTCAATCGAGTGCTACTGCCACTACATCTCATTCTACCTCTATAACGCAGACATTAAAGGACATGTTTCAAAAACAGGCTGCTTATGTGCCCTCATCACAAAAAGCCAATAACCTATTTTGCAAAGTTTTGATACATTCTTTTATACTTATTTAATGCTGATTTTGCAGTGTTTTGTTAAGGTTTTGGATTTGGACTAGCTTAATATATAATAAATCTATTTCAATATAAATCTTGGTGAAATTATTTCCATGTATCAGTGTTTTTTCAACATTTTGAAGACATGTTAAAAATACCAGGGTATACCAATAACCGTGGTGTGAAATTTTCATGCCATTACATCCATACTGCTGTGATCAGCTGTTTCCTGGTTTTAAAACTTCCCGGCTGTGGGTCGCACAACAGTGTACATCATCGACACCTCCGCCCATCCCACGCAACTGCCGGCAAATCGACGGTTCAGATTTACGTAGCAATGGAGGCGTAAAAAAGTGTACCCTCCGAGGTGTCAAATTGGCAGACCAAAACAGACCCCCAATATACCGCCTTCTGTCTAAATCCGCGCAATGATCCACAAAAAGGACGGCCAAATTGGCGGCTTGCTGCCCAGTATAAACGACTACTACTAACCCAATCCCTGTCCATCCTGTCCCATAGGTTTGCTGACGCTCAGGTGGTCGAGGATAAGAGGGGCGAGCGCAGGAGTTGGAGCAGCAGGAGGACTGAGAGACTAAACAAGGACGAGTCCAACAGGAAGTCTGAGGGGAGGAAGGAGTCCTCAAAGAAAGAGTCAACTCCCGAGAAGACCCCAGAGAAAGAGTCAAAATCTAAAAAGAATCAGAAGTCCAAAATGGCCAGTAAGAGTTCTTCAGAGTCCAGAATATCTCCAGAAAAGGAATCAGTTTGCAAAAACACATCCGAAGAGACCTCTAGAGCACTAGAAAACAATTCCGCCAATAAAAAGACTTCAGAGGAAGAGTCTGTATCCAGAAAGAGTCCAGAGGAGGAGTCACATGACTCAGACAAATCCTGCAGAGCAACGACAGAAGAGAAGGACTTGACAGCTGAAAAGACTGCAGAAACTGAGTCGTTAGCTGAAACAAGTGAAGAAAACAAGATGTCAGAGAGAAAAGTGATTGATGAGGACGACGAGGAGGAGAGTCACAAGACAGAAGATAAGATGGAAATTCAGGAGAAGGAACAATCAGAGGAGACACCAGGACCAGAACCACAAACTGAACAGGTACACACACCTTGGATGTTATCAGCAGCTCTGGAAAACAATCAGAGCTCACTAACGATCTGAGGTCTGTTTTTAGGAACCTGCTGCAGATTTGCCACAACACCAGTCTGAAACTGCAGGGGGTGCTGCAGAGCTGCAGGAACCAACCAAACCTGTTGGTGAGGAATCCACCTCAACTGTTTCTGATTGGGCCAGCAGCAGTGATACGTTCAGTCGCCTCATCATGTTGTTTTTTTCTCTCCTGCAGGAACCGAGTTTGTTCGACCGGTCGTCGGTTACTTCTGTAACTTGTGTCAGGTGATCTACGCTGACGAGGATGAAGCCAAACAGCAGCACTGCAGCAGTCTGACACACTACAGGAAGTACCAGGTGAGTGTTCAGTTTCCTGTTAGCCTGCTTAGCCGTCTGCTGCCGATTATTAACAGAACGTTTGTGTTTTCCAGGAGAAGACAGGTAAAAATCCATGGACGAGCTGAACCCAACGAGAACCGCCTTGTTCCTGGATTTTTATTTTACTCACGTCAGAAGGATCCAAACTTGAACCAAGCTTCTGTTGATTTCATTTTATTTTTTTGGTTCTGCTAGTGGGCACTATGGCAGGTTGATGGTTCAAAACCTGGCGTCACTTTAGTTTCTTCACTTCAGAGTCCAGATGTTGTTGAGTGACTGTCAATTGTAAAATGAGCAGGAACTGAACATTCTACAATAAAGCTTTGACTTTGTACTTAACAATGTCAAGTTTTCTTCTTTTATGGTTAGAAAAATAAAAATTACATTTCAGTTGGGTAAAATCCTTCATCATATTTAAGGAAACTTGTTTATTTAGAAAATGTCATTAACAGAAACATTCAGGCATAAAAACAAGAAACACATTCAGTTTGTTCTCCATGACGATCAGAAGACTACAGTAGAAACAAAAACAACTTTAAATCAGATCGCTAATTTAACTTAAAAGAAACAAATGTTAAAACCAGTTTGTGGTTTTTGGAACTACTTTCTGACCAACTCGTGTATCCATGCGCCCAGCACTTCCTGCCACTTGGCAGATGGAATCACTGTTTGTCATGAAGTAGTTCCAGGATTTCAGACTGACACCGCAAACTCTTTCAGTCGAATAGAACCAGGCTAGCTGTTTCCCCCCATATCCAGTCTTTATGCTAGGCTACCCAGAGTAAATTCAGACTCGATCCCAAAATGCTGCACTATTTCTTTAATCCAACACACATGTCTGCATTCAGCAGTCGTGATGTTTTGGGAGAGACAGTGTTTCAGCTCAGATTGATGATTAACTGACCATAATTTTTTCCTGAATATTAATATTTGATTCACCTGTTTGTCACTTACTTGACTGATCATTTCTCTCACAACGTGACATCGTCAGACGAGCTTCATCAGTCCAAAATCTAAAGAAACATTTTGTTTCCAGTTTCAATAAATCCAATATTTAAAGAAACAGAAGAAAAACAAATATTCCATCAACAGTTTCTTTTGTCGACATTTTAAGACTTTTTTCACAAAGTTCTGATGATTTATGGACCCACATGATTCATGAAAATAATTCTGAGTTGAAGCTCACTTACAGCTAACGTCTGTCCAAAAACACAAACCGTTTCCATGGAAACAGACATGCAAGTGTTGGACAGTGATCAGAGTCTTGTTAAACTTTTCTATTCATGTTGTTTTCACAGTCCGACTACAGCAGCTAGTCATTTACATCACAGACGGACACGCTTCACCTCCATCTCAGTTGTCACCATGGCAAACAGCAGCACTGCAGCAGTCTGACACACTACACATCGTCTACGTCAGATTTTAACGAACTGAAATCAAAATCAAATTTTTAAAAATCCCACACGTCTTCCTGCACTGGATGAAATCAGTGTTCTCACGCCGTCGTCTTCTTCCCCTTCTTCTTCTCGGCTTTGGTCTGCTCCTTCTCAAGATATTTCTGAAACGAGGAAACGATGGGTTACTCTCACTTGTCTGCAGCAGGTGTGGTACAGTTTGGGTGGAGCCGAGTGTCACCTGCAGCTTGTCGTAGTGCGCCTGGCTGCTGCAGTGCGTCTTCTTCGCTGTCTCTTCGTTGGAGTAAAACAGGAAGCAGACACGGCAGTAATAACCCATCTTCACATATTCAACACCTGCACAAACACAATGTTAATAAAGTGTTCACTGATGACGAAGACTAGTTGTGTTTATTCCTCAGGTTTTCACAAAGACAGAAGATAAAACGAAAAAAAACTCTTTAAGCTAAAACTGAGAAACTAAAAGGAGAAATTCACACCAGTGAATTATTTTCACTGCTGACAAGTTTATTTTTCTTCAGTTCACAACTTTTGATGTGAAAGAATTTTAGTGACTTTTATGATCACTTGTTAAAGTGAAACTCTCACCAAAATGCAACCTAGGCTTTGTTCTGTTGATGTATATGAGTCAAACCTTTGTGTAAAAGCATAATTACGATGAAAGAGGCACTTTTAAGATTTACCATATTTTCGTTTTCAGGTCAAACTCATTTTAAATGGGAGTGCTAGGGGAAAATTAACGATAGCATCAAAATCACTATTTTTAAAACACTAAGAAGGCTCGACACAACATGAAACTTTGCTTGTAGTATCACCAGGGTCTCTACACATGAACACGAGCATCGAGAACATTGTGTACACACAGTTTACTAAAAAGAAAGTTTTTGGACAACTCACCTAAGCAGATGTAAACCTTAACTGTCCTCCAGGTTACATTGCATTCGGAGAGCGACACTTCTCGGCTGCCATGACGGCGGCTAACAGAACAACCACCTACTCACGCGAGTTGTTCAAAAACTTTATTTTTAGCAAACTTTGTCTACACAAACTATGTTCTCAATGCTCGTGTTCATGTGTAGAGACCCTGGTGATACTACAAGCAAAGTTTCACTTTGTGTCGAGCCTTCTTAGTGTTTTAAAAATAGCGATTTTGATACCATCGCTAATTTGCCCCTAGCACTCCCATTTAAAATGAGTTTGACCCGAAAACGAAAATACGGTAAATCTTAAAAGAGCCTCTTTCATCGTAATTATGCTTTTACACGAAGGTTTGACTCACATACATTTAAAAAGCCTAAGTTGCATTTTGGCGAGAGTTTCACTTTAATACGACTCCTGAATATATATAAACGGAGTTAATAAAGTTATAAAATTGGCTTTGTCTCCTCCTCAAGATTTAAAACAGATCAGAGACGTTTTCTCACCGATGGGGCTGTCAGGGTCGAAGGGCGGCAGTGGCAGAGACGCCACGCTGGGTTTGTTTTCAGCCGGTGGGGGAGCCTCCATCTGTCGGTTCTGATTGGTCGATATCTCCATCAAATCAAGCTGCTCCTCCTGAAGCCCAGAGGAGCAGAAATCAGCTGACTGTAGATCAGTCGGTATCATTTCAGCGCTACAAGTTTAGCCTTATCTGTTTAATGTTAGCATGCTAATGCCCTAAACCATTGGTTCCCAATTATTTTTTGTCATGCCCCCCCAGAGGACAGAAATTTTTTCACGAGCTGAATGAGCCGTTAGCAGCTCCTGTCTGCAGTGTACTCATATCTGTTAGAATATGTTTCAAAGTAATTCATTACATCCATAACAGATTCTCAGGAGAGAGGGCGGCTGTGAATCAGGGGTAGAGCCTTGTTATTGGAAGGTCGCTGGTTCGATTCCCCTGGTCTGCATGTCGAGGTGTCCTTGGGCAATACTGAACCCCAAACTGCTCCAACACCTTGCATGGCAGCCACCACCTTCAGTGTGTGAATGTATGTATGAATGACTGTAAGTCACTTTGGATAAAAGCGTCTGTTAATGTGAATGTAAATGTCAGGAGTTCTGAATGGTGTTTTTCTCGGATTTCTATGTGGATTTATGGACTTGTTCTAGAGAGATGGTGAAAAACACGCAGTGTTTGTACTGTAAATAATGTGCAGTATAAACAGAAAGTGATCATGTGACTCACCTCCTGGCAGCTCTTCAGGTTCTGATCACAATCTTCAGGAATCTTCTCCATTTTCTCTTCTCTCTTCTCATCGATGCCACTCACATCAGAACTCTGCACCTCTTCCTCTTTCTTCTCCTCCTCCTCCTCCTCCTCTTTCTCTTCTTCCTTTGGTTTCTCCTCTTCTCCTCCCTCCTCCTCCTCCTCCTCCTCCTCCTCCTCCACTTCCTCCTCTTTGGGTTTCTTGGCAGGTGGTTCTTCGGGGTGTCTGGAGGGTTTCGGTGACGTGCTGCTGTTCTCTCTCTTGGCAGCGCTCGGACAGCGATGTCTGAACAAACAACAACAGTTTCACACGTACAGAATTCTGAAAAAGGAGGACTCTGAAAAGACTTCACCACCGAAGAAGAAACCCACCCGTGTTTGAGCTGTCGGTACTTCCTGCTGACGTAGATGGTCAGACGTTTCCCGCTCAGCTTTGGTGGATTTCCTTTACAGTGTTCAGCCATTTTCTCTGCTTCCTCTGCATTCTCCATCTCAATGAAACACTGGAGACAGAAAATACCAGTCTGACACACTCAACACACAAAGAGCAGTCCTGGTTCTGTTCGGGACTCAGTTAGTCCTGGTTCTTGTTCTGTACCTCTCTCTTCAGCCTGTTGGTAAAATACTTCTTGACTCTCCCGAACGGCTCAGCCAGTTTCAGGATGGCGTCGTCTGAGAATTTACTGGTGGGGATCTGCCCGACGTAGACCACCTTGCTGGACCCGCACTAAACCACAGACAGGAGAAACGTCAGGACAGAGAAGAGATGTCAGGACAGACTGAGACCATCATCTCACCATCGATGACTTTCTGGACACATCGATCAGTTATTTAAATGTTTTGATTTCCCCTGAACTCAAAGATCTTGGCTTTAGGCTGGCTTTAGGAGACTTTATGTTGACAGAAGAGCTGCAACCTTTTATCAATATCAAATTTATCACCGACTGTTCTGATAACTGATGTGATCAATGAGTATTTTTTTTTAATAACATGACTCCTGTCCCTTAATCTTCTATCTTACAGTTCTGGTCCTGGTCTCAGCTCACAGAGATCTGTTGGTCTAGAATCTACAGAACCATGATGAAGACCGTTTCACCTGATGAAAGTTTTGTGTTGAGACTCATCATACATATATTATTGATTCGACGAACATGTCAGGACTACCTCCACCACTTCCCTGCTCTGTCTCATATTTCATCCAATCTTCACCGTGTTTTAATTGTTTTGGGGCATCATTTCCCGTTTTTATGTTATCTGTTACCAAACCTTTGGAGGCGTGGCCTAATGCTACAGGAACATAGTTACTGTGGCGTGCCTTTAATGTCATTCCCGTAGCAACAAAATTCAGTAAAGATGTCTATGAAAAAAAATATAGGTGGAACTGAAGATCAGCAAAACACTGCTGCAGCTCTCCAGGTCTTTTTCTTTTATTGTTGGGTTTTATTATCATACATTTTAATTAATTTATTCATCTGAATGTTTTTTTTCCACATACCAATTACATTTGAATTTAAGCAATAAATGTTAACTGTTCTGATTGAAGACAGTCAGTAAAATTACAATAACATCGTTCATCACAACAAGATATGATCAAACCAAAGTAGTCATGTGCTGCTGGTTCAGGATGTATACAGTATCTCACAAAAGTGAGTACACCCCTCACATTTTTGCAAATATTTTAATCTTTTCATGGGACAACACTGAAGAAATGACACTTTGATACAATGTAAAGTAGTGAGTGTACAGCTTGTATAACAGTGTAAATTTACTGTCCCTCAAAATAACTCAACACACAGCCATTAATGTCTGAACTGCTGGTAACAAAAGTGAGTACACACCTAGGTGAAAATGTCCAAATTGGGCCCAATTAGCCATTTTCCCTCCCCGGTGTCATGTGACTCGTTAGTGTTACAAGGTCTCAGGTGTGAATGGGGAGCAGGTGTGTCAAATTTGGTGTGATCACTCTTAGAGTTGTTCCAATTCTGATACCAGTATTGGAAATGCCGCCGTACTGGAGTCCAGGCACTGATCCGATACCACGTAATTTATTAGAAATAGGAATCTATTTACCAGTTAGCTCTGACACAGTTCTTCTTCGCTGCTCTTAAAATAGTTGCGCTGTGCTGCCATTGGCAGCTGCTGTTTTAGAGGCATGAAGAAGAACTGATCACCTGAAGACAAGGAGCTAACGTTAATGCATCATGTTGGCGGTTTGGCAGTATTTCAACACTCGATGTTCCCACCAGTAAGACTGCAAAATATGCAAAGAAGCAATTTCAAGGGGTGGCATGAGTGTTGCAAATTTCAACACCAGTAATTTAATCAAACATTTGAAGATGCGTTACGCTAAAGAGCACAACGAATTTACCAAAGCTAAGGGGAAAAAGAAGGACTAACTGCAGCAGCAAACTCTGGAAACTGCCTTCCAGCAACGACATAAATTCCCCAAAGACAGCAAAAAAGCAACAAAGATAGATAGATTGGAGTTTATTGTCCTGGATGACCAACCCGTCTGTTGTCGAAAATGTGGGATTTCACCGCTTAATGGAGCATTTGAATCCAACATTGATGTTGCTTTGCGCGACAACGCTAGTAACATGAAGAAAGCCATGGACAAGATGGATGTACCAAGTTTGGGATGCTTCGCCCACACTCTCCAGCTGGTGATGCATGAAGGGCTACTGTCACAGAGAAGTGTGAGTGATGCACTGGCGAATGGTAGGAAGACTGTCGTGTGTTTCAAACACTCGCCACTGGCTACTACACGCCTGGAGGATATTCAAAAAGATCTCAAAATGCCCATCAAATGTCTGCACCAAGATGTAGCAACGAGGTGGAACAGTACCTACTATATGGTTGAGAGATAACTGGAGCAGAAACGGTCAATTTCAGCATATGGAGCTGACCACGACCTGCCAGTGACCCTTACAGTGGGCTTTACTGGAGAAAGTAATCACTGTTCTGGCACCATTTGAAGAACTGACCAGACAGATTAGCTCCTCCACCTCATCTGCAGCTGGAGTCATCCCCTCGGTCAGAGTGCTGAAATGCCTTCTTGCTCGGTCGAACGAGTTGGACACGGGTATAAAAACCATGAAAACAACCCTTCTTAAGGGCTGTCCAGAAAAGACTCAAGACCATGGAGAATGAGCCCTTGTACGCAGTTGCCACTCTTTTTTAGACCCACGATTCAAAGACAGGTATGTCTAATATTTTTTATTACATGTCTATATTATAAAAAAATGTTTTAAATGGTGTTCTGGATAACTACATATTGCATTATTATTGATTACTATTGCATTAATATGTTACCACTAAAAGCTACTATGAAGGAGGTTGGTTATTTGTTTATTTTACACATTAAGACATTTATTATCATTCATTGTTGTTTCAGATACTTCACAGGTGCACACAGCATCAAGCATGCCAAGGATGCTCTGACCCAAGAGGTGGAGAAGATGGAGGCGTTACTAAGCAGGACCACACCTGACGGAGTAGAGACAGTGCCGGAAAACCCCCATAAAGCCCCACGTATGGAAGCACAGCCAGACAACAGCAGCAGCAGCAGAAAGAGCAGCTTGAAAGGCCTGTTTGAGAAAATCCTGCAGGAGCCCGATGAGGAACGTGGGCCAAGTTGCACAAGCAAACAGGTTCAAATACAGACATATTTGACAAAGCAAATGGTCCCATGCTCAGACAGCCCATTCCAGTACTGGGGAGTCAACCAAAATTTGGTTTCCCACCCTGGCTGCCACTGCTGCAAAGTTTCTCTGAGCTCCTTGTACCAGTGTTGACAGTGAGACTGTTCAGTGCAGCATCCAACATTGTTGATGCAAGAGGGAACAGGCTAGGAGGACAGAGAGCAGAAATGCTCATCTTCTTGAAGAAGAATCTGCCTTTGCTCTTGAAATTATGAGCAATACTAAATTGCTAAAATGCCACTGCAAATGCCTACTTGTTTTAAAGTATTTTATGTTTACTGTGTAGCTGCTGCTCTTTTGATTTGTATTTTTTTTTATTGGTTACTTCATAGGTTGGTGTTGCACTTTTGTTATTGTTAATACTGCTCTATTTAAAGATTTGCATGCCTTTTATTTTAGTACATAATGGGTGCACTTTAAGTTTTTTTTAAAGGAATCATTTGAGTTGCTGTTGGACTACTTTTTTATATTGTTCTATTTAAATGCCCTTTTTTACTTCACAATATTGTGGCTGCACTTTAATATTTTTAAAAATTATTTATTCCTAGATTTATTTAGTTAAGTTGCTGTTGCTCTACTGTTTTATACTGTTCCATTTAAAAATACATGGCTTCCATTTGCTGTATTCATTCATGTTTTACGAAGGGTTTAACCTGAGAAAGGCCTTACCACAATGACAATGACATCACAGTCATGTAGGCGTG
>CAEMYA010000123.1:181480-212718 GCA_903131615.1 Diplodus sargus
ATATAACACACTGGTATCGGTATCTGTACTCAGTATCGGCCGATACCCACAGCACAAGTATCGGAATCAGTATCTGGAAGGAAAAAATGGTATCGGAACATCTCTAATCACTCACACCCTCTCATTCTGGTCACTGGGAGTTCAACATAGCAAAGAACTCTCTGAGGATCTGAAAAAAAGACTTGTTGCTTCACATAAAGATGGTCTAGGCTGTAAGAAGATTAGCAACACCCTGAAACTGAGCTGCAGCACGGTGGCCAAGACCATACAGCGGTTTAACAGGACAGGTTCCACTCAGAACAGGCCTTGCCACGGTTGACCAAAGAAGCTGTATGCACGTGCTCAATGTCATATCCAGAGGTTGTCTTTGGAAAATAGACGCATGAGTGCTGCCGGCATTGCTGCAGAGGTTGAAGGGATGGGGGGGTCAGCCTGTCAGCGCTCAGACCATATGCTGCACACTGCATCAAATTGGTCTGCATGGCTGTCGTCCCAGAAGGAAGCCTCTTCTAAAGATGATGCACAAGAGAGCCCACAGTTTGCTAAAGACAAACAGACTAAGGACATGGATTACCAGAATAATCGCCTGTGGTCTGATGATACCATCTGAACCAAATAATTTTATCTTGGTCTCAAGTGTGTGTGGCGGCAACCAGGACAAAGTCAAGTGCGTCTTGCCTACAGTCAAGCATGGTGGAGGTAGTGTCATGGTCTGAGGCTGCATGTGTGCTTCCGGCACTGTGGAGCTACAGTTCATTGAGCGAACCACGAATGCCAACATGTACTGTGACATACTGAAGCAGAGCATGATCCCCTCCCTTCGGAAACTGGGCTGTAGGGCAGTATTCCAACATGACAACGACCACAAACACACCTCCAAGACGGCCACTGCCTTGCTAAAGAAGCTGAGGGTAAAGGTGATAGACTGGCCAAGCATGTCTCCAGACTTAAACCCTATTGAACATCTGCAGGGCATCCTCAAATGGAAGGTGGAGGAGCGCAAGGTCTCCAACATCCACCAGCTCTGGTGAACTCCATGCCCAAGAGGGTTAAGGCAGTGCTGGAAAATAATGGTGGCCACAAATATTGACACTTTGGGCACAATTTGGACATTTCACTTAGGGGTGTACTCACTTTTGTTGCCAGCGGTTTAGTAGGGATGTGAATCTCTGGGTGTCTCACGATTCGATTCCGATTCTTAGGGTCACGATTCGATTCAAAATCGATTCTCGATTCAACCGATTCTCGATTCAAAAATTGATACAATGCATAGTGTGTTAAGGCAAATTATGGCATCAAAACAATACAGTTTGTATAAGATAATGTGATTTTTAAATAAACTGATTCCAATGATGTAATCACAAAAAGGCAAAATTAAGACAGAAGGTAATATCTATCTATGGTCACATTACGCTTTATAAGAAATGAGAACTTCCTCCATAAAATGCGCAACAGCACAACTTTAATAGCGCAACCTGCTGCAGAATGAAAAAAGCAAGCCCTTAAAGAGTGTTTTGACTAGATGAATATGGGTTTTGAAAAAGTTGCCGTCTCTCTGCTCGGGTGGAAGGTGCTGGCTACACTGTGTGTGGATGTTATGACCTGCACCTTCTTTTTGTGCACTTCTGTTTGCAAACAAGGGAAGCCATGTACTGCAGGCACAATGTCATAGTTAATAGCCGCTCGTATACTGGGCAGCAAGCCGCCAATTTGTCCATCCTTTTTGCGGCTCGGTCCGCGGATTTAGACAGAAGCCGGTAAATTGAGGGTCTGTCCTGGTCCGCCAATTTGCCACCTTGGAGGGTACACTTTTATCCAACTCCATTCCGATCTAAATCCCAGACGTCGTTATGCCGGAAACTGCGTGAGATGGGCGGAGGTGTGGATGACCAGCACTGTTGTGCGTCCCACAGCTGAGGAATTTTAAAACCAGAAAAGAGCTGATCACAGCAGTCAGTCCATCACTTCATCCGCGGACGTCAAGATGAGCAACTGGACAGCTGCTGAGATCCAGGAGATGCAGCGTCTCCTCGGTCTCTGAAGGCGTCTTCGCTGTTAGCTTGTTGTTGTAGTGGCTAGCTCGGAACGGTTGCTACTTTCAAATTAAAAGTCCCCCGCTAAGAACCCAGTTCTAAACTCCAATGGGGTGCAATGTCAGGCTCTTATTTTGAAGACAAATTCCTTGTCTTTCTTTCCCCAAGCTTGCTGCAACGCTGTGTACGGAGGCCCGTGGGGGCGCACAGAGACGGGGGAACGTTAATAAAAAAATAAATTTTTGAAGTTTATGAATCGATTCAGGATTGTGGATGATTAGAATCCCGATTCTTATGTGAATCGATTTCCCCCCCCCACCCCTACGGTTTAGACATGTTGTGTGTTGGTTGAGTTATTTTGAGGGGACAGCAGATTTACACTGTCATACAAGCTGTACACTCACTACTTTACAATGTATCAAAGTGTCATTTCTTCAGTGTTGTCCCATGAAAAGATATAATAAAATATTTGCAGAAATATGAGGGGTGTACTCGCTTTTGTGAGATACTGTATTTACTGTCAGTGTGTCAGAAGGTCGTTGGACATTTCTCTACTTTAATCATCAATAATCATTTCTGTGCCATGTGTTTAAAATGTGATAGCTTTGTTTGACAGTTCTGAAAGCACAGAAGCTAAAAACTTCTGATTTGTATGAAGTTTAAAACCTTCACAAGTTAGAATAAAACCTGCTGCCATCAGAGAGACTCGTCACATGAGCTCTGAGCAGGTGTTTTCACCTGGATGGTGGGGTAGCTCATGGAGTGACTGATCCTGACTGGGCGGCCGCACACAGATGCCGTGATGTTATTGCTGTAAAACTTGGCCATCGCTCGAGCTTCTTCTTCTGTCTCGAACTGAAGGTACGCCTGCTCAGGAGGACAGACAGGTGAACATGACAGATTCGTGTCAGACAACAAATCACTCACAAAGCAGGTGGTGCCCCTGATGGAGGAGATTAATCATACAGTCCTGTGTACCTCAGGTCTCAGGTCCAGCACCAGGTGTTTGACCACCTTCCCAAAAGGCTTAGCGAGTCCCAGCAGCTCGTTCAGGAAGTTGTAACCTCGTCTGAACCCAACGATGTTGATCACTCTCATCCCCTGACAACAACAACGCACTCAGTTTCTCTCCATCACTCACAGCCTTTAATGACAAACAGTCCACTCAGTCAGGACTCTGAGTGTTTTAAAGAACAGTCATATGATGGTTACTTACCCCTTTCCTGGTGTTGTCTGCACAGAACCAGAGACACAGATACACAATGTTTCATCTGAAGTATCACCACAAGCCAACAACAAGATTTAAATGTTAAATAAAGTCAAGCTCAAAGAAAAAATCAGTTCAGTAATAAATCGCCAGGTACCGATGATGTCCGACTGTCCGCCTGCTTCATCCTCGTCCTCAGCCAGTTCGTCCAGCGTCACAAAGTCCTCCATGTTCTCCAGGAAGTCCTGATCAAACTGCACAATAAGGGACATCATCAATTAACATCCAGATGTCTTCCGCTGGACAGAAACATGACATCTCTCACTGTGAACACTCAAACTTTTAGGAAGCAACGAAAATAGAACGCCCTTAAAGCTTAAAAATATATAAATCTAATGTGGAGCTTTAAACCATAAAAGACAAAGTAAACCGTATAAGCTCAGGAGACGTTAGAGCCTTCATTTCATCAGTAAAGTGTTATATATTAAAGCTCACCTCGTCTGCAGGCGGATCTCCCTCCACAGCCTCTGAACTCTCTCCTGGTTCTGCGTTCGGTTCTTCTTTGTTTTCATGTTCTTCAGTCTCTGTTGGTTCTGTTTGTCCCTCTGACTCCGCCCCCGGCATGACCCCACCATCAGCCCTACCCACAACTCCAGGTGTGTTGTCAGTGATATCATCATCATGAGGAACCTGTGTATACATGCACAGTATGTTCATTGTATTTCATCAAAAAACACGTCAGAATCAGTCAGGGGAGGCATTAATGACACATTAAAGGATCATTTCACCCAAAAATGAACATTCAGACATTATCTACTGACCCGTGATCACAGTCTCCAGAATCTGCTCTCCTGCAGACTGTGATCACAGCAGACGAGCTGTATGGAGACATCTGATGTTTCTTTGGTTGTTTCTCTGTTTTAAATACAGTCTCCAGCTACTTCAGTCGTTTAGCAGAATGCTGCAACTCTGTTTTACTGTGAAGCTCCAGAAATGTTCTGTGGACAACAACACTTCACCTGACTTTATATCATCATGGGGGTGATACAGACCTGAGGGGCAAGTGAAAACTTTTTTTTATGGTGATGCATTTTATAAGTTTGATCTAAACTGTTTTCTGTCCTGCGTTCATGACTTCAGAATTTCTGTCACATCTTTGTTTTGGAGAGGAAAGTGAATGAAGTCAGTGAAACATTTCTCCTCGAAAAAAATTTCTCACAGCTTCTCACTTTATTCTCTATTTATTCTCTCTATTTTTTTAATTATTATTATTTTGAAAAAAGAATTTCACAAGATTTTATTTTCATGTGTTTTCACAGATAATAATCAAAAATGATCATTCTATACTACATCTGCCAATACAATTATACTGGGAGACATGAACATCCACTTAAATACCCCCTCCTGCTGTCTTGCTGTTGAATTTCTTCAATTTTTGGACTGTTTCAATCTCACTCAACATGTTGATGTACCCACTCACACCGGGGGGCACACTCTCGATCTGGTCATCACGGACTCTGCCCCTATCAGCAATCTACAGGTGTATGACCTGGGCGTGTCTGACCACAAGGTCATCTCCATGGAGCTACCATTTCCATCCCCCCATATTAAGAAAAATCACCAACTCTGCTTTAGGAACCTGAAAAACATCAACCAAGAAAATTTGACTGTGGACCTCCAGTGCCTTCTTTCAGCTCAGCTTTCATCAGCCAGTGATTATGTGGATTTCTATAATAAAGCCCTGGGTAACATCCTGGATCTCCATGCACCCGTTAACACATGAACAGTCAGCTTCTCCTGTTCAACACCCTGGTTCACTAACGAACTGCAGAAAATGAAGACAGCTGGGCGTGCTTTGGAGCGTCGTTACAAAGCCTCGGAACTCACTGTGCATAAACAAGCCTGTCTGGAACATCAAAGGGCCTAGAGAAGTGTAAGAAATTACATAGTCTTACTGCTTGTGATCCAATGTGCTTAAGGACAGGAAGAGTTGGAGAATGACATTTTGCTTAAGGTGTCAAAAGAAGCCACAGGTGGCGACACCTCCCTCACTTGGGAAGATACACAAGTTTAGATAAAATGACATTTGCTGTCCCATCTGTTTACATCAAAGGGTCACTGTCCTGGGAAGACAGGATACACCCAAACATCAAAGAGTCATTATTATGTAAAGAAAATGTTTTATGACTGTTGTAAATGGAGGTAACCTCCTCACTCTGACTGTACTTAAAGAGACATCAATTTAGAGTTTGTCAGAAGAACGCTCTTGCCTTCTTCTCCACGCTGCGTGAATAAACGAGATATGATTCATTTCGCTGAAGTCTGAAGTTCTTCGGAGACTTAGCAACTCTCTACCTCAAAAAGGAGAATTTCCACTACAGAAGCATGATCCAAATTTTACTCCAACATAATAAAAGAGAATACTGGAAACTCTACGCAGCTATTCTCCACCATTAATCATCTCCTCAAGCCACAAACAGCCCCGCACATAGAAACTACAGAAGGACACTATTGCGTTACTTTTATTTATTCCCCCTTTTGAGCTCGGCAGTCATTTTAGCGTACTCGGTATCTACATATGTATTTTTAAAATGTCTTTCTGCATGGCAGACTGGCTCCTGCTCTCCCCGATATTTTGCCGATGAGGATCTGAAGGAGTCTGAGTCAACTGTTTATAATGGGACGAGTTCTCAACAACATACCTGCCTATCATTGCATTCAGTTCAGTCTGTGTCACAAGTTTTTGTGAAGCTGTTCGCAGAGCTCACGTTAGCCACACCAGGGGGGTATTCCAGAAAGGAGGTTCAACAAACTCTGAGCCTAACCCTGAACTCTGAGTTGACTTACCCTATGAATTGAAACAGTTTTCAGTTCCAGAACAGCTGATCTGAGTTAGGTAAGTCGACTCTGAGTATGTTAACTCTGAGTTGAGCTCGTGCCTGACGACTAGTAAAAAGCCATCATCAATTGAGCTCTGATACTGTGATTCACCATGGCAACAGGGGAGAAAACAGGAAGCGGACATTTTCTGGGGGAAAAAAAAGTAGCACGGCTGCGGCCGTAATAAAAATCACTGACAGAGTTTTAGATGCGGTCGTCTTTTCATTTTGAATTTAACATCACTTTCTTTTATATAAGCCTTTGAGGAAGTGGTTGAATGTTGTCCAATGTTTTATTTTATTTTATTTTAGCCTATTTAAATCAGCTGAAAATGACTTAGGCCATAGAAACAGTCTCACGATGGCTCCTCACTTTGGTTTTATTTCACATATTAAACAAAGTAAAAGTTTATTCAGTGGATATTAACTTGTAGTAGATTTTACCACCAACAGATGCTGTTTAACACACATCTGTGTCATAACATCCTGCTGAGTAGTTGAACATGAAGTGGTGCTCACATTAAATATTAGAGGCAGACACACACTGACTGTTTACAGATTCAACTAGAAGTCTTTTAATCTTATACTCAATGCGACAGCAACCTAGAAACACAGACTTTGAAATTATGTTGTTGGAAAAAATAAAATAGTCTATACTGATGGTTACTTTTGTAGTTATCCGTGGGAAATAAAGAAAGCCAAATGAAATGTGAGTTTCTTTTTCTGGTTGCTGGAAGGTGATTGATTAACCTGCCAAGTGATTTAAAAAAAAAAAGAAAGAAAAAAACTCAGATCTGAGCCGCTGTCAGACAGCTCCGTCAGACTCAGGGTTTCTTCAGGTAAACCTGCCAGTGAGCAGGTTAGGTTCACAGAGTAAGTTACCGCAGTAACAGACCCAGAGTTTAAGTTACCTCTCTTTCTGGAACTGAAAATTCAAGAGTTTCTCTCATCTCAGGGTTAACAAACTCGGATTTTTCACAAAACCCGCTTTCTGGAATACCCCCCTGGCCTGCTATCATCATCAACAGCGTCAGCAACAGAGTTTCTGGCCACTAGTGTTGTAGAAGCGTTTGCCGCTGAGAGATGCGTCATTAGATCAGAGTTGCTTACAACGTACGTGGTCAAAGGAGATTAAAGTGGTGTCTGTACTTCCACTTTGAAAACGTTAACATTCCCTCCGGACTCGCCTTGCTGCAGTTCACCTCTGCTAGTTTGTGTGTCTGAGGCTGATGTGTGCGTGTGTGGCTTGTGTGTAAACCGAACACTGCCACTAATTGGCTTAAGAACTCTCACTCAACGTTAGAGAGCCAATCATCATCACTTATGCGGTTGTCTAGCCCCTCCGTCCTCCCTCACCGGAGGAAAATAATCCAGCTCTGCAGCTCCGGTGGCTGAGAGCCGAGTCGGTGACAACAGCTTCAATGATCGGCTTCAGTTTGTAACGCGCCACATTTAATAGTCGGTCAGTTTATTTTTTTTTGTGATTATATTTTTTTTTGGAAAAGAAGACTTGTCATCATACAGAGTTTCTTCAATTATACATAACTCTCTTCCATTTTTCCTATTCAACCATTGTGAGCGTATGTACATGTAGAGGGGACAATCCAGTAAATTAACAAGTAAAAAAAAACAAAAAACTGAAAGCCGCAGTCCTCACGTGTTGTAGCTTTGATCTTGGAAACCAGTCAGCCTCTCTTTTCCAGAGCTTCATGTTCCAAAAATAGTCATCACTTAGCGCACTTGTTTACAGTTGCATTGCATCAAACTTTATATATATATATATATATATATATATATATATATAAGCATTTTAATGTACATCTAAATAAACAAAGGGCCACATCAGAGCTCCAAGAAGCCAGGAAGTGTGGGACTTCCATACATATGCTCAAACCTTATTTTAAGAAATTGAAACTTTATACAACAGAACCGAAGGGAGCTTACATTTCTACAGTTTTCATTGCATTAGAAGAAGTGGAGTTTGAAACGTCAGTCAAGTCAAATAAAGTCTGCTCGTACAGGGGTTATAAATTCGATCCATTTGTTCCAAATTTGGTAGAATTCATCTTTTTGAATCCTTATACAGTAAGTCAATAGAGTCACTCTGTCTTAATAGTTGGCCCCGGGGTTCGATAAATAAAGCAAAAAGATGGGGGGAAAGTGGGCAGCCCTGTCTTGTTCCCCTCTCCAAAATAAAAGTCTGAAAGGTCTTCGTTAATTTTTATCTGTGCTGTAGGCTTATCATATATGGTCTGAATTACTCTTATAAATCCGTCCTGGAAGCCGAATTTTCTCATTACTTTATGCAGAAACAGCCACCTAACTGAATCAAAGGCTTTTTCTGCGTCCAAGCCTACAATCATCACCCTTGTCGTATCTCTTCTTATTTGTTCTAGTATATGTAAAGTCCTTCTTATGTTGTCCTGGGTCTGTCTGTGTTGGATGAATCCTGTCTGGTCTAAATGGATGAGATTAGGTAGGAGTGTTTCCAATCTGCGGGCTAAAGCCCCCCACACACTGCCCAGACGTCCACCTGTCTTAAGGCAGCAACACACCGGCCCAACCATTGGACGTCTGAAGTGTTTGGAGAGACTCGGACGAGGTCGGGAAAATTTCTGTTTGGTGTGTCAGCTGCATCTGAAGCTTTCAGAGCCGTTCGGACATTGTCTGCTCCGACTGAGCATGCGAAGTCTGAGGAGGAGGGCTGTCGGACGTCTGAGCCATTGGATTCTCTGATTGGTTGTGTGCCATCTGAATGGCCGTTCTGATTGGCGGTGTGCTAGCGAATCAGCGCGGTGTGTGGGAGGGCGGAATACTGTGTGCGCTTTGTTTTTCTATGGACTCCGTTCCGTCATTCCTCGTTTACATGCTTTGCAGTACTGGCACGCGACTAGCTGTTATTATATCCGTTCAGGACAAATTAATTTGTGTTCGTTTGGTAGCCTAATGCCTCGCTGCATGTTTAGTATGCAGCTGTTTTTATCTGAAATAGTTAAGTTTTGTTTTGATCGAAAGTAAAGAGAGCTGCGTGCATAAGCCTCTCGTTTACAACTCACAACACAAGCGCCAGCTGCTTATTGCATCTCGCGCAAGCGCAGAACTTACACGCTACTGTGGAGTAGGCAGCATGTCAAAGCGGTGTGTTTCTATGCAACTTTTCTGCCGAACGGGTCAGACGAGAGGCAACAGAGTGGTCGGAGAGTGGTCGGATAAGGCAGTTGGACGTCTGGGCAGTGTGTGGGGGGCTTTATCCGACCACCACAAACGAGAGGCTTATGCACGCAGCTCTCTTTACTTTCGCTCAAAACGAAACTTAACTTTCAGATAAAAACAGCTGCATACTAAACATGCAGCGAGGCATTACCAAACGAACACAAATTAATTTGTCCTGAACGGACATAATAACAGCCAGTTTGGTGCCAGTACTGCAAAACATGTGGACGAGGAATGACGGAAGGGAGTCCATAGAAAAACAAAGAGCACACAGGATTCCGCCCTCCCACACACACCGCGCTGATTCGCTAGCACACCGCCAATCAGAACGGCCATTCAGATGGCACACAACCAATCAGAGAATCCAATGGCTCAGACGTCCGACAGCCCTCCTCCTCAGACTTCGCATGCTCAGTCGGAGCAGACAACGTCCGCGCGGCTCCGAAAGCTTCAGACGCAGCTGAACACACCGAACAGAAATGTTCCCGACCTCGTCCGAGTCTCTCCAAACTCTTCAGACGTCCAACGGTTGGGCCGGTGTGTTGCTGCCTTAAGATGGAAGTAAACAGTTTATAGTCCACATTGAGGACGCTAACTGGTCGATAATTCCTGCATTCCTGCTTGTCTTTTTGCTCTTTGGGGATGACTGAGATAATTGCTTCCCTCCAAGAGAGTGGAAGTTCTCCTTTCTGGAGGATCCAGTTAAATGTATTTAGTAGTAAAGGCGATAATTGTGGCTTCAAGATCTTATACCACTCTGTGGTAAATCCGTCAGAGCCTGGGGCCTTCCCGGACTTTAATTTAGCAATGGCTAAGTTTAATTCTCTAGCAGAAATTGGTTGTACCAGACTCTCACTCTGTGAACTACTGAGTGTGGGAAGTTCTAAGGAACTCAGGAATGTATTGATATGGGTTTCGTCGGAGACCTGGGGTAGAGAGTATAGTTCTCAGTAAAATATTTCAAAGCTCTCTTGGATTTTCTCTATTGTGTTTTCGACCGTTCTTGTTATTGGATGCTTTATTCTATAGATTGTATTTTCCATTTGTTGTTTCCGTAGCCTGTACACCAACAGTTTTGCTGATTTACCCCCTGCCTCATTTCTTTGTTTCAAGAAGACACACTTTTTCTGGGTTTCCAGTATATATTTTTCGTCAATTTCACTCTGTATTTTTCTTATTTCCTGTTTCAAATTCAAGTTACTTTTCAAGTTACTTTTATTGCTGTCAGCCAATTGCAGCTTTTTGAGTTTTATCTGTAGATCTGTTAACTTTTGTCCTTTGAGTTTCTTCATATGTGAAGTGATGGAGATAATTTTCCCCCTCAATACGGCTTTCAACGTGTCCCACAGAATCGCTGGTGATACTTCTCCTGTGTCATTAAGATCAAGAAAGTCTCTGATGTCCTCTTTCAACCTCTCCAGTACTTTTATGTCATTGAGTATATGCGAATTCAACTTCCATAAAGTTTTCCTTCCTTTCCTTTCTAGAGCTAGTGTCATAGAGATGGGGCTATGATCTGATAGGTCAATTGTTGCAATATTACAGTTTTTAATCCAAAATTTATCAGAGCTGAAAACAAAAAAGTATTCCAACTTGGAGTAAACTGAATGCGGGAAGGAGTAGTGTGTGTAATCCTTGCTAGTAGGGTGTAAATCTCTCCACACATCTATGATGCCCAACTCTCCCATTAGTGCCTTTAGTTTCCTAATCAGAGGCCGATTCTGTGGAGTTGCTCTTGAAGAGTCCAGTGCCGGGTTTAGCTTAATGTTAAAGTCCCCTCCGCATATTATGACCCCCTGTGAGTTAACCATTAGGTCAAAAACCCGTCTATAGAATAACCAGTCACTTCCCGGTGGGGCATAAACATTCAATAAAGCTATTACAGACCCCTCTATTCTCCCTGAGATCTTAATAAATCTTCCCCCATCATCCACCACCTCTGATATGTGTTCATAAGCAAGTGCACCTGGTATAAGAATTGCAACTCCTCTCTTGTGGCCTGACTTAAATGAAGAGGAGAAAACCTTTCTAAAACCCATTTTTTGCAGTTTTGCATGTTCTGATTGACTCATGTGAGTCTCCTGAAGGAAGGCCATCTGTGCTTTTTCTTTTCTTAATTTTGACAAAATTTTGCTTCTCTTAATTGGATTCAGAACCCCATTCACATTAAAAGAAATTTCACAAGTCCACTTTGCATATTATAAATAAAGTGAAATGTTCGCTCATCTCCACTACATAAAAAATAAGCAGTCCCTTCATATCAAAATAACAGTAATACGAAACAGAACAAGAACAGTGGTTATTTCTAACCGGGAACATCAAACACTTTCTCCATACTTCCAAATGTGAGGCTCTTTCACATTTCAGCCTTGACTCTGAGGGATAACCTTTCTTCCCTAACTGGGTTGGAGGGCCCTCCGCTGTCACAACAGCCATGAACAGAAAAAACCCTCTTTAGTGTCTCGACCCAATACAGGGTAATTTAAATCGTTTCGTCTCAATTATAGCTTCATCATAGTTTTAAGCTTTTACTTGCTCCAGAATCCACATAATCCACGTGTGGATTCACACTTCAGATTAGTCATTATCCTCTCTTTGATCGCGTCTGAATACTTGCAGCTTTTCTTTGTATCCCGGTACTCCACCGGCCCGCGTCTTGCGCTGACTAGGGATGTCGACGCCGATATGCCCTTATTTGGGCAAATTTGTATCGGCGAACCCTCCAGTCTAAGCACCGATCCGATCCCTTCCGGATTCCACCAGGCATTTCTCCCGGCGCGCCATGTGATCATGTGATGCGCGCTGTGGACGTGCACCCGGTAACAAAACAACTACAGCATGTGCTGCAGCAGAGTGGAGCGCGTTTGAGGACAGAGGATACACAATGTCAGCAGTTTGGGAGTTTTTCACGTTGGATTCACCCACCAGCAAAACAGCAAAGTGCAAGGTCTGTGCGAAGGATATGCCGAGGGGTGGCACAAAGGTAGCCAATTTTAACACAAGCAACTTAATTAGCCACTTGGAGAAGAAGCATGCTAAAGAGTATGCTGCTTTCGCCGAGAACGAGAAAAAACAAGGACCGCAGCAACAGAGTATTGAAGCCTCACTTATTGCACGGCAGAAATATCCCATCGAGAGCCCACAAACAAAGACAACAACCCAGTTCCTAGGTGAAATGATTGTTCTCGATGACCAACCCCTTCAACTCGTTGAAAACATTGGATTTCGCCGCTTCGTTAACCATTTAGAGCCAAAGTACCCCATGCCAAGTCGTCATCACGTAACAGACAAAAACCTCCCCATGCTGTATGAGAAAGTGAAGGAATACGTTGCCGATCAGATAAACAAAGCAGAGGCTGTAAGCTTTACAACGGACATTTGGAGTTCGAGCGTGAGCCCTGTGTCTACGATAAGTTTAATAGCACACTGGGTGGACGCCTCCACACTTACACTTAAAAATGCGGTTCTGCACGCAACTGAATTCCGTGGGTCACATACTGCTAACGCCATTGGCGAGAAAGTGAGAGAGATGTTGGCAAGATGGACGATCACCATGGATAAATTCCACATTGTATTGCGCGACAACGCAAGCAACATGCGGAAAGCATTCGAGGACATGCAAGCTGCGAGTTTGGGGTGCTTTGCCCACTCGCTCCAACTCGTGGTTAAAGAAGGCCTGCTGTCACAAAGAAGCGTGAAAGACGCGTTGGCTAAAGCTAGAGGAATAATTGGACATTTTAAACACTCACCACTGGCTACATCACGCTTCGAGGATATCCAAAGAGAGCTCGGTGCGACCGAAACAAAACGTTTGCTCCAAGACGTGGCGACACGGTGGAACAGCTCGTTCTATATGATACAGAGCATGTTGGAGCTGAGGAGGGCCATTTCATCATATGGAACTGAACACGAGCTGCCATCAACCCTCACAGCCAACGAGTGGGCTTTGCTGGAGAAAGTCGCCCACGTTCTGGAGCCTTTTGAAGAGGTGACCAAAAAGATCAGCCTCTCTACCTCGACTGCAGCTGAAGTGATCCCCCATGTATCCTCGCTAAAAATAGCTCTTGCTGAGGAGACCCCAGAAGACACTGGTACAAAAACTATGAAGACCACCCTCCTAGAGAGTGTCCAAAAAAGATTTGAACACGTCGAAAAGGAGTCCTTGTATGCAGTTGCAACCCTTTTGGATGCACGTTTCAAAGACAGGTATGTCCATTTTCCAAGTAACAAACAATATGTAAAATAGTCCAAATCTGTAACTTTGAATATTAAATATACTGCTCACACCAAAACAACACAATGTAAAAAACAAACGTTCACAACATTTTGCTAAAACAAAATATATTAATTTAATTTTACATTGATCATTCTTATGTTATTTTGTTCTCAACACATTCCGCTGTGATGAAAAAAGATTTTGAACTGGAACATTTCCTTAATTGATATCTAGGATGTATTATTTTGGTGTTCCCTGAATTTTATATATATATATATATATATATATATATATATATATATACACACACATACATATATATATATATATACATATATATATATAGCAGCAGCAAAGCATCAAGATCTACTAGCTTTTGTGTAATACTAATAACTTTTAAACAGGAGGTTATTGTTTAGAGACTTATTACCTCTCATTGTAATTTGTTTCAGATTCTTCACAACTGCACACACCATCAAGCATGCAAAGGATGCACTGGCCAATGAGGTGGAGAGAATGGAGAAGTCTTTGGGCTTAGCTGAAGCAAGAGGACCAGCAGAGAAGACCCCACGTATGGCAGCACAGGCTGAAGCAAGCGGCAGTGGCAGAAAGAGCAGCTTGATGAGGGCATTTGACAAAATGCTCCAGGAGCATGGGGATGGGGCGTTAGGTGAGGCGGGTAGCCCAAGGTCCGAGCAAATTCGCACATATTTGTCTCAGCCAACAATCCCACAAGAACAGAGCCCATTCCAGTACTGGAGAGACAACAAATCAACGTTTCCCATCCTGGCTGCTACTGCTACAAAGTTTCTCAGTGCTCCATCTACCAGTGTAGATAGTGAGAGACTGTTCAGTGTAGCCTCCAACATTACTGATTCAAAGAGAAACAGGCTAGGAGGACAGAAAGCAGAAGAACTCATCTTCTTGAAGAAGAACTTGCCAGAGTTCTTGGGGTTGAAATTGTGAGCAGTGCTACTGCTGGTTTACGCAATGTGTAAGTCTACTTGAAAAGCAGTACTGATTTAGTTTGTATTCGTGTAAGCCTACTTGAAGGGATGTTTTTGGGTAGAGTTGCCATAACTTGCCAACTTGGCATACTGTATGTGGCTGGCTGCTTCCCCCCTCCCCTGTAATTGTTGATTATTGTTATTTATGTTGAACAGCCTTAGCCTATACAAGTTGGAATGCTGTTGCAATACTGTTTCTTTAAAATATTTCTAAAAAAGAAACTACCAGTACTTAGTGGTTGCATTTAGGGATTAATGTGTATTTCTCTATCCCATATTGTACCTCATTATTTTGTGTTTGCCCACCTGTTGAAGATTATTTGTTACAGAATTACACTGTATTGCTGCACTAGTGTGATAACTGGTAACTGTATTCCTGTTTACTTGTTTACTGAGTAGAATATGCTCACTTTGTTTACTGAGTAGAATATGCTCACTTTGTTTACTGAGTAGAATATGCTCACTTTGTTTACTGAGTAGAATATGCTCACTTTGTTTACTGAGTAGAATATGCTCACTTTGATTTTACTTAAAATATCGTTGCACTACTGTTGTAAGTGATACAACAGCTTAAAACTTAAAATGATTATTTATTTAGAAGTTTTTAGTTGGAGTAAAATAAAAGAAACGCTTCTGTGGCATTCATTCTGTGTATGCTCTTCTTATTAGTTAATGTTTTTAAAGGGTTTAACCTGATGACAGCAATCATATCATGTAAGGTAGGATACAGCTGTTAAAATTATAATATTTAATTGCTTTTTAAGCACTCTTATCGGAAATGTTATCGGTATCGGCTGACATGGAATTCTGGTATCGGAATCGGATCGGGAAGGGAAAAAAACGTATCGGGACATCACTAGCGCTGACCCCTCGCTGGCTGCCATGACCCCCGCTGGATCCTCTCGAGAAGAGACGCCGGCTGTGCAATAACTTTTACAGGCAATCCCCTGTCCGCCAGGTCCGACGTTGCAGGTTTTTGTCCCGTCCTCATGGAAGACTCTCAGCCGCGCCGGGTACAAGGTCTGGAACTTTATGTCTTTCTCTTTCAGAGCCCTCCGTGTCTCTGCATATTCCCTTCGCCTGGCCAAGATGAACGGAGCGTAGTCATGGTCGAGGTTGATTTTGCAATTTCTCCAACTGAACCCTTTCTTTTGCCATGCTAGCTTAAGCACTTCTTTTTTTACTCTGAAACTGAGGAATTTAATGAGGATGGACCTGGGTTGTGCACCTGTCGGGGGCTGCGGTGCTAATGCTCGGCGAGCTCTTTCTATCTGTAAATCCTTCGTGTCCGGTATTTCGAGGTTCTCTTTAAGCAGCCTCTCCATGAAAGGGATCATTGCTTTGGGCCACATCCTCTGCCCCTTCGGGTACTCAATATATCCTCACATATGTTCTCCGTGCTCGACCCTCTTGGTCTGCCAACTTAGACTGGAGCTGCTCCTGTAGCTTTAGCATTTCTGCTAATACCTCTTCCGCGTTTTGTAGTCTCTTTGTTTTCCACAATTCTTGCTTTGGCCTCGTCCAGCCTCGCATTAGTCTTTGTGATTTCCCCTTTGATGTCTTCCAACTGTTTCTTATTGTCTTGTCTGAAGTCGCCTAACTCTCTGAGAATCAGGGTCAGGTTCGCCGGCTCCTCTCCACCTCCCATGTTGTCGCTGTCATGGCTAGCCGAGGGGGAGCTAATCTTAGCCTCATCGTGTTGCTGCCCCTTAATGTTTTTGTCGGTGTCCAGAGCGGGTTTTCTACCCTTTAACTTAGAAATCACCCTCGCCCGTCTACTTTGTATATTCAACGTGAACTAATACTAATTATATTTCCACTTTTGGGCAAATTTCTACTTCGTTTGTCGAGAGCGTTTTCAGTACACTGTCATCTTGTTGGCGACCCGGAAGTCCTCCCAGCGCAGTTTATTCTAACGCCGTTATACGCGACACTGGCTATGACTTGTCGATTTGTATACAGATGCGCGAAAATTTTACTCTACTTTGATCCACTTTATATGGATTTATTTTAGGAGCAAAATGCAAATGAAAGGGTTGAAATCCGTACTCGCACGTGTGCTCCCTTTTTATTTTTTTCTACTCGCACAATCTATTTTTAGGCGCATATGCGAGTAAAATGCTTGCACTGTACAGCCCTGCCTTGGCCCCACCCTCTTCACACTCTACATGCTCCCCCTTGGCCAGATCATTAGTCGCTTTGGAGTCTCATTTCACTGTTATGCAGATGACACACAACTGTACATTAAAATGGACGAAGCACCTCTGCAACTTTGCTTCCACCATCACCACTACTATCACCACCTGTCTGGAGGAGATAAAGGCATGGATGAAGCACAACTTCCTGCAGTTAAACAGCTCCAAAACAGAAGTCATACTTGTTGGCACCCCTCACCAGATCCAGTCATCCTCCATAACCAGCATCACATTTCCAGGCAGGTCATTCCCCTCTCCACATCTGTCACCAACCTTGGTGTTATATTTGACCCTCACAGGCTCACATCAAACGTCTCTGCAAAAACCTTCCATCACCTCAGAAATATTGCCAAACTCCGACCCTCACTCTCCTTTCCTGACGCCAAAAAGCTCGTCCATGCCTTTGTCTCCTCCAGGCTGGATTACTGCAATGCACTACTGATTGGAACCCCCAGCAAGAGCATCCAAAGGCTCCAGTATGTGCAAAACAGTGCTGCTAGGATCCTGATGAGAGTGCGAAAGTATGAACACATCACACCCATCCTCCATTCACTTCATTGGCTTCCCATCTCTGCCAGGATTGATTACAAGGTCTCCCTCCTCACTCACCAGTGCGTCCATGGCAACGCCCCCTCCTATCTTAAAGAACTGCTAACCACACAAACCTCATCTCGACCCCTCCGCTCGACCAACTCTCACCGTCTTCACCTCCCCAGGACAAAGTTCCGCACCTAAGGGGAACGAGCATTCTGTTCTGCCGCCCCTCGTCTATGGAACAGCCTCCCTGAATACCTGAGGGCACCACAGACTGTTGAATTTTTAAAAAAGGACTTAAAACTTTCCTTTTTAGCAGAGCCTATGACCACTAAGTTGCTTTTGACTTTCAGGTGTTTTTCTTTTACTAATGTTTTCTTTTATTGGTGCTTTTCCGGTAGAACTTTGAGATTTATTTAAATGTAAAGTGCTTTACAAATTAAATATATTATTATTATTATTATTATTATTATTATTATTATTATTATTATTATTATTATTAGAACCCATCTAAGATTGTGCCGGTTTATTATTAGGGTTCTAACCCCGAAGGGGTAGAACCCTTCTAAGATTGTGCCGGTTTATTATTATTACCTTTCTAAGATTCTAAGATTTCTAAGATTGTGCTGGTTTATTAGGGTTCTAGCCCCGAAGGGGTAGAACCCTTCTAAGATTGTGCCGGTTTATTATTATTATTAGGGTTCTAACCCCGAACCCTAAGATTGTGCCGGTTTATCATTATTATTATTTGTTGTCTGCCGCTTGAGCTCAAATTCCCGTGAGCTGGAATGGGCCAGAAACTTGAAACTTGGCTCAATGATTGGAAATGATGTGCATCAACTTTTATTAAAATATGAGCCCAGTGAGCCAGATGGTGGCGCTATAATTAAGGATTTAAAATGTGTTTTTGGGAAGGCCACGCCCCTCACACAGTAAGTCGTATTGACTTGAAATTTGACACACAAGTCCAGCTCCATGTGCTCTACAAAAAAGTCAATCGGACCATGAAGCTCCGCCCACTTAGATTTTTTGCTAATTAGCATAATGTGAAAAACAGTAAAATGAATAGAACTTTTGAAAGATTGACTCTATCAACACCGAATTTGGTACATGGCTTTGGGTACACAGTACTGGGAATCTGTCTACCAAAGCTTGTCGAGCTCAACCTATAGGGGGCGCTATAAATGCAACATATGCATATCTCAAAGACCATTGGACGGAATTTCACCAAATTTGGCATGCATGCTCTAGGGGCGAGTATTAACAAATATCCTGAGTACCATGTTGATTGGTGAAAGTGGGCGTGGCCTTTTCGTCATTAACCATCATTGTTTGCGTTTTATTCATTTATGGCAAGCTGGAAGGACCCAGAGACAGGAAACTTGGTACGTTGCATATAAATGACGTCCAAATGCTGCTCCAAAAATTTCATCCCGATCCGTCAGATGGGGGCGCTATACCATAGGGTGTGAACTTCGAAAGGCTCTCCCTGCCAAGCCATAAGTGCTATTGACTTGAAATTTTTCAAACATGTCCTCCTGATAGTCCTCTACAAAAAAGCCTATTGCACCAAGAAAGCCGCTATTACAGATTTTTTGCTAATTTGCATGATGTTAAAAACAGTAAAATGAATAGAACTTTTGAAAGATTGACTCTATCAACACCGAATTTGGTACATGGCTTTGGGGAATAAAGACATGTTTCTACTATAAATGAGCCGGATTGGTCAAAAAACATGGCCGCCACGGACCAATGTATTGTCACAATGGGCGGGGCTTAGACATGATTGGCCATAACTCCCACACCCTTTGTCCTATCATCACAAAACTTGGTGGGTAGGTTCACAACAGGACTAGTAATCTGTCTACCAAAGCATGTGGAGCTCAACCTATAGGGGGCGCTATAAATGCTACACGTGTGTATCTCAAAGAACATTGGATGGAATTCCACCAAATTTGGTATGCATGCTCTAGGGGCGAGTATTAGCTACTCTCTTGAGTGCCATGTTGATTGGTGAAAGTGGGTGTGGCCTATTCGTCATTAACCATCATTGTTTGCGTTTTATTCATTTATGGCGAGCTGGAAGGACCCAGAGACACGAAACTTGGTACGCTGCATATAAATGATGTCCAAATGCTGCTCCAAAAATTTCATCCTGATCCGTCAGATGGGGGCGCTATACCATAGGGTGTGAACTTCGAAAGGCTCTCCCTGCCAAGCCATAAGTGCTATTGACTTGAAATTTTTCAAACATGTCCTCCTGATAGTCCTCTACAAAAAAGCCTATTGCACCAAGAAAGCCGCTATTACAGATTTTTTGCTAATTTGCATGATGTTAAAAACAGTAAAATGAATAGAACTTTTGAAAGATTGAATCTATCAACACCGAATTTGGTATATGGCTTAGGGGAATGAAAAGACATGTTTCTACTATAAATGAGCCAGATTGGTCAAAAAACATGGCCGCCACGGACCAATGTATTGTCACAATGGGCGGGGCTTAGACATGATTGGCCATAAACTCCCACACCCTTTGCCCTATCATCACAAAACTTGGTGGGTAGGTTCACAACAGGACTGGTAATCTGTCTACCAAAGCATGTTGAGCTCAGCCTATAGGAGGCGCTATAAATGCCATTAGCATGTTTTTGGGAAGGCCATGCCCCTTACACAGTAAGTCGGATTGACTTGAAATTTGACAGACCAGTCCAGCTCCATGTGCTCTACAAAAAAGTCAATCGGACCATGAAGCTCCGCCCACTTAGATTTTTTGCTAATTAGCATAATGTGAAAAACACTAAAATGAATAGAACTTTTGAAAGATTGACTCCATCAACACCAAATTTGGTATACGGCTACAGGGGATGAAAAGACATATTTCTACAATAAGTGAGCCAGATTGGTCAAAACACATGGCCACCACATGCAAATGTATTGTCGCAATGGGCGGGGTTTAGGAATTATTGGCCATAATTCCCACACCCTTTGCCCTATCATCACAAAACTTGGTGGGTAGGTTCACAAGAGGACAAGAGGAGTAATCTGTCTACCAAAGCATGTTGAGCTCAGCCTATAGGGAGTGCTATAAATGCCATTAGCATGTAGCTGAAAACACAATTTGAAGAAATCTGGGGCTTATCATGTCTGTGTGTTGCACAGATCTTTGAGGGACACGGAGGCCAATGTCATCAACTGCGGGGGATGAGGGTCAGGGTGGCCGGTTTGGGGCAAAAGAGGTCAGAACCTGTGGATTGCCGCTTGCGGCTATATTTATTATTATTATTTATTATTATTATTATTATTATTATTTAAAAAAAAGAATTTAGAAGATTACCCTGCCAAAACACTTTTACTCAGTTTGACACAATAAAAAATAAATTTTGTTTTGACTCAGTGACACATCACAGAAAGAAAAATCCAAGTGAAAAAGAAATTCACGAGAATTTTTTACTTGGTTTCACACAAAAAAGATCTAATGAAGGAATTCAGAAAAACGATTCTGCCAAACACAGTTTTATTCATTAACAAACAAACAAACAGAGAAAAAATAAGTTAGAAAGATTCTCGAAGTACAACAACATTTTTTGTTGTTGCACCAGTTGTCAGTTCATAACTACAGGAGGGAAAACTATCAAAATCAGACAGAAAATGGATCACTATTAAAAAAGTCTTCACCAGATCTTTATTTGCCCCTCTGGGCTTCTGTAGATTGAGGAGAGAATGACTGCATTTTAATTTCTGGGTGAACTGTTCCTTTAATATAAGTTAATAAATGTGTTGTCTTCCTAGCCGAATGTCGCTTTATAAAAAGTATCCATATTTAAAACATAAAAACAGAAGTTAATCGTAGCTTCTAAGATAAGACACTCCTCTTACACAAGTCGACTAGTCTGAGTTTAAACTGAAGCTTCACTGTCGTTAAATCATGAAGTCATACTTTGTGCTTTTAATTAAAAACTTCCATCTATGAAATGGGATTCTTATTTTGATTATTTTTCTAACTTTAGGAGTAACAGTGTGTTTCCATGTTTCTCACCTCCTCCTGCGGGACGTCCTCAGATTCCTCCACCATCTCCTTCACAGACTCTGCTCTCTCTGGCTCCTCCCCCTCTGCGTCTCTGTCATCTCCCTGCTCCTCCCCCACCTCCTCTCCTCTGTCCTCCCCCTCCATCACTCCTGAGACCTCCTCCTCCTCTGCTGCAGGCTTCACTTTGTTCTCCTCCTCCTCCTCCTCCTCCTTCTTCTTCTTCTCCTCTCTGCTCCTGGAGCCAGACGAGGATTTGGACGAGGAGGCTCTGAGGGAGCTGGAGAAGGTCCTGCCTCCAGAGCCGAAGGAAGAGGAGGTGGTGTTCACTCCGCGATTCCTGGGGCCTCGACTGTCTCCAGCAGCACCGGCCTGTCTGCGGTTCACACTGAAACCCAGCCAGGAGAATGTAATGTGAGCAGGGTTTCTGCGGCTGGATGTCAGAATGTTGTTGTTGTTCACTACGAAATGTACAAGACCGCAGCAGCCCACAAACCATCCAACCATCCATCGTCAACCGCTTATCCAAAACCGGGTCGCGGGGGCAGCAGCGTGTAGCGAGCCCCAGACTTCCCTTTTAGTCTAGGCAGAATTTCTTAAAATGTGCTTATTTAAAGTGGTGGAGGCATTTTGTGAATATTTATCATATACAACATTTCTAGGGGTATTAAGGGGTGCTGAATCCAAATCTGCTGTATATGAAGCTCAAAAATGCCCCAAAATGCCTCAAAATTGAGAAATCCAACATGGCCGCCACCGCCAGGCTGAAATCTACTTTTCAGTGTATCTTTTTGACTAGACAAGGTAAAAACATGAATTAAATGTGCTTTTATAGGTTTTCCTACATGAGCAATCCAATGGCATATTCAGATTTGAGATATATATAAAACAAAATACAAAGTAAAAGAAGCCTGAAAATAAAAAATAAAACATAATAATAATAATAATAATGATAGCTGAGCATGTATTCACTAAACAACTATTTTTGCAATACCTAAGCAGTTTCTTCACATTATATCTCAAATCTGAATATGCCATTGGATTGCACATGTAGGAAAACCTATAAAAGCACATTTAATTCATGTTTTTACCTTGTCTGGTCAAAAAGATACACTGAAAAGTAGATTTCAGCCTGGCGGTGCCGGCCATGTTGGATTTCTCAATTTTGAGGCATTTTGGGGCATTTTTGAGCTTCATATACAGCAGATTTGGATTCAGCACCCCTTAATACCCATAGAAATGTTGTATATTATAAATATTCACAAAATGCCTTCGGGGTTCTGATTTTGTGAAAACTGACCCTGTCTATTTCCCCGGCCACATCGGCTTACTCTGACTGGGGAATCCCCAGGTGCTCCCAGGCCAGAGAAGAGATATAATCCCTCCACCTGGTCCTGGGTCTACCCCTAGGTCTCCTCCCAGTTGGATGTGCCAGGAACACCTCCCTAGGAAGGCGCCCTGGTGGCATCCTCATCAGATGCGTGAACCACCTCACCTCAACCATGCCTTCTCCAGATCCACGAAAAACATGTGGACTGGGAGATTGTACTCCAAGACCCCTGCCAGAGTAAAGAGCTGGTCCATTGTTCCATGACCAGGATGGAATCCGCATTGTCCCTCTTCGCAGCCCACAAACACCCGCTATAAAGCAGCCAACATTAGCGGAATGATTTAATCATTGTGCCCCGTATGAGAATAAATGGTCCCAGTGGACAGCCTTTACATATGCAGTCACAGTGCATATCGCTAAAAATATGGTGCCCATATATACAGTGGAAAAGCCGGATGTTCATCCATATGCTGAAAACATCCGACCCCAAATTTGTGCTACGAAGCCACAACGGGGCATGTTTTAAGCCAGAGGTAGTAGACAGGCTCGTCTTAGTGGCCAAAAATGTGTAAAATAGACAGCAAGCACACACCTCATGTACTGTACATCTACCTACATGTCATGTTTACTATGCAGCATGCAGATGTTTCATTTAGTTTACATATCTTCAGGGATACAAAATACTGTTTGTAAACAAAAACCTTTTTCAAAAAAGTATTTGATGAAAGTTATGTTCACACTTTATCAATCCCAATGGGGAAACTAATCTGTTTTTATAAAAACATGCACTCTGACATGTTGAATTTATGTTTACAAAAGCATTTTATCCAAAAGGGACACATTTTTTTCAAGCGAGTTTGAAGGCACACTGTTTAAAATGGCAGGGCAATTTTGTTTCAAATAAAAGCCTTGAAATAAAAGCAATGCTTTTAATAATTTATTTGTCATTTGTAATTTGTTTTAAAAAGGAAAAAAAATCTATTAAAACCGTAAATTGAGTTTGGTGTGCCAAAATCGGAGATTCAATTTTTAGGCCTTATCGCCCAGCCCTAAAACACAATGTTATAAAACAGGTGTTGTCATCACGGTAACCAGGTGACTGGAGGTGTGGTCTGACACTCTGTACTCACTTCAAGGTCTTGTACTTGGTGCAGATGTTGAGGCGGATCGGTCGTCCTTTGATGTTGAGCGGGTTCACACTGTAATACTTTACCAGCATCTCAGCATCCTCTGGAGTCCCCAGCTGGACGAACGCCTGGACAGATGGACACAGGACAGACAGACGGAGACAGACAGACTCAGCAGCGTTTCACAGCTCAGGAAAGTGTTCAAATCCATCATTCTGAGCCAAAACTACTGGAAAAACAAAAAGTGATCATCCCCCAACTGTTAAAATCTCTTCAGATCAACACGAGTCACCTGGCTGACATTAAAATCTGTGACAATTTTTACTCGGGTGAGAAACAGGAAGTGTCTGATTAAAGGTCTCCCAGCTCACCTGGTCTGTTAAGAAGAGGTGTTTCTCCACAATGCCGAAGCGTCCGGCGATGGTCAGCAGCTCCTTTTTCTTCTCCTCTTCTCTGGGCAGGTTGGAGAAGAATACCACCTGGCTGCCTTGACCTTTGACAGGTCTGTCCATTGATCTGTCCATCGATCGGTCCATCCGGTCCATCGACCTGTCCGTCAACCGATCGTCTTTCTGAAGGTCAAACACAAAGACTGTCAATGTCAGAGGCAGGGGACGTCGTCACACAGGGAGAGGACGATGGTGGAGGCTGTTACCTCAATGACCAGCAGTCTCTTGGACAGGTAGAAGGTAAGTGGTTTGCCGTACAGAGACGCTGGGTGCTGCTCGTAGTAAGTGACCATGTCCAGAGCCTCCTCGTGACTGTTCATCTCTAGGAAGGCCTGACGGAGACAAATAGGTTGGGATATTATCAGTGAACTTTGACTACCAGTGATGATAATGAAGATTTGACAACAAAGTGAGGTTGTAGCTCAGCTGTGGATGTTAAACCTGTTCACCTTGTTCTTGAGGACCAGGTGCTCTTTAAGGCAGCCAAACGGCTCGGTAAATGCGAACAGAGTCTTGTTGCTCAGAGGCTTCCTGTCATACTTTACCACCACCACTCTGCTTCTCATCTGACGAGAAAAGATGTTCAATTTGAGGACAAACACATGACAGCCCAAATATTAAGACATGTAATAACTGTGCTTTGAACTGAAGACAGAGAGCAAACTGACCTGGTTTTGTCTAGACTGGTTCTTTCCTGACAAACCAGGACCTCCAACTCCAGCTGACACACAAACACACTTAACATCACAGACTGTACAGAGAAGCTAATGTGATAAACACATGCTGAGGAGGAGGTGATGAGGAGGAGTGTGTGTAGTGTCTAACCCCAGCTGGAGGACATCCCTCCTGATGTCTGGACTGAAGACAAGGGGGCTGGTCCCAGCAGCCCTGCAGACAGGTTGGGGGTGTCCAGAAGACCTCCGCTGAAACACAGAGACCAGCTGACAGTCAGAGAACAAACAGCTGCTTCAAACCAAACTGACAACATGAAGGACTAATGTGTAACAAAGCTGATGAGTCACTTCACTGTAATGTCAACCAACACTAGAGCTGCAAGATATATGTTTGAGCATCGTCATCGTGATGTACATGTGTGCAATAGTCACTTGGCAGGGCCTGTGATGAAGGAGGCAAATGAACTAATCTAATTTCAAGGGTACCTGACACACACTGAACATGCATCACATTAGTAGGGCCCTATGATTTCCGCGATCACGGAATCGCGGACGGAATCGCGGAATTGGCCGATTAAAACGGAATCTACTTTTTAACGCGGAATATTGCGGAATTTGACATAATTTCACTGAAATGCTGTTTTCATGTGGAAGAGGAACGTATGTCTGGGGAAAACTGCACAGAGGGAAGCAAATCTGGGTGGCACAACAAGCCGCGTCCGCCCCCCTCAGTCCCCACAGATTGAGCTCCCCCGTCAAAACATTGTAAGCATGGTGAAGCGGCTGCCCACGGCTCCGTCTTCGTCGGCGAAAACACTGAGAAACAGTCAGAGCCGAGCAGTTCCCGAACGACTTTTATGTGTCAGTTGAACTGTTGTTTTGCAAAGAAGCAGACCTGAGAAATCATTATTAAAGGTGTAATTCGTGAGAGTTAGCCACCTGTCCGATTCATATTATCGGCATATAATACCAGAGTGACTGCTAACAGTAGCTGCTGTTAGCTAGTTAGCCCCGTTAGCCGCAGCCCTCTTAGCTGACTCTGCCTGGGCTGGGAGCCCAGAGGACAGCAGGAGGGCTGGTGTTTTTACTGCTAGCTGGTTAGTATGCTAAGTTGACATAACGTTACGAGTATAATTTCTCATTTTGTCGGTCATCTTTGCAAATTTTTTTAATATTTACAACTTAAATTTTCAGAACAATTTTGGTATGCAAACATGTCCTGGACCTGCCTGAAAGCTGACCATGTTTTTATTCAATAAAACCCAAATGAAACCCATAAAAACACAAAATATACTACTGTATGAAGACATGATGAAGTCAAATGTTTTTGATGCACTTTACTGTACGGTACAGTATTGAGGAAGTATGTTTGTCACCTCAATAAATTTAAGGTAATTTATATTTATTTTGTGTACATTTTAGTCATTTACATTAAAAACACACTGTTTTTGGTAGTATAATAAGAGTAAAAGGTAAAAAAATCGGGATTCCCAAAAATTATAACGGAAAAAACGGAATTCCCAAAAATTAAAACAGAAAAAACGGAATTTGGGAAAAAATAAAACGGAATTTGGGAAAAAATAAAACGGATTTTATAGGGCCCTACATTAGTTCTTAATCAGTGTGCCAAGCAGACCACGCCCCTGCACATGGAGTGAGTCGCTGGTAACAACATTGAAAAATGAGCAACAAACAAGAGAAAATCACGAAAATGAAGACTTGGTGCCAAAAAGAAAAGCAATGTCAGTTATCTGGAATTATTTCGGCTACAAGAAGGATGATATTGACCAAACACGTGTTCTGTGTCGGCAGTGCCTTGCATCTGTTGCCAAAACGAGAGCTAACACAACTAATTTTTTTGATCATTTTTGTCGGTACCACACAGCTCAGTACGACAAAAAGAGGTAAGATCAGTGCAGGTAAATTGTCCACAAGACAGCAGCAGTGCAGCATAACAAAGTGCTCTTCAGTTCATCTGATGAAAATTCTGGTATTTTTTCATATCGCAAGGTTAGTTTTTTCCAATATCTTGCAGCCCTAACCAACAAAATCGGTCAATCATAATCAATTACATCTTTAACTCACCCTCTGCCTGAGGACATCCCAGGCTCCCACTCTGGATACCTGAAACATTTACACAACATTACATCTCCAACAGGTACGCTGTGTGCGTGCGTGCGTGCGTGCGTGCGTGCGTGCGTGCGTGCGTGCGTGCATTTCTGACTCACATGTTGAGCAGCAGCCGTCTGTTCTCAGCATGTTGAAGTCCGTTCAGGTGTTGGTTCCACTCCTACAGATTCAGACAGTAACTGACGCTCAACAAACTCATCCTCTCACGTTAAAGGGACAGTTCACTCAAATATTAAAGCATTAGTCGCATCCTTCATTATCCTCACACAGAATCTAAGCCGAATTGAAAGTTTGATTGTTACAGTATGATCAGCTTTATCACTGCAGGACAGAATCGGAGAAACTAACGTGAAGAAGATCCGATCGATCTTTACCATCTGGATGTGACTTCCACTGTAAACACAACCAAGGCTGCAACTAATGATTTTTTTCACTGTTGAATTATCTGTTAGGTCTCCAAAATTTAAGATAAGTCTGATAAGTCTGTTCTTAAAATGTCTAAATATACTCAGTTTACCATCATAGAGGAGGAAAGAAACCAGAAAATATTCACATTTCACAAGCTGACGGCAGAGAATGAGACAGTTTCATTGCAAAATCAAAAAATCAAATCAATTAATTGTTTTTTAAAATAGTTGGTGTTTAAATAAAAAATTGACAACTAATCGATTAATCATTGCTGCTCTACACATCATATCCAGTAAAATTAGCTAACTCTGAGGAAGATGAGTTGGTTCCATTTGAGTGTGTGTGTGTGTTATGCTATGACATATATCTGCATCACAGAGGTAGAAATGTGTCGTATATTCATTATTTAGCGGAGGGATGCTGAGACATGGGTGAACAGATCAGAGAACTGATGACTGAAGAGAAACCTGACTGACGCTGCAGAGCTTCAGCTGTAAGATCATGAGGACATGAGACATGCTGTAAGATGATTTAAACAAGGAAACTGGAGCTCCAGTTTGACTGAAGTGGACCAAAGACCTGAGTCGTGCTCAGTTTTCCTGAACTGAAACATTTAACGTTAGTCCAAGAGGAAAAGAGGAAGGAGGCTGGACGGTACTCACCATGGTGGAGTGAACATCAAAGTCACAAAGAGAGCACACGTGGGGGAACATGGAGGGCATGACTCCCAAGAAGTCTTGGACTTTTCCGTTGGATGGGGAACCCATCTTCCTCTGCATAAAGACAGGGTCGGAGGTGGGCGGCCCCATGCCCAGCCCGCTGTAGGAGTCATGGTGGGAGAGCTCAGAGTACGGCCTCTCTCTGCCTCCTCTGCCACTGCTGCCGCTGCTGTAATTTAAACCATATCCCCCGCTGGAGGAGATGGGCTGCATAGAACTGAACCCAAAGTCTGCACAGGACTGACCCCGGGCCGAACCCTGACCCAGAGAGGGACCGCCCATCCTGCTTATGGGCATGTCATCCCAGCTGTCCCTTCCACCTCGGTACGCAGATTCAGAGGACATGGAGGACACCAACCGCCGCTCTCCTGCGTCTCCCTTGCGGCTCTTGAGCTGCCTGATGATGTGTGGCAGCGTCTCCACGCTGATGTCTTCTTCAGGGATCTCTGCCAGAGCGTCCAGATCAGAGGGCGACAGCCCCAAACTGGCAAAAAGCTTCATAGTGCTGCCAAGATTGCTGCTGCCACGCCGGGACATCTGGGAGGCCCCATCCTGACCCTCCATGCCGCCACCCCCACCCCCCACCCCCACACTTGAGGACACGCCCCCCATCTGCCGGCTGGATCGCTGTTCATTCATGCTGAAGTTCAAGGTCTCGGCGGCGGCGAGGAGCCCCCGACCCACGGCAAAGTGTTTCTGAGCGTCTGACTGCGACTTCTGAGACATGACGTCACAAAGAGGAGCTGCTCTCTGGCTTCAAATGTCTCAAGACAAGAACGAAGCAGGCGGCAAAACAGTGTCTGTGTTTGAAGGACGGGGTAAGTTTATGTCAGTTAATGTCTTGTGCTTAAGTGAAGGGGACTCCTCTTCTCTGTCTGATTCTGCTGAAACACAATGAGGCAGAGACATTCTTCAGATGCTGCCTCCACTAAGAAACAGGAGCCAGTGGAGAGGAGCATGAACAGCAGAGGAAGAACATGACTGAGTGATTAGCAGCCACCTGAGCAGATGAAAGTTGTGAGGCAGTTAAAGAAGGCTAGGAAAGGAGGCAGAACAGACTATAAAGACTCAAATTCACCTCAGACCAGCAGGGAGGAAATGACCTGATGTGAACAGAGTGATGGAAACATCATCACTGAGAGCCAGTGACAAATATCACAGAGGTGTGATTAATAAAAAGCCTCTTGAGGAATATAAACTTTCTGTTTGAAACGTAAAGGAATAAAGAGTTTCCAATTATAATGAAAAAGGGAAGAACTGCACCCAATCATAACGAAATTTTACCTCGTAGCTCTCATTACCAAACGATGGGGAGTCAACTACATGAGCATTTTAACAGTTTAACTATCTGACTAGTGAACATCTGGGGAGGCTGCAGTCGAGTGAAAACTGGTGACACAAGTTTTGGTGGAGGACAAAGCGAGGAGCTACTGTGAGCAAATGGGGCTAGCTGGCAAAAACTGCAACCTCTATTAAGTAATCGTTCCAACTTACTGACATGGTTTGTTTTTTTAATTCAGGATCACTTATATATGAATAAATACATGAATGAATGAATGAATGCATACGACGGCAACAAAACAAACAATGATTACTTAAAGGAACACATGAAGCTAGAGGCCGTCCCGCACAGTGGAGGCTTAACTTTTAGGGGGGGCTAGTTTGCTCCTGCTGATGCTAGCGGTTAGCCAGCTAATAAAAACATAGTTTATAGCTTCACTCAAGGTTCAATTTTCTCATGTGCAAGTTTTACATACGGCTCTGTTAATAAATACAATGTACATTACACTCTTACCTTAACTTTTCGTTACACGCAATGTTAAGCTGATAGCTAGCTAGCTGGGGCTGCCTGCGCAGAGAGAAGCTTCAGACCTTCTTCTTCTTGTTTCACGGCGGCCATCTTAATAATGCACGACCGCCATCTTCTGCACCGGAGTATGAACAACGCGCCTCCGCACACATGTGCTGTGTCCCAATTCAGGGTCTGCACACTGCTGCACACTTCAAGGACCCGCCCTTTGCGGTCGTCTTCTTCTTCTTCTTCTTCTTCTTCTTCTTCTTCTTCTCATACGATTCCGGCAGTTTAGACGCTATTGAGCGTATTACTGCCCTCCACAGGTCCGATGATGAACTAGATTTTTACATATAGTCCTGTATCGCGCAGGAATTGCAAAATTGCCTTGGAGATCAATTTATGGTCCTCACAGTGTCTAAGCAAAGAAAAAACAGAAAAAGCCTGAACTCCAAGTCCTAACATTCTCTCAAACAATGCCCGTCTTTCTGTCCTATATTTCCTACACTCCAGAAAAACATGTTTTGCTGTCTCAGGACTCCCACACTCACATAAACCAGACATATGCTTTCCCACAATAAACAAAGAGTGATTTAGCCCACAGTGAACCAGTCTTAATCTACACAGTTTAACTGAATCGCTACGGGACTGAAAGATGCAGGCACGCCCGCCGATAGGGGGGGACAAACGGGTCTGTTGTCCCGGGCCCAGGGTAGAGGGGGGGCCCAGAACGGGGCCCTCATTAAATTAGGGAATAATAATAATAAAAAAAATGTAAGTAGGCCTATTTGTGGGGAAAACAAAAAGTGTAATATTTCAGTTACATAAAAGCATTTTCATTGTTTTCTTCCTAATTGTCCTTGAAATAGTGGTCAAGACCCCCCCAACACAAAAATAGTTTGGCCACTGATCAAAACAAACCTAACAGCCCAGCTCTAATGTTATCGTTCATTAGCTTGTATAGAAGCTTAACACCACACGTTATCTTTGACAGAAAGTTGAATTTGGTAGCTCCGTCAGAGGATGAGACAGAGAGGAGAGAGCTCCAGCTGCAGTCCGGTGACAGAGAGTGATGCGGGAGGGACGGAGTCAGGCTGCCGGTGAGAGAGACGGAGTTTGAAAAAGTCTTAAATACGTCCATATTTTGCGCATAGGTCTTAAATTACACTTAGTTGGGTATGTACGTTCATTTGCCGCTTCCGTCATCGCCTTTTGGTTTTGAGGAAATGCGTTGGTGAGATTCACAGTCAGCTCCGTGTGTTGTTCTTCTGTCTGAAGTATCAGGAACGTAAGTGGCATTT
>CAEMYA010000123.1:227095-246062 GCA_903131615.1 Diplodus sargus
TTGTTTTTTTTTCACATGTCGTCCTTTACTTTGAAATCTGGAAGAATACCTTCGTGAGACCTTCAATTTATTAGCGGGAATAATAACTGTAAAAGTCTTGTATGTTTCATGGTGCTGATGTGAGACTCGTATTTTCACCAGTTTTCCATGTTTGGTGCACACAGAAAAACAGAAAAACAAAATATTGACTTGTTTTTCGCCAGATTAAATGGAACAATTGAATGATCAGATGATACACGGGCCAGGAATAGATTCCAGAAGATAAAATGCCATTTATATTCTGAATAAAGGATTTTAATTATTGGCCATAATGTTGTAACCATCCAAAGTAGAGTTACCACAAGTTATGAGATTGTGAAATAATGGTATATGATCATGTAGGAGCCACAAGTTCGTATGATATCAACCTTGTTTTAAGAAAAACATGTTTTATTCGCCACGTCATGGAAAAGTGCTACACTACCCACAGTCCTATAGTGTAACAGCAACGTCTCTGATTGGTGGAGCTCGCTGTTACCATGGAAATGTTTACCAAACCCGCGAATTTCATGTCCACTAGTTACTGCTACCACTGTAGTAGTGTTGTAGTAGTGTAGTGATTTTTACCCCTTTCGACATTCTGCTCCTCATCTCTAAAAAGAACAACAACAAAAAATGCAGTAGGTCAGAAAATGAAATCATGGTAGCTCTGTGGTAAACGATAATAGAGTTCAGTGGTAGTAGTAACTAGCAAACATGAAATTCATCAATTTCTATAAAACCAAAGTATGGTGGTTAGTCAAAAATATTAGCTTAAAATGTATGTAGATATAGCTACTAGTACAGGGTGGGCCTAATGAAACTGATGGTTATATGGGATGCTGGTAGCTGGATAGAGTAGCTGGAAGAGTGTAAAACGAAAATAAAACATCTGGAAAAACGGACTGAATCACTCACAAAAGATAATGATGACATTAAAGGTTGTTTATTGAATCAAGAAGGATACAAAAGGCGATTGTGCCTCCGCATCAAAGAAAGAAAGGAGAAAATTAATGAAAATATCAGAGCAGAAGTGGTGGAGCTTCTGGGTAGAATTGCTCTGGACCTGAAGACGAAGATTGACAAAGTGGTCAATGTTGTCCACAGAGTGGGCGAGCGACGGAGAACAAGCATCGACAATTCACCATTCTGTTTGTGAGACGTGCAGTGAGAGATGACATCTGGAGACAGATGAGGGCTTCTCCTGTATGTAAAGAAGAAGGAATCCGCTTTGCTGAAGACCTGACCCAAGAGGACTGGAGGTCCAGGCAGGCAATGTGGCCAAAAATTGACCAGGCTAGAAAGGAAGGCAAGGCTGTGGGCTTCAGGGGCCCATTTGGTTTCATAGTAGGCAAGTGCATTGTGGTTGAGACCCCAGATATGGGCTGATATTTGAATGTGAAATAGATACATGGAATATTTTGAAAAATGGGTCTTTGACCTCAAGACTTTTCTACTACACCCCCATGTAGGAGACACTACCTTGATAATAAGATAATTAATTACTGGCAATCAGTAACAATTTAGACGGGGCACCACCTTCCTGTTGATTTATTCTGAATAACTGGAAGGACGTTATTCAAAACCCAATTGTACAAGTCTGGCTTAAACAGTTGGAATCAATTTAATCAGTCTGTTAACTTTCAAATGTATATTTGATCTCCTATTCTGAAGTAGTGAATTCTTTCCCTCGATCCCATCGATTTCCCACATCAAATTAAACGTGCACAGACACCGACATAAGATTATATATATATATATATATATATATATATATATATATATATATATATATATATATATATATATATATATATTAGGGCTGTCAGGCGATTAAAAAAATTTATCTAATTAATTACAGGATTTGTAATTAATTAATCTAATTAATCGCATATTAATCTCATATCTGCTAAAGGTACCCAAATAAAGAATTTGAATTCTAGGACATTGTCTGATAGTATTCGAGGTGCAGTATTGTGGAGGGCGTGTCTATCTGATGGTCTGTTAACTGCACAGATCCGTCACTCAACTTAATACAGAGAAATGTCCCACAAAACAACGTTACAGAACCAAACGAAGGTAACGTAGTAACTGTAACTGTCTTTGGCAACAAGTTAAAAATACCACAGCTGTACGTGGAGAAGCGTCCTTCCTCCCGCCCGTCCTACAGACTCCTCGTCACATTTCTGCCATGCGTCTGTCACCGGCAAAAAAACTTTACCTCACCGAGTGTTTCTGATGGAAAAAAATCTCCGCGACGATCAGCCCTCCGGACCGAGACTTCAGTGAACTTTACCCCGGAAGACAGTCTCCGTCGGTTTTGACTGACAGGGAGGGGAGACACCGGGGTGACCCCTTGAAAATACACACACGTCATCATCATGACGTGTACTGTCACGTCTCTTTTGGAGCCGCAGCCAATTCTGTGTGAATTACACAGCGGTTCGTCTTTACAGCGGTGTTTCGCTCTGGGAACGAACAACGGCGGAGAATTGGCGAACGACCGCGGTGTTAATGTGGTGTTACTTACAGCTCATAGGGTTGATCTGGACTGGAAGTTGTGTCGCGATTCTGCCTTCTCACAGCGCGAGACAGGTTCGTGGATCTGAGTGTCGCCATTTCAGCTTTGATACGTGTGTCGTTACAGCCCTGCTAGCAACGCAGGTGGGAAGTGACAAACGCGTCCGGACGTTCCCTGGTGCTAGTGCTACAGTGCCAACACACTGCCAAGTAGTCTACGGATCATTCAAGGGGCCAAATTTAAAATGCTCGCGCATTGAATTGCCACTCAGAATCTCAGAATTAATTGCGTCAATTTTTATAACGCGTTAATTTGCAGTGTAATTAATTAATCTAATTAACGCGTTAAACTGACAGCCCTAATATATATATATATATATATATATATATATATATTTAAACTAAATAAAAGCAGGGTGAATAATATGGGATAATATGCAATGCGAAATTTCCTCGAGTTTATAAGGTGGAAGTCAAAGCTTTATAGATACCAACTCTTATCTTTGTGATTCCAGCTGTGTGCAGAGATTTCACCCTTCTTGTTTGTAGCAGAAGAGGTCCACGGAGCGTCCCTCTGATCCGGTGGCTGCAAATGTGGCAGCTGTTTGGCCGCAGGCTTGTGACGCAGCGGCTTCCCCGATGACGTAGTTCACCGGCCCAACGGGATTCCCGTTTGAGTGAGCAGCGGGCGGTCAGTCCTGGCTGGATGTTGACTTCTCTGGTCAGCTGAAGATGCTGTCCCGGTTTCTTGAACAGTTCAGTTTCTGTACCGGATTTTGATGTATGATCAGCGTCTGAATCAGAGTCTCTTTGGAGTGGTGACGATTCAACTTCGACTTATTAACGGATTTAACTTCTCGTCAAAAATAACTGGAGGATGCAACGCTGGCCGGGCGTGACGTCCTTAGTTACTAGATACGAAAATAAACAAAAATGGCTTCTTCTGAACTTAACACGATACTTTAACAATATAAAACGGAAAACTAAATTAATTTCGTCCTAAAGTTTCGGAATAAAGGTATTCTCAAAATAACGGCACGTCACTTGAAGAAAAGCCGTATAAATGGTTTAAATCTCCGGAGATTACAAGTCTCGGGGCCTCAAAAATAAGCAAAGTACGAAACTGAATGTTGAAAAATAAAGTTACGCGGCGTTAGAACAAAGTAAGGATGCCCGAAAAAGAAAAACAAGTGAGAGCGAAAAGGCAATAACGTGTATGAGTAAAATATATAAGAAAAAGTGCGGAAGAAAGTGAGCGCGTAATGAGAGTACAAATGTAAGAGTGTATAAGAGAGAGATGGGACACGATGGATGCCTCTTTTAAGGCTTAGGAGAGGGCGGCTCCGAGAAAACTTGGTCACGTCGCTCCCTCCAGGCCATGTTCACTGATCAAATCACGGACTTATTAGGTCTACTTGTTGCTGAATAAAACTATCCTTCTGAAAGTTTTAAGATCGCGATTGACTGTTCACCTAAATCCACCATGCGTTTTCACATAAAACATTTGGCTACATGAACAAAAGGAAATAAACGGAATTGCTTAATGACAAAAGGAATGATCAGTTATAATAGTACATGCAACACAGGGATGCATAACCTCCGCCAGCACTGATGACTCGAACCTGTTTCACATAGTGCTGACTTATACCTCCAAAACATATGTTGGAGGTAAAAGAAAGTATAGATGAACATTAATTGTGGATTACATTACTTAAGAAAGTCCTCTGGGAGCTATACCAAAACTTACCAGGAGGTGGCACTGTGGATACACCAGACACTCAGATGTTAAAGTTTAAAAACAACATTTAATAACTTGGGTTAGGATTACATCAGGAAGATAAATTACATTAATGTAGGTCTGGTCCTGCTGTGGAAGAACATAATGTTAAAGAAAGGCTAAGACTAAGTCTTGGCATCTTTCTTGGATTAGGAAAAAGATCAGGACTCTCTCCACTTCTCTGTTAGTATGGAAATGTTTATGGTTCTCTTTTATGACCCTTGATTTCACTGTGACATGGGACAGTCAGATGCTGGTGGGTATCCTTAACACATGGCTCTTGTTCTCGGACAGGAAGTTGGGTGAAGGAATATTTAGTCCACAGATAGTCTTTGTTTGTAAGCCACAGTTTATAATATAATAGGTGACTGAAGGGAGTCCGGTGATTCCGCTCGTGAACTCAGCAAGCAGTCTCTTCCCGCAAGCAACATGTTTATTGCCTGTCACATGGTGTCTTCTAACTAAGGAGAAAGGAGCCAGGTCACAATGAGGTGGCAGGGAATTGGGTGATAGGTGACACGGACACAGACATGCGGATCGCATCTCCTTGTTGTGGCATAAACGACGAGGGCATGTTCCTACACCCATAAACCTCTTCATTAACTTTGTTCATGTGTTCTGTGTTCCAGTTGAAAACTGACATTTTTTTTTCTTCTTTTAATACAAGGGGACTTACTCAGTTAAGCGCAAAGCTGTTTTTCTGTTCTGCAGTGGGCAACAAGCAAATTGCATCTTTCTCCAGGACACTCATTCTGATGAGTGTGATGTTAAGTTTTGGTCACAACAATGGGGAGATAAAATCCTCTTCAGTCATGGTACAAACCGTTCGGTTGGAGCTGTTATTTGATTCAGTAGATGTCCTGTTAAGATTTTGTGTAACAAGGCGGATAAAGATGGACATTGAGTTGCCTGTGTTTTGAATATTGACAACATTCTGATGATTTTGATTAACATTTATGGGTATAACAATGATAAAAAAATAAATTGCATCAAATATCAACAGTTATAAGGGAACTTAATGCAAAAGTCCTCACTGATCATATGATAGTTGGAGGCAATTTCAGTGTAACCCCTGATGAGTGGATGGATTGATGGCCTTCAAAACTTTCAAGGGAATATAGAAACCCAGTCATGGAAAATTTCACGACCAACAACAAATTAATAGATATCTGGAAAACCTTGAACAAAGATGTCAAACAATTTACCTGACACAAACCTAATGGTCGAATTAGATCACGTATTGATTACTGGTTGGTATCAAATTCAATTTCACAATATGTTGCAGAGACAACGATCTCTAATTGTCCTTTAAGTGATCATTGTACTATTAATCTGAGACTAAAAAAGAGAGACCAAAATAATAATAAAGGATTGTGGAGTCCTGTAACTGTATTAAAACCCTAATTTTGGATATCAAAAATAATGACGCCATTAGCACACCGATATCCAAATGGGAATATCTAAAATTTAGCATTAGAAAATCCTCAATTGCATTTGGTAAAAAAACTAAACAAGCAAAGGCGAAAAAAAAGAAACAAACGTGGTAAAAGAACGTATAAATCTTCATAGCAAGTTGAATTATACTGAGGAAGATAAAGAAAGAATTAATAACCTGCAATCCAAACTGGATGTGGTGTATTTGTATTAATCCCAGAGCCAGGTGGATAGAAGAGGGAGAAAAAGATACAGCCTATTTTTGCAATTTAGAAAAACGCAGACAAGAATATAACTCAGTTTGTAGTCTAATAATCAATGGAGAGTAATGCACAGATCCTAAATGCAAGTTTTTAATTTTTACAGTAACCTTTACAAGTCCTCACACTCAGAGCAAAATGTCAAATCCTTCTTTGACAAAATAATAATCTGATTCTGGTAATTGATGATAACTTTAAATAAATTTGTGATGAAGACTTAATGATGGATGAATTTGATTGTGCTATTAAAAACATGGCATCTGACCGCTCCCCAGGGCCATATGGAATAACAACACATTTCTATAAACATTTTTGGGAAGATATACAACTCCTATTGTTCCAAGCGTTAATTGACTATATAAATCAAGCAGGGCTCATGGAAACAATGAAACAAGGGGTAATAAAATTGATTCCAAAACCCGGAAAAAATACAAAAATTATAAGCAACCTAAGACCTATTATACTTTTAAACAAGGACTACAAGATTTTTACAAAAGTCTTGGCAACAAGATTAAAAACAGGCATCTCTGAGATAATTAGCCCAACACAATCAGGAATTCTAAAAGGAAAGTTGATCCATAATAATATCCGCTTGGTTCTGGATCTTATTGATTATAATCACCTAATTAAGGACAATGGTTTTATGTTGTTTCTGGACTTCCACAAAGCATTCGATTCTATCGAACATGCTTTATTATTAACACATTTAAACACTTTGGGATGGGAAGACATTTCTTGACATGATTGCTATGTTACACATTGATATTAAAAGTTGCGTTTCCATCTTAGACGGCACATGTTCAGGGTTGAAGGAGGCATCAGGCAGGGTTGCAGCATTTCACCTCTTTTATTCATTGTAGCCACTGAATTACTAGCTATAACTGTTATAAATTCAAACATTCAAGGATTTGACATAAACAACCTCAAATTAATTATAAGTCAGCTTACTGATGATACAACAATCTTTCAAAAAAATTCCAAAACAAATTCCACTGGCCTTAGATACAGTAAAGCTCAAGCCTCCATTGGACTTGAATCTGGACAAATGTGAACTCATGAGTATCCTTAGTAGTTCTGATTCTTCACTGTATGATATACCTGTCAAAAATGAGATCAAATATCTAGGAATTTCGATAACTAAATGTGCAGACGATGAAAAAAACATGAAAAAAAAGAACATTCAAAATAATAATGTCCCATTGTGGAACTACTCACCGTAGGAGCTGGATCTCCGGCATGTCGCCATCATGGCAGACAAAAAGTGTCGATCCCCGAGTGTGACCTAACAGGCAGGAGAGTAATGGTGGACCTCCTACCTGTTAGTTCACAATCGAGGATCGACACTTTTTGACTGCCATCACGGCAGCTCCCCGGAGATCCAGCTCCTACGGTGAGCAGTTCAAAAACCTTCTTTTTAGTAAACTCTGCGTACACAAACAATGTTCTCAATGCTTGTGTTCATGTGTAGAGACCCTGGTGATAGTACGAGCAAAGTTTCATGTTGTGTCGAGCCTTCTTACTTGTAGTGATAGCGATTTTGATGCTAGCACTAAAGTGCCCCTGCACTCCATTGAAAATTAGCTTGCCCGAAAACGAAACTACGGTAAATCTTAAAAGTGCCTCTTTCGTCGTAATTATGCATTTGCACAAAGGTTTGACTCATATTCGATCACAAATAAAGCCTCGGTTGCTTTTTGGCGAGAGTTTAACTTTAAGGTGAAATGCTCCTAAAGCTTTGTTCCATATAAATGCACGGATAATTTGCTGTTTTGTCGAAAAACAATATTGACCTTGAAGTTGAAAAAGTACAGAGCCCCCCCTGGTGACACTGAATAAAAAAAAAATAATGCGTGGCCACGCATTACTATCTCGTGGCCAAGAGATAATAACTCGTGGCCACAAGATAGTTAATGCGTGGCCACAAGTTATTATCTCGTGGCCACGAGCATTATTATTATTTTTTGTATTCAACGTCACCAGGGGGGCTCTGTTAAAAAAGGAGCCTCATATAGGAAACAATACTAAAATCAAAAGCCGGGAAAGTCACGTGAGATATCGCGTGGATAGTTGTTGCCGGATGACAGCAGCATTCCACCTTAACTGTCTTCCATGTTACATCGCATTCGGAGATCGACACTTCTCGGAAAACACAACTGCTAACGTTGAGTTGTTCTAAAACTTACATTGTTTACTTACAAACTACAAACTTACAACAAACAATGTTCTTAATGATCAAGTCCACTGATTAAATTAATACATTTATGCAAGGTAGCTAGTACCTAAGGTTGTTAATAAAAAGAAGTTACTGTTTGTGGGACAAATAAAGGAATTCTGATTCTGAAAAAGCACTAAAATCCAATAAAAACAGATGTGCCTCATTCAACCAGTACAGGAAGACATTTCGGCGTTGTTTTGAGTCATTGGGTCACATGACCTGAAAGCTATTATTTTTTTTAATTATAAATATCATTCCAAAATATGAGGTGTACTAAAATTATATAAAATGTGAATGCAAAATTGAAAAGCACTTAAATCCAATAAAATTAGATGTCACCCATTCAACCAGTACAGTACCAGTGAGGTGCACTAAAATTCTATTAAATATTAATAAAAAACAGAACCACTAAAATCCAATATGATGAGGACTAAAATGTAATATACCATTTGAGAAATATACTAAAAATGTAGCAAATATTGAAGGAGCTACTGTTCACTATTTGAGTCAGTGCACTTTTATTGAACCATTTTAGCAAGAAGTCATGATTCGGGCTCATAATTTTTAAATTAGTAACTGTAATCTATGTGAATTGAGGGTTTTTTCTGGCACAAACGAGCTATCTGTAACACAGGTCACTTCTGCCAGGTCAGCTCCTTAACGAAACGCTAAAACACCTCATGAATTATTCGTCACACGACCAAAGTCCAAAAAAGGAACTTCCTACTGTCCCTTTGTTTGTTTTTTTATAGGCCACGTAAAGCACGTGAAGGCAGCAGGACGGTTTATCCAATCAGGAGCGAGCACGACGTGACGTTAGCCATGTAAACAAACAGAGGCAGCACGGCCATGACAGTTACAGCAGAGTTCTTCAGAGAGTTCACTGTCTGCCCCGCTGCCGTCGAGCAAACCAGGTTTTCAGGTATTTCACTCATTAAAACACACATCATCTTTTCGTATATTAACGAGACGTTGTTATAAGTGTGTCTTCGTGTGTTTCCGTTAATGTAAGTCGTGTATTTATTCCGGTGTGTTTACTGTAAAATGGCAGTCAGCGACCGTCGCTAGCTGGCTACTATTGTCTGTCAGACAGCGGCCATCTCAGCGACCCCAAACACACCGGACCGATTGTCCGCAGTTCGTCGGTTAACTGTGTCTCTGTTAAATGTCTGTGTGTTGTAGTGTCGTCGGCCCGTCTGTGGTGATCCAAGCTGTCTGTGTGGAGGCTGACATGAAGGACCCGAGGCTCAACAACGTCAACACCAACATGACGATCAGCAACGAGGTCATCCTGATGAACCAGTTCAACTCCGAGGAGAACCCGTTCGCTGAATACATGTGGATGGAGAACGAGGAGGAGTTCAATAGACAGGTGAGGGGAACCAGTGGCACACCTGAGGTTCGGGTTATTAATGCAAACACACCCCATAACACCGACACACAGCGGACATGTCCGGCTGGAAATCAGGTCAGGTTATGTCACCAGAGGAAGGTCATCCAAAACTATTTATATCCAGAAATATGCACAACAGAGGCTCAGGTGTCACAGTACGGTTGACCTTTTAATTACCTTTTATTCATAGAACATTTTGATGAGAAACACATTAAAAAGAGTTGAGTGTCATTCACCAAGAAGACATTCCACCAAAGATATTGTCAAATATGATTTGTCATTAAAAAATGTTAATTTAAAAAATATTAGGTGCTAAAATCCATGAAAAATATTTATTTTAAGTATTAGATTCAAATGAGAATTACTTTCATTATTGATTAATCTTACTTGGTTGTTTGGTCTCAAAATGTAGAAACATATGAATCAGTGTTCAGTTTTATGGTCAAAATAGAGAAACCAGAAAATATTCACATTTAACGAGCTGACCTCAGAATGTAGACTTTAAATTATTCTGACTGATTTGATAGTTGCCTGCTAACAGATGAATCGCGCAGCTCTGTTTGACATAATTGTAAGTAGATTATTTTTCTACCGTTTTTTTGTTATTAAGTCTATGGAAATTGTTATTAACAGTTTTGACAAAATGATGAAAATCAGTCAGTTTAGTAGATAATCATTAGTTACAGCTGTCCAGTATGAACACTTACATTCATCACACATCATTTAGACGTGGCACCGAGCGTCGTACAGTTACCCAACGAAGGGACCATCACACCACCTGTAATCCCCCCAAGAGCGTAACACCAGCAGAAGAGCTGTTCTTACATTCTTTGTCATTTTTATCAAACCCTTCATTGGATCTGACTTTGTCTTTTATTTTCTTCATTATTTTTGCGGTACCATCTGGTTACTGTGTCATCTCTGTTTTGTTGTTTCCCCAATTTTAGGCTGCAACAATGAAAAGAGGAAACAAATTTGAGTCGTTGAATCTGGAGCTGCAATAATCATTTGTTGAAGCTCTGATTTAAAGTCTGTGTAAAGCAGAAACAAATTTCTGTTATGAGTTTGTCATACCACAGAAACATGTGTCATTGACCACTGAGCCAAATTTGAAAGATTAAAAAAATTGCCAAGTATATAAGATTTGGTCTCAAAATCATGGAAAAACAAGCACTTCTCTCTGTTGTGAGACGCTGTGGGCGTGTCAGTTAGAGGCTCAGGAATCACGCCCACGCGCAGGAGGGGAGCTGCCTCCGTGTACTGCACGTGGACAGAACCTACAGTAACAATGGAAGGTAGCAGCATCATCGGAGGGACCCAGCCCGACCTGTTTGAGCCATCAGAGCCAGAAACGGACACTGATAGTGCGTGTTTTACATTACACACAAACGTAACACCCCAGTCTACATACAATTCCTTGTCATAGTTATATTGGTGCACATAAAATATAACCTGTGGATTATCATTGCGCTGTCAGATGGACTCCACTAAGGGAATCAGGCCAAATCATGCCATGATTAAATGCAATAACATTTGCTTACATTACATGGACATGACAGGATGCACCATGTAAAATCACTTTCAGGATTTGAATCTTCAGCAAAATGCATTTAATAGCCCGTGCACGATGTGTCCGAGCCGCCCGGCCCGGCCGACACATTAACCAGGGTTCTCCCCAGACGGTGGAACAGCGGCGCTGCGCCGCTATACTCATCCTCAATGTTAGCTGCTTTATAGTGGGTGTTTGTGGGCTGCTGCAGTCTTCTCGTAAAAGAAAAAGCGCCTGCCTTCCGCTGGCGGTGACGAGCGTCCATCCATTCCCAGGCTGACGGTGATAACGACGTGGTAATGTGGTAATATTTCCAAACCACTAATCAGATTAAAGTTACTTATTCAAATTACTGTGCGTTACTATTATTTTTGTCATTTTCCTTAGTAAAATTATATATTTTTGCTTTCTTTTTCTTGTGTCTCGGGGAGTGACGTCACGTGCGCGAGAAGTCACGTTTTGTACACGAGGACACTCACTCACGTGTAAAACCACGCAGCGGCACAAACAACATGGAGGGAGGAGAGAGATGCACCTTTTGTAGCTGGAAATACAGTCATTATTTTGAGTTATTACAAAAACACACACACACACACACACACACACAGGAGGATATTGTCGGAAATATCGGCCCGGCCCGGCCCGGCCCGGCCCGCTCTCCACAGTAGCTCCTTTTGACAAAATCGGTCCACCGTTTCCTTACGTTGTCGTCCTTAGGAAACTAAAATAAGCTCAGGGCGCCGTTACCCTGCACACTGTGGCATCCAGGAAAGATGCAGGAGCGATGTGGAGGAGACATGACTGTTTAGCTGACTGGTTGACTGGTTAGCTCGCTAAGAGATGCTATCCAAGACTGGAGAGCAAGCGGAAAAACCTCTGATGCCAATGCGCTGAATGTATTTATACGCTTCCAGCAGGGCTGGGTTTATGCAAATCATCATAGCCGCGTTACATAACTGCCTCAGACTGAATAAACTATGATTTCTGACCCGCCCATTAAATCCTGAACACAGAAATAGTGAAACACAGTTTGTGAGCCTTGCTCCAAAATTAAATTCTAAATGGTTGAATGCTTTTTACATGTTTTAAGGATATACATTTATGACTTTTTCAATGTATTTAGAGAAAAATGGCTGAATTTGCTTTACACAGACTTTAATCACTTTGAATCTCCAATCTGTATCTCTTCTTGTAAAAGTGGTGTCATCATGGCTCTGCACTACTCCACCACTCAACAATAATCAATAAACTGACATTTTCACTCTGATGGATCAATGATCACTTGTTTTAGAGTTCAGTGGATGCTTGGAATTAAAAATATCTAAATAAAATAAAACAAAACAAAATAAGACTAGAAGTTACTGATATTCTCAATCAAATTGTTATTTTGTATAGAAAAAGTGATAAAATGCAGAAACTTAAAGTCTGAAGTGACTTCTTCAAGTCCTCAAGTCTCAGTTGGACCAACCAACATTTAAGAACCCAAAACATCCAGTTTTCTGTGATGAAACCCAGAAAATCTAATATTTGGCACAGAATAGACTAGGGGTGTCATGATTTCGATTTTAAATCGAAATCGATCGAAATTAAGTCACAATCTCGAACTACGAATTAAAAAATGGGATGGTCGATGCCATGTCACGAAAAAAACACACCCGTGTTTAAGTGCTGTGATTCAACCTCCTCTAACCGCTAGCTAAGCCAGTAGCTATTAGCTACAGCCAGCCAAACGATAGCATGGTGTTACACCATCCCTGTTCGGCTCTCGGACCATGGTCGGGAAGCACAGGGGAGATGATTTCCTCCAGGTCCGAAGTTTGTGTTTACCTTCGGAGTGAACCCCTTTCATGTGTTTAGCTGGTCGGGAAATAATACCAGCGAGCTTTGCTGTATCTGGAGGAGCCGTCACCTTTATTCACAGCAAACTGCAGACTATATTGTACACTTTATTGCTGTCGCTACCACTGCTACTGCTTTCGCTTCTCCTTCCTCTCTCATTCATTCACTGTCCGTGTGGAAGTATTTTGGATTTCCAGTGAGTAATGTTGACAACATTTGCGTTGTCGACAAAAAAGCCAGTTTGCAAGCTCTGCCGAAACTAGATGTCAGGTTATTTTGTTTAAGTTTTCAATTGACTGAAGATATAAGTTATTGTTACATTATGTTAATAAATGTTTTAAACTTGATAATGTAGTGTGGTACATTGCCAACAAAAATCAGAAATTATATTGCATAAAAGTCCAGTCTAAAAATGGCATAGCAACCTGTGCTTTAAAAAACAATATATGTAAAAATCGAGAATCAAATCGAATCGTGACCTTAGAATCGAAAATTTAATCGAATCGAGGATTTGGAGAATCGTGACACCCCTAGAATAGACATTGTGACTGATGGTGTAGAAACAGAAATAGCGGTCTGCTCCTATTAATCCGTTTGCTGCAGAAGCATGTAACCCAGATGCACCACCTCCATGATGAACTGTGTGTGTAGGTGGAGGAGGAGCTGTGGGAGGAGGAGTTCATCGAGCGCTGTATCCAGGAGCTCATGGAGGAGGAGGAGCAGTGGGAGTGGTTCATCCCATCCAGAGACCTCCCGGCTCAGACCGCCGCTCAGCTGCCGGACCAGATCAGCCTGCTGGTTCTCGACACAGACGTTCACGCCGATGCAGACTTCGAGCTTGTGGTGAGTTCAAGCTCACCTGGACATGTCTGAAATCTGATGCTTCTGTTTTCAGGGTTCGTACGGGTGCTTGAAAGCCTTGAAAGTGAAGTGAATTTCAATGTTATGTTTTCAAGGTCTGAAAAGTGCTTGACATTATAACTCTGTTTTGGCAAAATTGGGATCAGACTGGATAGTTTGCTTATTACAAGGAGAAATAAAATCTGTGTGTGTGTATCATCACACATGCAGCCTGGTAGCAATAGAGAAGGATGGCTGAGGAGAAGGTGAATTTGATGCAATTTGGACTGATGACATGTTCAATATTAATAAACTTTGATAAGTAAGCAAACAGCTTGTAAAAGTTTGTCAAAAAAGAAAATTACCAGGTGCTCTCTCTTTGTCTGCGGTGCGAGTGTACCTGAAGAACGCCAAGTGGCTTCCCTTGGATAAAACTTTGTGTTCTCCTTTAATTTCTAAAGTTGCTATCATGAAACAAACATGTTTACAGCATAATACAATGTACATAATTGTGATGAAAAGTGAAAAGAAAAATTATGAGTATATATATTCCTGTAGGTATGTTACCCCAGCGATAAAGTGCTGGAAAATGTGGAAAATGACCCTTAAAAGTGCTTGAATTTGACCTTGACAAATGTGTACGAACCCTGTGTTTTAAACTGACCTGCTGATGTCATCACTCTCTTCTCCAGATAAACAGCAGTCTGAACCCCAACGCTAAGGAGTTCATCCCGGGTATCCAGAAACACACCATGTGACCCCACCAGGCTCCGCCCCCACCCTTGTCCGCACTGTGACATCACTAGCAAGATGTCTGCCGTATTTTACAGTTGCCACTCGACCTTCAGCCTGCCGTGTTGCCAAAGTTCTGCGCTCACATGTGTTCAAGTTCAGAGTAAAGTTACTGTTAGTTACTGCCATCCTCCACCCGTCTGTCTGAGTGTGTGTGTGCGTGTGTGTGTGTGTGTGTGTGTGGTAACTCTCTGAATGTAAATCACCTGAGAGTGTTTGTGTTCACTTCAAGAACAAACTGGTTTCTGTTACAATCAGCTCTGATGTCTACACTCACTACACTTTTATTTGCACTTTTATAAAAAAAACAAAAACAAACTGTGTGTTCACATTTTACTTTAGTTTAGACCTGGTCCTGTCTGATCTAGTTGTTTTGGATTCATTCTCTCTGTATTTCTTCATCTTCTCCCAGAATTCTTTGTGAGCAGCTGGCGCTCTGCTGCCTCATTAACTGATGTTTGTCTGTTGTTTTTTCTAAATGCACATAAAGTACTGTATAAAAAGTCATATAAAGAAAAAAAGTTGTAAAAAAAATATCTATTTTTTCTTAATCTATTTGAAAATAAATGTTTATGGAGAAAAGATCTGTTTGTTTGACTTCAGTTATTGACACTGTTAGATCACGGAATAATCAGCATGTTCATTAATTAATGATTTTTTAAGATATTCAGAAGACAAAACATAAAAGGCCACAAAAGAGAAGAGAAGAAAACACATGGTTGATTTTTTTTACACTTGTTGAATTTAAAACTAAAAGAACGAGTTGATCAGTCGATTGAAAGATAATTGCCGACCACTTTGGTAATCGATTAATTTCAGTTCAGCTTCTTAAATTTTGGAATTGCTGACTGTCTTTGTTCTTTGACAGTTAATGAAAAGTCTTTTGGATTTGAACTAATTGTTTTACATTTTAGAGACTAAATAATTAATCATGAAAGTAATTAGATTATTCAATAATATAAGTAATTTTCTGTTGTTGACAACCTGATCATGGGGATGTTGGGCATCTAAATGAAAGAAGGTCTAATTAATGGGTCAGTAAGTAAATCATAATCAAAACCTTTGTTGCGATTTGGAATGTATAAATAACATTGAGTTGAATTAATAATATAACAATATAGTCAATAGTTGAAGCTCAGGATTAATTTAATGTCTGTTGATAAATCGTTCAGCTCTCAAGAACTCAGAATAAAAGTATAAATCAGTAAGCTGATGAAATCTGTCCCTTTGGTCTGTAATGTTAGATTGACAATTAATAATGATGATCTCACAACAGCAGTTCTTGACTGAATTCATATCAATGTATTTTCTCTATGTGACCCTCCGGGCCTCCATACTGCTGCACCAGAATGAGTCACACTTGAAGATAATCAGGTTCAACTGACGCTTTAAACATGCAAAGATTCCTTCAGAGTGGAGCATCTGCCTGTCAGTGATGATCTCAATGAGTAGAGACTGCAGTGATGACATCATCATCATCGTCATCATCAGTGGTGTGTATCGTTCAGTCTGCTCAGATGTTTCCTTCTTTTTACTGGTTAAAGTGGAAAATGAAAGAACAAGTCATCCTCCAAACCAACAGGGGGCAGTGTATCCCATGGTAACTGCTATCTGCTGCAGTAAGAGGTTTGGACTGGAAGCTCAGAGGTTTTATGAGCCAGGACGAGACGAGGCTAGATGGTTGGCACGATAACTTCATGATATATCTCTGAAGTCAACACCGTATCATTTTAAATCTCTTGAAACTAAAATTTACCGTTACAAAAATAATCATGTTGGAGAAAATCCAGTGGGGAACTGGATTCAAACTGGAACCGGTTCTACTCAGAATTTTATTAAAACCATAAAATGAGCTGGAAGCTTCTCTGGACGTCTTCTGGATTTTTGTCTTTTTTGTGACAAGCAGCCGAGGACATAAGTCAGAAAGACGACTGAAACAATAAACTGTTTGTTCATACTTTAGTTTCACAAAAAACACATTAGGTGTCTTCAAAAGGTTCGAGAACACTTCTCTGGGTCAGAACTCTGTAGGATCTGTCTGATCCATGTTCAGACTGCAGCTGCTGTCTCAGCTACCGACGTCACAGACAAACCTTCTGAAACAACTCTGATGTTTCAGCTGGGATTGAAAAAACTGTGCAATGTTCCTATAAACTACAAAAAAAAAATTATAGTTCTGCACCAAAAACCCTGACCCAGAGCCCGAGAACTGCTTCAGGTGCACCAGCAGGTGTACTTGGTGGTCTGAGGCAGTCTACAGCGCCCCCTGTGCCACCCTCCTGAACAGTTGGCATCTCTGCAGGGCCGTCATGGTGTCGCAGCTCTGCAGCAGGTTTGCAATGACGAGTGTCTGCTGGATGCTGGAGGACTTGACCCACAGACGACCGTTCATCCCCACCACCAGCTCACAGGGGAACAGCTGCTGCAGGTCCAACAGGACGTCACTGTGGGGGGACAGCAGTCTGGACAGGGGGATACAAGGTCTGAGGACAGGTACACTCACACCGGCTCACTGACACACAAACACCTGAGGCAGCTCGTACCTGCGGACCAATCCCAGAGAGACGCTGAAGAGCAGGCCGCCGCCTCCAAATACTCCCATCCCATTGGCTCGTCCTGAACTATCCACACACACCAGCTCCGGCTCCATGTCCTTATTGGCTATGACAAACTGAGCAAACACCAGGTCTCCCACCTGCACACAAGGGAAGGTAGGGGTCACACACCTGGACCCGTCTGTGTCTCACCTGGACCTGTCTGTGTTCTCAGGGTCTCACCTGGACCTGTCTGAGTCCTCAGGGTCTCACCTGGACCTGTCTGTGTTCTCAGGGTCTCACCTGGACCTGTCTGTGTTCTCAGGGTCTCACCTGGACCTGTCTGTGTCTCACCTGGACCTGTCTGTGTTCTCAGGGTCTCACCTGGACCCGTCTGTGTCTCACCTGGACCTGTCTGTGTTCTCAGGGTCTCACCTGGACCTGTCTGTGTCCGCAGGGTCTCACCTGGACCTGTCTGTGTCCGCAGGGTCTCACCTGGACCTGTCTGTATCCTCAGAGTCTCACCTGGACCTGTCTGTGTCTCACCTGGACCTGTCTGTATCCTCAGAGTCTCACCTGGACCTGTCTGTGTCTCACCTGGACCCGTCTGTGTCCTCAGGGTCTCACCTGGACCTGTATGGGTCTCACCTGGATCTGTCTGTGTTCTCAGGGTCTCACCTGGACCTGTCTGTATCTCACCTGGACCTGTCTGTGTCCCCAGGGTCTCACCTGGACCTGTCTGTGTCCCCAGGGTCTCACCTGGACCTGTCTGTGTCCTCAGGGTCTCACCTGGACCTGTCTGTGTTCTCAGGGTCTCACCCGGAACTGTCTGTGTCTCACGTGGACCTGTCTGTGTCCTCAGGGTCTCACCTGGACCTGTCTGTGTCCTCAGGATCTCACCTGGACCTGTCTGTGTTCTCAGGGTCTCACCCGGAACTGTCTGTGTCTCACGTGGACCTGTCTGTGTCCTCAGGGTCTCACCTGGACCTGTCAGTGTTCTCAGGGTCTCACCCTGACCTGTCTGTGTCTCACCTGGACCTGTAAGGGTCTCACCTGGACCTGTGTGTCCTCAGGGTCTCACCTGGACCTGTCTGTGTCTTCAGGGTCTTACCTGGACGTTGGGCCGATTCCTCTTGGTAGCTCCCTCAAACGCCAGGTAGGACAGAGACGCCTGCTCACTTCCTCCAAAGTCCACCTTAAAGACGTCTCCTGATTTGACCGTCACAATGCCGATGATGGTCTCTCCTTTAGTGGGGACATACTGAGGACAAAGAGACAGACTCAGCTCCCAGCATGCACTGCTCCAAAGCCTGTCCTCCTCTGGGGAAATATCCTCCCTTTATAAAAATCTTTACTGTTAGATTGGCTTTACTTTAGTCTTCTACCTGGATCTGCTGATCTCCGCTTAAAAATATACCTTTTTTTTTTTTATTTTTTTTTTAATTTGACTGAATTCGGTTGACACAACTTTAAAAGGATCCCTGGCTATGAAGACTTGTAGTTCTTAAAGATAAATGTAAGTAAGTGTTATCAGTTATAATAAAGTGATATAAAAAACCTTCTTGATGTCTTCGTTTTTATAAAATTTGTAAAAATAGTTTAACTCGTAGGTCGCCATTGTTGTTAATGTTGCAATGCACTCTGGGTTGTGACCACATATGGTTGCACTGGCCATAGACATATATACATAGACGCCTCATTGAGCGGGTTGGCCCGCTGCTGCGATACGTCGACGTCGCCGCCATATTGGAGGAGGCAGATCCGCCCCGTGAACTAATACGAGTCAATGGAGGGAA
>CAEMYA010000123.1:247007-261228 GCA_903131615.1 Diplodus sargus
ACTTATAGCACTTTGTAGAAGCAGCTTTATAAAGTTCCCTCCATTGACTTGTATTAGTTCACGGGGCGGATCTGCCTCCTCCAATATGGCGGCGACGTCGACGTACAGTCCGGCGCTCAATGAGGCCTCTATGTATATATGTCTATGGATATACATGTCTATGATCGTGGACACATTTTAACCAGCATGCATCACGATTTAGGCAGCGCTGCGCAGCACTGCGTGATCTTGAACTCGCCTAATGTCCGAACGGCTCCGAAAGCTTCCGACGCAGCAGAGCACACCGAACAGAAATGTTCCCGACCTCGTCCGAGTCTCTCCAAACGCTGCAGAAGTCCAACGGTTGGGCCGGTGTGTTGCTGCCTTAATGATTTGGTTCAGTCTCATAGTCCTGTCATATGAGCCGTTTGAGGTCCGCTGACGAAAATACCCTTAAATTGCGACTTTTCTAAATGGGACCCTGCCCTTCATAAGAAGCTGCTGCTGGACGCAGACTCACAGTAAACAGCTCGTTCGTATCAGTGTGAACAGGGTGTTAAAGTCTCACCCTCCTCTGCTGTGAATCGATCCAGAACATGTTGGGCTGTTTGTGTCGAAGGAAGCCGCTTTTACACACCAGCAGCCGGTCTCCGCTCCGCCTTAGGCCCGGACCACACACCACCTTCTCCGGTTTGACGTGATCCGTCAGAGAGATGGTGTCGTTGGCCTCACAAGAGAATTCATCTCCCGGTAACAAAACCTCCCCGACTTTATCTTTTAAACCAGAAAACATCACGACTCCTCACATGCGTTGTTGCTGCTGTTGTTGTTGTTCGACGGACAGAAATAAATGTGGCACGGGGAACCGGAAGCTGCGCCTGCAGCACCCTCTGCGGGGCGGGAGGAACAACAGCATGTGTGCACGTGGCTGTGCAGTTTTTTGCTCCTTTTTTCTTTATTTTAATTGTTCATTGCTGTTTTATTAAACTATTCTTTCGCTTTGTAGGTCAAAAATTAAAAGGCTGTTGAAAATTCTCATTGATTTTGAAATAAACACATTTGCATTTTATTCTGAACTGTTTCGTTGTAGTGGACTAGTTCTGATCACAAACATTAAACCGAGGTTTAACCACAGCCGCCGATGACGTCATCGCCGTGAGGTGTGTATCTGAGCAGCAGGGGGCGCTCTGACCTCACTGGACTCAACACAAGCCTCTCTGCCTGATTGTTGTTCTCATGCAGTTGTTAATATTTATACTTCATATGTTTTTTATTTGAATATAACACATGTGAGTAACTGAGCTGAAGGATGTGCTGCACTGTGTCATGTGGGCTATATTAAATCATATTGCTCTGAACCTGGGTTTTAAATCCGACCACTCCTCAGGTTCTCGTAGTGACTCTGAAAGGGCCAGACCCTCAGCTGAGGAACCTCTGGACTAAATCAACTGTAGATAAAGTAGCTCAAACACTGACGCAGGACTTTTACCTTTAATGGAGTACATTTATTAAAATACCATACTTCAGTATCATTAAATATTTGTACTTTACTTAAGTAGCCTATTTCATCAACATTGTGTTTATTTTAATGTCGCAGAGGGAAAATTTCTTTAGTGGCTCTCTGACAAGTTAGTGATTCATTGATCAAACGTAGAAAAGAGTATTTTTACTGAGCTCCTCTGTTTCCTCCTCTGCTGTGGGTTCGGCTCAGGGTCGTAAGCAGCTGTCACTCTTCTCTACACAAACACTTGAGGACGAACACAAGCCGCAGACCTGCAGCCAAAACCTGTTCCACATTATTTGAAAGTGTCGAACTGCTGCAGGAGAATAAAACCAACATCGGACCCCAGAAAGGTTTGAGGGAGATGGGTGGCTGACAGGAAATAAAAGAGTCGGTTCGCTGTAATAAAATAAAAGCCACTTGATTTAATAAAGAGAAGAGAACATGTTGGCCTGAGATGAAGTTACCATCAGAGTCCAGACTTTGTGCTTCAGGCAGGGGTGCCGCCAGGGATTTTGGGCCCCATGAAAAAAAATCTAGTTGGGCCCTTGTATAGCTTGGTGAAAAAGTTTGATGCCGTTTTATTTAAACTAATATGCATTTAATGATATTTTTGACTATCATTCCCATATTTGTGAAAAGAACAACATGATAGTTACGTGGTTACTGCTCACAGTCTCCCTCATAGTCCTGCAAGCAGGTCTAATTTATCTCCACACTGTAGACTCACAGGATACCCAACATGTCATGCTAGCTTACTGGGAAAGGAGCTGAATATCACTCCACATTTGACCTGTTTTCACCTCAATGTGAAATGATGACTTGTAATAATAACTTTCAGTCAGCACTTAATGAGGGATGAGATGAGGATAAGGAACCTGCTGCTGCTCAAACTGAGAAACTCCGCTTGTTAAGCTGTTTAGAGATGCATCTTCCGCTCCTGCAGCTGCAGGGTTGGACTGAACCATTATGTATTGTGAGAGGTGAGAGAGGCCTCAGACAGCCTCCACTATTTTTTTTATAGAGAGTAAAGTCTCTTATCCGATTTATTTCGTCAATTTTAAGTTAGTTATGACACTTATTACTTAGACATAAAAAAAATGAAATAAAAACAACATTTTTATTTCAGGCCTTTCGAGGGTCCCCTCCCCCATTAGGGCCCTGGTAATCAGTCCCACTTTCCCCCCCAGTTCGATGCCCCTGACTGATGAATCTCATATGAAACAAGTGGTCAGCTCATAATTACAGATCCTTTAAATGAAACACTAAAGTAGAAATACTTGATTACAAGGAAAAGTCCTGCATTCAAAAGTACTTCCTGATGTTAGTTATGTTTTATAGACTCTACTTCTTCTTCTTGTCCGTCTCCCTATTTTTCTTCTTCTTCTTCTGCTTCTTCTTCTCATTCTTCTTTTGCCTCTTCTTCTTCTTCTTCTTCTGTTTTCTGGACGTTGTGATCCAGAAAGTTAAAAGTAGAAACTGAAGTTTCAAGTTCTGTGTTCAGTTAGACAAAGAACAGTGTGTGTGTGTGTGTGTGTGTGTGTGTGCGCACGTTCTTTTTCCCTCCATAGGGCTGAAGGAGGCGTTCACTGCTTCACATTACACCCTGTAAAAAGAAGCTGTTTCTGTTGGACCCAGCTGCTGTTGACCTCACCTGGACCACATTAATATTTCAGAACTCTGATCCTCCTTCAGCGGCGGCAGGAACGTGCACAGACTATGGATGATTTAAGTCGGTGTGACGGCTGTGACGCATCAACGCTCTGCAGCCATTTACAAACCAGCCCAGAGAGACGTGAACCCTGCCTGAAGCCAGAGGCCTCTGAACTGGCTTTTATTTAGGAACACACACACACACACACACACACACACACACACTGAGCTTCAGTTACTCAACACTTTTCAGAGCTCATTTTTCAGCTTTATTTTACAAAAGCACAAAGAAAAAAATCCTAAAAACCTCCAGAATCCATCAGGTCACTTTGTTTGTTTGTTTGTTTTTGTTGGTTTGAGCTCAGGCCTGCCTACATGCTACAGGACAACAACAGCACACAGAGTACACAACATAAACTTTACAAAAGTTTCACACGTGTGAACATTCCAACTTTAAAAAAGTGACTTTTGGTCAAAACTAGTTGTTGTTTTGTTTTTTTTACAGTACACAGAAAACAAAAATTAAACATGAACACACAATATTTCATCTTCTTCTCTCCACAAACTGAAGAAGAAGAAAAATCCCCTTCAGATCCTCTCACGCTGTCTGGCGAACACTTACTGATCTGATCAGCCTCGTCTCCTTTACTTAGTGGTTTCCTACATTTCCCAGAATGCCTTTCAACAACTTCCAGAGAAGGTTTTGGCTTCCTTTGTTGGATTGTGCTCAACTGAGAGCCGAAGTGTGTTCAGGTTTTTATAGATGAGTCCAGAAACAGGACGAGCGGCAGCGCTGGAGGATCTCAGAGGGATTTTTCTGGTTTGATCTTGTCTGGTCTGGTCTGGTCTGATCTGGTCTGGTCTGGTCTGGTCTGCACCTCTACTGACTCTTGTTCATCATCCTGCTGGAGCGACTCCTGACCACCTTCTGGAAGAGATCATCTAAAAAAAAAAACACACACACAATACATACAAATCATCAGGAAGGTCAGATCAGGTTTGATTCTTCATGCCTCTTGAACAGAAACTCACCATTCCTGAAGCTCTTGGAGTCTGCCTGTGTGAAAGGACAGAAGGGAGGAAACAGACATCCATCAGAACCCCTCAGAAATGGAATACATTTATTTTCTGTTATTTTCCTGATGAGACATGAGCATTCAGCCTGTGTGCAAAATATGGGAACTATTTTGTTTCTGCATCACCACACAGGCTGCATCTACTCACAGACAAAAGACTAGCTAAGTAGGCTAACTAAGCTAGATGAGGTAACATTTCAGCTGAGGAGGACGACATCAATGTTTACATGCACTGTTGTTGTGAGCACGAGCACAAGCACAAGCACAGAACTTCTCTCTGAATAGACACACAACATAAAACTGCTCACCACGTCTCTAACAGGCTAACATCAATGTTAGCCTTTCTAATGGGCTAGCATCTGTGTTAGCTTCTCTCACGGGCTAACATCAGTATTAGCTTCTCCAACAGGCTAACATCTGTGTTAGCTTCTCTAACGGACTAACATCTGTATTAGTTTTTCTAACAGGCTAACATCTGTGTGGTTGATGTGTATGTGGTTTATGAGTTTGTGGTTGATCATTGTGTGCTTGTTGAGCGTGTGGTTGATCAGTGTGTGGTTGATCATTGTGTGGTTGATGAGTGTGTGGTTGATGTGTGTGTGGTTGATGAGTGTGTGGTTGATGAGTGTGTGGTTGATCAGTGTGTGGTTGATCAGCATGTGGTTGATCGTGTGTGTTCTCACCCTGGAGGCAGCAGCTGATCTGAGCGGCACTGCAGGTCCGTCGGCCTGTTCTCTGTCCACCTTCGGAGCTGCAGAGACACAAACAGCATCACTGAATCCTGACAGTCCTGGACCGGACTTTACAAACATGATGATTCTCCATCATTAAAGCGTCTCCAACAGGTGGTTCTGTCCTCTTGTTTCCAGCTGCGAACATGTCCTATAACAAGCTCTAAATTTTAAGAGTGTTCGACTCACGCAGAGGTTTGATGATGTTGTTGATTGCGTGGACGACTCCATTAGTCGCCATCAGGTCGGCATCGGCCACCGGGATCTTGTTGACGTACACAGTGGAGTTACGCTGGAAAACAGAGAGGACAGCTGTCAACACTCCCAACTGGTCAGAGTTTAAATAAAATTATGGAACAACAGGTGAAGAGAGAGGACTGACCACACCGAGCTCCAGCTTCTCTCCCTGCAGAGGTTTGACTCTGGTGTGAGAGCTGACTCCTCCGCTGACCAACATCCCCTCGCCCAGGTGATACCTGAGCACACTTGACAGCTCCTGAGGGTTACCTGGGAGACAGAGGACACGGCAGTAAAACATCATCATGTGGAAAAATATCCTAAAATGATTCACCGATCAAATCTGATGAATGACAATTTTTTTTTCTTCAATATTGGACAATAAGAGTTTCGATAACATGAAGTTGTGAGTCCTGCGGTGGTTGTCTCATGTGTCCCCGCCATCCTTCCACCCCGCACCCATGTCTCTGCATGTCTTTATTAGGCTGCTGCAGCAGAGACAGTTTATATAAAGGCCATTAAGGCGCTGTGCTGAGCGGCGGGAGATGATTTGACTGTTAGTCACATAAACAGAACGATTCTGAATGGTCGGACCAAACAAGGAGATGACCAAACGTCTGTCTCTGTTTCCTCCTGCAGCTGAATAACACTTTCTCACCAGCACTGCTGCCTGGAGCCATCCATGACAATAAACTACCCACACTGAATGATCCTTTACCACGGTCTCTGGACTGATGGAGCTGTTTGAACGATTGTGTCAACGTCTCCAACAGACTAAAGTCAACATTAGCTTCTAAAACAGGCTAATGTCAACATTAGCTTCTACAAAAAGCTATTTGGCTAACATCAGTGTTGGCCATGCTGCTATTCTCCATATCTCATTATTCTTCTGTTTTATACTCACGCATCAATCTGTTGAGTTCGGACGGTGAAATGGCGTTGAAGGCATCGTTGGTGGGAGCAAAGAAGGTCAACGCCCCCTGTTGGTTCAACAGCTCCGTCATCCCTGCTGTCTGGATGGCACCAACCAGGAGACTGAAACAAAGAGGAAGAGGATATCTCCATGTGTTAGCATTTCTGACAAGCTAATAACAGTGTTAGCTTCTGCAACAACCTAGCATCTGTTTCAGCATCTCCAATAGGCTATTAACAGTGTTAGCCTATCCAACAAGTCGACACTGTTGTTGGCTTCTGCAACAGCCTAGCATCTGTGTTAGCTTTTCCAACAGGCTAGCAATCAATGTTAGCTTCTCCAGCAGGCTAAAGGCAGGAACACACCGAGCTAACCGTTGGCCGTCTGAAGCGTTTGGGGAGACTCGGACGAGTTCGGGAACAAATCTGTTCGGTGTGTTCAGCTGCGTTGGAAGCTTTTGGAACCGCGCGGACAGTGTTCAACATGCAAAGTCTGAGGAGGTTGGCTGTCAGCCGTCTGAGCCATTGGATTCTCTGATTGGTTGTGTGCTAGCTGTATGACCATTCTGATTGGTGGTGTGCTAGCGAATCAGCGCGGTGTGTGGGAGGGGCGGAAGTGACGATGGTAAAGAAACCACATAACCACATCTGTGTATAATAACGAGCCCGAGAGCACACAATGCGAGTGTCAGCTCAGCCTTAATCATCTTTTAAGTGATGCCAAGTATTTAGTCCACAAACATCCTCTCGGGTCGAAAGAATACTGAACCAATACTGTGTGCGCTTTGTTTTTATATGCACTCCGTTTCGTCATTTCCTGTTTTCATGTTTTGGAGTACTGGCATGAGACTAGTGCCACCTGCTGTTAAGGAGGCTTATTGCAACTCGTGCAAGCACAGAACGTAGACGCTACTGTGGAGTTGGCAGCACGTCGAAGCGGTATGTTCAATGCAATTCTGCTGAACGGGTCACACGAGAGGCAACGGAGTGGTCTGATAAAGGCAGTTGGACGTTGGTTTCAGTCTGGGCGGTGTGTGGGGGCCTTAACATCAGTAGCTTCTCCAGTAGGCTAATATACTAACACTTGTCAGTGTGGTTTGAAGCTGTGGCGCTGCTGACAGATTTGTTAGTCGTAGACTTCAAACTAAACTGGGTCTGAACTTGTTCTGTAATTGAAGCTGTAAACTGATTTCTCCACCACAGAAAAACTGTCAACATCAGTTTGGTGGTTAGCGCACCTGTAGTTCATACATTCTGCTGCTTCAATACATTAAGGAAGATTGTGGAGACTTTAAGAGTATTGAGGAATACAGAACAGACAGAGCCACTTTCTCCATGAGTGAACAATTACAAGATTAAATTCAGTGGCAGCTGGTGAAAAATATTGTAGGTGGGGCTGTATGTGCCAGAAGCTTACAGTAACTATCCCAATAAAAGAACCCAAACCAAAAGATACCATTGTTTTAGGGATAAACAATAATTATTTAATTGCTCTTTAGAAATCAACAGTTTGACAATGACAATTATATGAGATGTATATTAGTGAATACTATTACAGTTTTTTTCAATCGCTAACAAGCGCTTACCCATACTTCAGATACGTTTTCTAAACTCTTAACACAGACTCATACCTACAAAACACAATTGGCCAAATGGATGATTTTCTTCTCAAAAACACATTTTGTTAAATATATACTAACTCTTCATTTCAAAATAGAACACATCTTTCTCTGCACACACGTAACTATCTGACTCAAAATGAAATTATTCTATCACAAAATAACACTTCACAAGGTACATGCAGTCAATCAAAGTACACCAGGTTTCAAAATACTGGCTATTGTTGACATTACAAAAACTACATAGACTTTTATGTTTCAGTTTTAAAGGTATTTGCATGCAAAACATGCAATCCACCGTTTTTACACTAAATTTCTTGGTTGGGAACTGTATGTCCACATGTAATGTTCACATTCAAAAGCATTCCAGTAAATTTACTGTTTACTACAGGAGGTACAGTAGAAATACTGTTTACAATATGATAGAACAGAAAAGGTTTTACAGTATTGCTTACAGTGAACAAAATATCCCACACACAAGAGCATTCTGAACAAAAAAACAACAGCAAAAAGCCCAGATAAAAAGGGGGGGAACTAAAAAAAGCACAAATTACTGTATCTAATCTCTGTGATCTTCAGGGTTAGGTCACATGTTTTCATCAACATCGCATCTGATATTATCCAAGGCGATGCACCTGGGATAAAACCGCTTGGTATGTCGGATCCACCCTTGGCAATCATCAACTATGATGTCCCTGCAGCCAGCATCCATGGCTTCAAGGACGGACATCTGGTCATGTGGCTGATGGTCATAACCCTTCCACCTCCATGCAGAAAAGAACTCCTCTATGGGGTTGAGGAAAGGTGAATAGGGTGGAAGGAAGAGACGTACCAGTCTTGGGTGGACTTCAAACCATGTTGTTATTGCTTGTGAATGATGGAAAGCCACATCGTCCCAGGTGATTACAAAGGTCCTCATGTTTTCACCCTCCGGAACCAGGCGCTGGTGGAGATCATTGAGAAAGGCAAGGAGGTGCTCGGTATTGTAGGGTCCAACCTGACATCTGTGAAGGAGTAATCCTGCATTTGCAATTGCTGCACACATGGTAATGTTTGCCCCTCTCTGTCCTGGCACATCAACTGTGGCCCTTTTTCCAATTACATTTCGTCCACGTCAACGACTTTTGGCCAGATTGAATCCTGCCTCATCTATGTATATGAATTCATGAGGGGCCTGGTTGGCCTCCAATTCCATAACTCTCTGAAACAAAGTTCATGTAATTCTCATTACTGTATACCATATTGTACTGTAACCTATTACTGTGTGGGTTACCTTCTTGCAAAGTGCAAAGCTTATAGAACTGGACATTGAATTGAATATACAGTGCTATACCTGGATATATTGTCGTCGTAGCTCCTTGACTCTCTCACTGTTCCTCTCAAAGGGAACAGTGTAGTGCTGCTTCATCCGCACTCTGTGTTTGGACAATGTCCGCGTAATGGTTGTGAGGCTGATGCTATCAATATTGTCAAATATCTCATGGTCCTCCACAATTCTAGTTTGAATTTCATGCCGTTTTATTGCATTATTTGCAACAACCATTTCTACAATGGCAAGCTCTTGAGCATTATTAGGGATGTATATTGATAAGCATTTAGCGATTCCAATGCTTTATCGATCCGTTTTTTTTTCCGATTCTCTTATCGATTCCCAAATAGGCTGAAAAACAAGTAGTAAATGAGTACAGAAAAGAATATAACCTCTTAATTATTCACTGTTGAGAATAAACAATACTCAAATGAGTCCTCGATAAACAAATAAACAATACTCAAGTGAGTGAAGTGGCTATTGGCTAAGGATAATCCCATAGAGGAACAAGAGGAACAACAAACAAGGAACGGGCAGGGTTGGGCTGATTAAATTAACCTAATTTTTATCATAATCACACAATGTTTGTGCTAGTGCTAGCACTGGTGCTGCTAAGTGCCTCAAACACACAGCATTGCTGGAGTATAATGTCGTGTTGTGTGGCCAAATGCTTGGACATATTAGTTGTATTACCGCCTTTGGCAGATCCCTCTTACAGGTATTACATGTGACGATCCCTGAGGTGTCATCCTTTTTTGTGAAATGCAGCCAGACTTTGGATCGTTTTTGCCGGGACGACATTTCTCCACAGTGCATCGCACGTAGCAGCTCAGCTCACCTCTGTTCTGCAGCAGCAGCTTGTGTGTGTTTACAGTGTCCGCGCAGCCCGGGAGGAATCGATAGCGGAATCGTAAAGGGTTTTTGTTAGCGATTCCAAAGAATCATTTGACTCAGAACCGGTTCCCAAACGAAACCAGTTAACGATGCGCATCCATAATCATTATTGAGGAGCTTTCCTCTTCCCCCAGAGGGAGGAAGACATTGCATTTTTTAGAGGGACAAAAAAATCAACATATGCATTACTGTATGGCCTTATTGACATGTCAAGTGAGAATAGAAACAATCCAAGTAAAATGCAATACTTACCTGTTGGTTTGTTGAAAGATGTGTATAATGGAGACCGATGACTCAGCATTTTTTGCGCATATGTGAACACAACAACCAACTACCCAGACCCCTTTCAAATGAACCGTACTGAGACCACCTCGGGAGGTGGTCTCGGTACGGTTCGCTAAAAGTCAGTTGTATGGTTTGTCTAATCTTTGCATTGTGAACACAAAGCGCGCCGGGTTCCCTTTGCCTTTTTCAATGTATTGTGAATTGTGAATTGAGGCCCCATCAAAGCTGAACTGGACAAGAAAGAGAACCCGGTCCTCTTTGTAATAAACTCACAATGTGAACACAAATAGAACTGAGTTCTTTTTCTGTTGGTCCACTTTTTGGTCCACTTACAGAGGACTGAGTTTGGTTCGCTTAAAGGGGACTATATGTGAAAACACCTTTACTCTTCCTCGTCCAGACATTACAGTGTACAGTCCCACATAGCAAAAACATTGTTTTTCGTAAATAATACAAAAACAATCCATTATTTTGTTTTGAGGTATAGCTTGTCTGTTAACAAAATGTAAGCATTGTGGAAATGTGTTCACTGGCTGCATATTGTGTGAAAACAACATGAAATGTGTGAATGGTATGGCCACAAAAGAGTTCTTGAGAGACATTTACAGGTGGATAATGATTAAAAATAACTATATACAAAGAAAAACTGTGTCACAGGAACATAAAATGTAGCAATTCAACCATCAGGAGCTGAACTCTCTGAGGTTTTTATTCATTAAACTCCTCAATAGAGACTAGGGGTGGAACACTGAGCTGGATGCCAACCGCCAGTAAACAAGAAGAAGAGGATCGCAAGCTACGAGTAGGCTGTGTTTCCGGCATCGCGGCTCGTGGGCTAGCTTGCGAGCCGCGATGCCGGAAATACAGCCGACTTGTCATAGCACTAGTTTGCGAGCCGCGGAGTCAGAAACTCCCGCGACTCTAGTCAGAGCAGGATAGCGCAAACAGCCGTATGTTCTGAATGAATAGCAGACGAGTGAGTGAAGTCTCTGGATTAGACTTCCTCCAGCCAGCGTGAAAAGCACACACCTGTCATTGTACAACAGAAGCCATTCTTCCACTTCTGAAATAACATAATGTGACACAATGTTCTGCAGGTAGCCAAAAGGGTACTGTAGGTTTGGTGTATAGATGTAGCATAATAAAATGAAATTAGGTCGATCGAACTTTGCAAAATAAAATAATTTATATATAAATATTATATATAAATATTAGTAGTAGTAGTAGTAGTATATTTTAAGTAGGCTATTATTATCTCTATTTAGGAACTTTATCCATTTACACCGTTCCTACCTCAATACTCTACTATACTTTTTATTTGTTTTATTTTGTTTTATTTTATTTTAGTATCTTTTTTTCCAATCATGTATATAATGTTTTATTGCATTGTGTTTTTTACTACATTAGTGGTTAAGAGACAATGGGCTAGGACTGAGTTTCCATGGTGATTAGGCAACACTGACTCAATTGACTCAAGTGACTCGCACAACCCGGTTCAATTTAGTGAGGGACTAATAATGACTCGAATCCTTAAAAGGAACTGTATTTAACAGCTCTACTCCAGGGCTACTGAGAGTTTCCTAACTGTGACTGCCCATTACATTACATTAGTGACAGTGAATAACTACTTGTTCTTAGCATTTATTAAAGATAACTTTTTTTGCTAGTTACAACATGCTTTCATTTATTTGGCAAAGTCTCCTCTCTTGCAGTGCCAGAATCTTACCTACTTTTAACCTAAGACTGTCACAATGATGTATCAAATGTCAGACTGCCTCATTCTTTCTGTTTTAACCTGACTATACAAGACATTATTGATTTTCCAAACATACTGAACCGAACCGAAAACCGTGACCACAAATCCGTGATATGAACTGAACCGTGGATTTTGTGAACCGTTCCACCCCTAATAGAGACACAAAATTCTGACTTGTGTGTGTGTGTTTGTGTTGGTGTGTACTAGGTGTGTTCTGGTGTGTATTGGTGTGTAATGTTGTGTGTTGTTGTGTGTTGGTGTGTACTGGCCCATGGGTCTCTGGACCAGTTGTCTGTCAGGTGAACATGCTTCATGTCATACCTGTGTTCAGAGACAGTGTTGGTGAACCGAACAGATAAACGATGTCCTCACCTGAAGCGGTCGTCTGCCTTCAGGACGTCCATGATGGTTCCCATTGGTGGAGTGAGGACTTTGTCCACAGTGAACATGGTGGCATAGCGTCCGGTCTTATCGTGGGCAGCGATGCAGGCGTTCTCGATGCACAGATTCTACAGACCCACAGAGAAACGAGTGAACATCTGAAAGGATGCAAGCGAAGTCACACAGTGGAGGAGGACTGATGTACCAGCTGAGTCCACCACCCAAACATAATGGACTGATAATGCAGCCCGTGGGTCTCTGAACCACATCATGTCTTAATTGGAAGTTATTTTGTCAAAGCGCACACACCCACCCACACACACACACACATGCACGCGCACTGACACACACACACACACCTACAAACAGTGTCTGGAAAGATTTAGCAGTCATCGGAAGCAGGAAACTTCTTGCGGTCTGTAGAGTACTGAGCAGACATGTGAGCCACCCAGGAGTCCAGGACCAGAAACATGTGGAGCCACTATGGACACCACCAGAGACAACCCTCCACCACAGACTGATCACCACATGATCAATAGCACAGTTAGGTATAGGGATGTAACGGTTACCGGTGTCACAGTAAACCATGGTAAAATTCCGCACTACATGTGCTTGTTATGTAGTGAAGAAGACATGGTGGAGGGAGGACGTGATAGTAGTGGCCCCAAGGCATTTTTCCGCCTTCAAAGAGAACCAAATCTGAAGTCTGGGCTATTCTGGTTATTATAAGAATGCTCAGAGACAGCTGGTCGAGGATGGCAGCCCCGTCTGCAGGAGCTGCAAGAAGAAAGTTGTTGCGAGGGACAGCAACACATCCAATTTACTTACTTTCACTTTAGGACCATCACACTCAATTGTTCAGCAAATGCAAGGTAAGCTTACCTTTAGCTCGGGTGCATGATGTATGTGTATGTCAAGTTATCTCTGTCTAATTTGCTGGTGTCACTAATGTAAACTGACCAGATAGTGGTATAACTGAATGAATCTGATCCGTGATTCGGCACATTATCTGCACCGCTTAATTGTAGATTTCACTTCTTAAAGTCGACCTTATAATTCCCAAATATTGATGCAGAGCTGCAGTGAGGAGGATTTGAGACAAACACGTACTGGGTGGACTGAGTTAGTGAATGCAAACTGACTGAGATGTCTGACTTTCATCTAAGTTCAGTTCACCGGAGCAGCGTCTACCTGTGGCTCAGCAGCCATTTGACCAATCAGATTGACTGAGTCCATTGACAACAGACGACCAGGCAGACAGAGAAACAGACAGCCTATATATATATATAAAAATTTATCGAATTAATCAGAGGCTTTCTAATTAATTAATCGAAATTAATTGCATTTTAATCGCATATAAATATTTGACCTGACAACAGTGAAAAGCAATTTTTTTCACAAGGATTTTAGTATACCATTAAATAATGACTGAATACATAAGCTTAAGCAACAAAACATTGTTTGTTTTTTCCCAAGACCAACAGACCAGTGCAATTTTTGCCATAAAGTGTAGCAATAGCATATTTAGGAATACATTTCAGAGATTCAGGTAGCCTACAGGTAGGTTGACCTTCTGTAAACTATAACACTTTGTTTTGGGTCCTTGTACTCGGAGTCGAGCTGACGTCCACGCTAGCTCCCACGCTAACGCTAGCTGTTATATGCTTAGCATTTAGGTGATATCTGAGGCTTGATATGCTGCGGTGACACGCGAACTCCTTCTTGCATAATTTGCACACAACCGTGCTCTTGTCCACGCTGACATCCGTCCGCTTTTTAAAACAAAATTTCCCATCCACGGGGCCAACCAAAGCGGTCTCATCTGCTTCTTCGTTCATTGTTGTTGTCTGAAGTCATGAATGCTATGCATGAACGTTAGTTGGTGCTC
>CAEMYA010000123.1:261272-292091 GCA_903131615.1 Diplodus sargus
TGTTTCTGCCCGCCTACAGGATCACCTGAAACAAAACAACCTTTTCGAAAGGTTTCAGTCTGGTTTTCGCTCCGCCCACAGCACTGAAACAGCTCTGATGAGGGTCACAAACGACTTGCTGATGACAGCTGATGCTGGCTCACCCTCTCTCCTCATCCTCCTTGACTTGTCTGCAGCCTTCGACACTGTCGACCACGGTATATTTCTCAACCGCCTACATCACACCATCGGACTTACTGACACTGCTCTCGACTGGTTCCACTCGTATCTCACCGACAGGTCAGAGTACATCTCCATTGGAGGTGCAAGATCAGGGACACACACTGTCACCTGTGGGGTCCCTCAAGGGTCAGTCCTTGGCCCCACCCTCTTCACACTCTACATGCTCCCCCTTGGCCAGGTCATCAGTCGCTTTGGAGTCTCATTTCATTGTTATGCAGATGACACACAACTGTACATTAAAATGGACTCAAGCCCCTCTGCAACTTTGCCTCCAACTATACCACCATCACCACTATCCACTATCTCCACCTGTCTGGAGGAGATAAAGGCGTGGATGAAGCACAACTTCCTGCAGTTAAACAGCTCCAAAACAGAAGTCATACTTGTTGGCACCCCTCACCAGATCCAGTCATCCTCCATAACCAGCATCACGTTTTCCGGGCAGGTCATTCCCCTCTCCACATCCGTTACTAACCTTGGTGTTATATTTGACCCTCACCTCACCTTTGAGGCTCACATCAAACATCTCTGCAAAAACTCCTTCCATCACCTCAGAAATATTGCCAAACTCCGACCCTCACTCTCCTTTCCTGACGCCGAAAAGCTCGTCCATGCCTTTGTCTCCTCCAGGCTGGATTACTGCAATGCACTACTGATTGGAACCCCCAGCAAGAGCATCCAAAGGCTCCAGTATGTGCAGAACAGTGCTGCTAGGATCCTGATGAGAGTGCGAAAGTTTGAACACATCACACCCATCCTCCATTCACTTCATTGGCTTCCCATCTCTGCCAGGATTGATTACAAGGTCTCCCTCCTCACTCACCAGTGCGTCCATGGCAACGCCCCCTCCTATCTTAAAGAACTGCTAACCACACAAACTTCATCTCGACCCCTCCGCTCGACCACCTCACCGTCTCCACCCCCCCAGGACTAAGTTCCGCACCTTAGGAGACCGAGCATTCTGTTCTGCCGCCCCTCGTCTATGGAACAGCCTCCCTGAATACCTGAGGGCTTCACAGACTGTTGAATGTTTTAAAAAAGGACTTAAAACTTTCCTTTTTAGCAGATCCTATGACCGCTAAGTTGCTTTTGACTTTCAGATGTTTTTCTTTTTTTCTTTTACTAATGTTTTCTTTTATTGGTGCTTTTCCTGTAGCACTTTGAGATTTATTTAAATGTAAAGTGCTTTACAAATTAAATATGTTATTGTTATTATTATTATTATTATTATTATTATTCTATACATATATATATACATATTATATATATATATATATATATATATATATATATATATATATATATATATATACATATTATATATTTGCACAATTTTTATATATTCTTTTATACTTATTTAATGTTGATTTTGCAGTGTTTTGTCAAGGTTTTGGATTTGGACTAGCTTAATATATAATAAATCTATTTAAATAGAAATCTTGGTGAAATTATTTCAATTTCAATTCATCAGTGTATCAGTAATTTTTTCAACATTTTGAAGACATTTTAAAAATACCACGATATACCGATAACCATGATAATTTTAGTCACTATTACAATGTGTGAAAATTTTCATACCATTACATCCCTAGTTAGGTACATGTATTAACATGTGTGCCTTGTTACCGAGGCAACAGGAAGAACTTTCACTCAGCAAATGTTTCACATTGTGTGAAAAACATCAAGAAAACAGGTTTTAACAAACCTACATATAGAATCAAGGAGCAACATCATCCGTACAAAAATCCAGTGGAGCAACATCAACTGTACAACCAGAATCCAATGGAGCAACATCAACTGTACAAACAGAATCCAGTGGAGCAACATCAACTGTACAAAAATCCAGTGGCGCAACATCAACTGTACATCCAGAACCCAGTGGAGCAACATCAACTGTACAAGAATCCAGTGGCGCAACATCAACTGTACATCCAGAACCCAGTGGAGCAACATCAACTGTACAACCAGAATCCTGTGGAGCAAAATCAACTGTACAATGACAATCCAGTGGAGCAACATCAACTGTACAACCAGAATCCAGTGGTGCAACATCAACTGTACAACCAGAATCCAGTGGAGCAACATCAACTGTACAACCACAATCCGGTGTAACAACATCAACTGTGCCAGAATCCAGTAGAGCAACATCAACCATACCAGAGTCCACTGGAGCAACATCAACTGTACAACCAGAATCCAGTGGAGCAACATCAACTGTACCAGAGTCCAGTGGAGCAACGTCAACTGTACCAGAGTCCACTGGAGCAACATCAACTGTACAACCAGAATCCGGTGGAGTAACATCAGCTGTACAAGAATCCAGTGGGGCAACAGAATCCAGTAGAGCAACATCAGCTGTACAACCAGAATCCAGTGGAGCAACATCAACTGAACAAACAAAATCCAAGCTGAGCAACATGAACTGTACAACCAGAGTCCAGTGGCGCAACATGAACTGTACAACCAGAGTCCGGTGGAGCAACATCAACTGTTCAACCAGAATCCAGTGGAGTAACATCAAATGTACAACCAGAATCCAGTGGAGTAACATCAACTGTACAACCCGAATCCAGTGGAGAAACATCAACTGAACAAACAAAATCCAAGTTGAGCAACATCAACTGTACAACCGGAATCCAGTGGAGTAACATCAACTGTACAACCAGAATCCAGTGGAGCAACATCAACTGAACAAACACAATCCAAGTCGAGCAACATCAACTGTACAACCAGAGTCCACTGGAGCAACATCAATTGTACAACCAGAACCCAGTGGAGCAACATCAACTGTACAACCAGAATCCAGTGGTGCAACATCAACTGTACAACCAGAATCCAGTGGAGCAACATCAGCTGTACAACCAGAATCCGCTGGAGCAACATCAAATGAACAAACAAAATCCAAGTTGAGCAACATCAACTACACAACCAGAGTCCAGTGGAGCAACATCAACTGTACCAGAATTCAGTGGAGCGACATCAACTGTACAACCAGAAACAAGTGGAGCAACATTAACTATACCAGAATCCAGCAGAGCAACATTAACTGCACAACCAGTGTCCAGCTGAGCTACATCAACGTGTCTGTCTGAAGCTGCATTGACACCTGAGGACCACAGTGTTGATGGACCCCAGTCTCAGCGTGAGGTCCCGGTCTCTTCCTCGTGGCTCCTACGTGGTAAACCTCTCCGGTCTTTCTGGTTTTGTCTCTTCGATTCACATCAGCAGAACCTGCTCTGGATGACATCATGACCACACGTGGTCACAGTAATGAGGCAGCATGTGGGACGTGCAGCCACCACAGTTTGAAAGATCTTTTTATTAAAGTTTGATGTTTCATGCATCATTAAGTAAAAAAACCTAATGTTGCTCTGTGTTCTTGGAGAACTGATTCTGTTTGGTTTCATTCACAAACAGAGAAACTGGACAAACATTTGTTAAAGTTATTAATGAAAAGCAGCCACAAACTCAGTGACCTGGTGAAGTGATCTCCGGAGATGAAGAGACAATATCCATGACCGGTGAAGACAGACAATCTGCCCAGTCTCCCCAGCAACAGGCCACAATTTCAGGCAGGCTCAAACATTTTCAGCCAATAAGCTGATTTGTTAAATTGTTCACGAGCTCTCAGGAGTCAGACTGAAGTCACAGCAGACTGACAAAAAACCATTTGACAATTGATCAAATGTGTTTGTTTTTTTTCATTTTTGTCATCATGAACATGAAACTGGTTCAAACTGAAACATAAAAACATGAAACCATAACAACGAACCAACAACAGGATCCAGCCTGATCAATAGCCTCTCTAACAACTATACCTTCGCCTGCAGCAGCCAGGTGTTCACCACCTTCCTGACCACTAATCCATGATCTACCTTCACACTGAGAGGTGGACAGCATGTGTTGGGATGGAAATGCTGATTGGTTGATCAAAAGTGCCATAAATCTGAATCTGCACCAGGAGCCAACGTGAAGAAACATTTCAAAGTTCTCACATTTCTGTAGACGAATACTCTGAGTTTGAGTCCTCCCAGCGTCTCCAGCTCCTGACCGTGATACAGAGACTTGGAGGACAGCTGCTCCTTCATGATGTGATTGGTCATCAGCTTCCTCATGTCGGGTGTCATGGTCAGACTTCCTGTTTGAGAAACCCTCAGGTAAATACAGCAACTTACGTTCACAGTCAGTCAGTCACACTCGACCGTCTAAGGTCAGCTGGTATCAGTAAAAATCTGGTCAGAGGTCGGTTTACCTTTAAAGGCGTCGTCCAGAGGAGCCAGCATTGTCAGAGCTTCGGAGCCTGTCAGGTGGGGGGTCAGACCGGCTTCCACAAACAGCTTTGCTGCTGCGTCCACAGATGAGCTTTCAGCCAGCTCCAGCAAAACTTTGGCTGAAAAGATTAAACACTGAGTGGATGTACTGTAAGTAGTGCTTCTTCTACTGAGTAGTAACTGGATATACTCTTTGTACTTCAGAACTTCTGTAGTTTAACATCAGTACTCTCAGTAATACATGCAGGAGTGTCTTCAGTATGAGACGCTGTAGTGGCACCATCAGTAGTATGAACTGCAGGTCAGTACCTGAGTCTGGGATGAGCAGCTCGTTGATGTAGTGCACGACTCCGTTGGTTCCCAGCTGGTCCTTCTTGGTGATGATGGCCTTCCCGTTCACAGTCATCTCGTCTCCATCACAGCCGACCTCCAGCACGGTGCCCTGCAGGGTCTCCATCGGAGTCCCCGACACGATCGACTCGGCACACTGCATGTTTTTCAGGATGTGGTAGTTCAGCAGGTCTGGAGGTTCACAGGAGGACCGACGTCAGAGTCATGTTCAGCAATGTTACAGTCAGTCTAAAACTACTAAATTTTCAAGCTGGCCACCTCTCAGCGCCACAGGATCTCCCAGGATCCTGTTCAGGGTCTCCTGAGGAATCTTCTCAAAGGCCTCGTTGGTTGGGGCGAAGACGGTGTACTGACCCTCCTCTTCCAACATGCCGGTCAGACCTGCAGCAGTCATTGCCGTCTGAAACACACAAACACAGGTAGTCAGTGTCTCCTCCACCTTCTCTGGGTAACATTCATTGATTGACTGACACCTGTACTCACACGCAGCGTCTCCAGGTCGTCGTCGATGTCGAGGATTGTGTTCACGTTGTTGGAGACGGCGGTGATGACTCGATCGACCACGTGGACAATGCCGTTGGTGGCATGTTGGTCGGGTTTGATCAGACGAGCGCAGTTTACCGTTACAATCTGAGGAGGTGAGGGAGAGATCAATTATCATATTGATAAACAGACACAAAGTAATTACTGCGTGGACCAATCAAACTGGACTTGATGCCTGTTGTGTTGTGTTACAGTGTGTGTGTTACAGTATGTTACAGTGTGTTACAATGTATGTTACAGTGTGTGTTACAGTGTATGTGTTGCTGTGTTTGTTATAGTGTGTTACAGTGTGTGTGTTACTGTGTTTGTTATAGTGTGTTGCAGTATGTGTGTTACAGCATGTGTATTGTTTGTCACTGACCCCGTTGCTGTAGTGGTGGATGTGCACATGGAAGTCCTGGTACATAGAGGCGAAGGAGGATCCGTGTCTGAGCTCCTCGGAGGTCAGTCGGCGGTTCACCATGTGGTAGTGAAGAGCGTTCAGCAGCTCGATGTTCACATTGCTCACCAGAGCATCCAGGATCTCCTGCAACACAACAACAACAACAACAACAACATCAACAAATGTTTTTTTCAGTAATTGTGGCAGCAGGACAGTGTGTGTGTGTGTGTGTGTGTGTGTGTGTGTGTGTCAGTGTTACTGACTGTTGGTAGGGCAGCCCAGGCCTCGTTGCTCGGGGCGAAGAAGGTAAAACTTCCCGGACCTTCGATCTCCTCCCTAAGTTTGGCTCGTTCAGAGTACATCTGGGTGGTGGAGGCTCCGACCACGCCCAGAGTGTTGTAGATGTTCACTAGAGGCAACGCTGCAATGACATGTCGCCCATTCACCAACACATTTACAATGAACCTGAAGTGTCTCTACAGCTGAGCTGAGTTTACAGCTCCATCATCCTGTTATACCTTCATGGTGTCATGAATGGATCACTGTCTTCATGAACTTTACTGACGCATTAAGACTGAAATAAATGATGATGCGTGTTTGTGGATGCTGAGGTCAGAGGTCATACCAGCAGGACAGCCCTTCTCTCCAGGAATCTTCTCGTAACCAGGACAACACTCGTAGGTGATCACCCTGCAGCAGGAACAACAACACTATCAAACATTCATCAGACACAAACCCTCCACTTCCTGTCCTCCTTCCTGTCCTCCTTCCTGTGGTCCTGCGCTGCTTGGAGCTCAGACCTCCTCACACGACTCACTGAAGCCTCTTCCACAGTGTCGTGTTCTGCAAATTTCAGCCTCAGGAGGGAAAAACTACACGTTTGTCTATAAAACTGTTTCCAGCTCAGAAGCTCGTAACCTCTCTGTAATATTTCTGCTGCAGGCAGACACATAAATTCCTGTCTGTATATACTGGCGCTAATAAAGTTATATGAAGAATCACAGACTGTGAGAATCTGCAGGTCGCTCTGACTGTTTCCATGCCAGTAAATGTTATTTAATCATCCAGAGGAGAAAGTTGTTTAGAGTCTGGATCCTCCAGAACTGAACTTGGATCAGAACTGCTCCACTGTTTGACTGAACTCTTCCTGCAGCAGGGCGACAACTCCCCGTTATTTTCATGACCAGTTAATTGTTGTTAATTGCTCAGAGTGACGTCTTCAAACTGTCCAAAACACAAAGACTCTTCATCTAGTATCAGAGACGACAGAGACAAGCTGAAACGAGACCATGCTTGATCGGTTAATTGTTTATCAAACTTGTCTGTGATTTGTTTGCTTTCAATCCTCTATCCTGCAGGACCAATCAGATCTGTCCATGAAAAACTGTTGGACAGATCAACATGAAATGTGATGTGTGCCAGAAGTACAAGCTCTGCCTCAAAATGCTTCGACATAAAACACAAAGGCATGACGCGATGACTCTAAATTGTTTTCAGTTTCTGACTAAAAAACATTTCTAAAGACTCAAATTAGATCAAAATCAGGAGCCAAACAAGTGATGGCTACATCAAAAAGTGACCAATACTATTTTGTTAACAGCAGGCACAGCACTGCCCTGTTGAACATGACAATGTAATTTCAGTGGTCAGGTTTTACAAAGTCAATGTACTTGACGATGATGAACGCAAAGCTAATATCAAAAGCTAGCCATAGCTGACCCGGCTGTTGCTGGCCTAGCCACAGTAGCCAATCTGACGAATCGATAGCAGAGATTTTGAGCTAACCAACCAAATAACGTGTATTTTCTTCTAACAGGTTTAATGTACGAGTGGAGCACAATCAAACATTAAACTAATATTATTCAGCATGTTCACCGTAAACACTTTGAGTCTCAGCTGACTCGTCCTGGTCGCTGAGAACAGCAGCTTTAGCTTTGCTGTGAAAACACAGAAAACTTTTCTCGTCTCCTCTGGAGAAATTAATGTCTGGAGCTGCTCTCGGCTAACAGCACATGTGTGCTGTAATGAGGCGTAGAGGCCAAGCTCAACCTTCATGACTTCCTGTAAAGATTTCCATAATAAATGTGGCTCAGCCGTCTGGGCTCATAAAGCTCATTTCCTCCGAGAGAAGAAGAATCTGAAGCCAGACCAGACATTCGACAGGGGATCTACACCCGCCAGGAAAAACACTGAACCAGCCGGAGCCGCCATGGGTCTCCACTTCCTGTCACTACAAAATAAACGGTCACAGAGAGAGAAGAGTTTCTCCTGTAGGTGCATCACTTACCTGGCCAATTTTTAATTGTTACCACTTCACTCAGGAAGTAAGCACTAAAAGACCACAAGTGAGCACCTTTTTTACAACAACAATGGAAGAGAGAAAGGCAGAGGAAGAGGGAGGGTGAGAATGAGAGGGGGAGGAAGAGTGAGAGGTAGGGGTAGAGCTGGTAGAGGAGGTCATGGCCAAAGAAGACAACAATTTTCAAATGAAATCAGAGCAACCTTAGATGATCATGTCATGATGGGCTGACAATGCGACAGGCTGGACAGAAAATGCAGCCTCTCATACTGTCACATTTTTTTCTGAGATTTTCTTTTTCAGTTTACTGTTTTGTGAGCATATTTGTGTTCACTCCAATGTAAACATATCTGCTGTGCATATGTTGCACTGACTTGTTTGGTGAAAAATAAAAAAAATAAATGTTTCAACAGCATGTGTGTGTATCTGCAAATATTTCTGTGCATGTGAACAATCTGAAGTATTCTCTACAATTTGAACTATTTTAGTATTATGGCAAAGCATACTAAAGATGAGAGTGCTTTTCATTATGCCCAACAGTAAGTAGTTGGTTAGACAACAATCTGGTAATATGAATGAAGTGTGTGCCATCTGGTGCAAAAGTTTGATTTTGATAATGCTACATGTAGTTTTAGCTGCAGTGCTTAATTTTGCAGGATATATGAGGTATTTTGCAGTTTGGGTGTTTTATGAATTATGTTAAGTATTTTGATAAAACCAGCCTAGCAAAATTGTGTTTTAGCAATTCGAGAAAACTATAATCACGTGACATAAATGGAGACAGAGGAGATTAGAAATCTGATGGATGAGAAACTTTATTCAGCTCTACATCAGTTCCCTGAAAACAAACTGCTGCAGAAAGACGCCTAACTATGACGACATCCACGAATTTCTCAGGTCTCTGCTTTGAACTTTAAATCAAATCATCAGAAAATGAATAACTAACTCACGTTTCGGTTCATAATCATCAGAAAGCTCAAAGGTTTATCATGAACACACTTGCTCCAATCACCTGCTCGGCTACACACAGGCTCAGGACAGTGTGCTATGGAGCTGGCAAGGTAACGTCCAGTTTAAGTCCGGTTAACATCTGGGTCAGCTGCTTCAGACATACGGCTCTTCTGACTGATTTCTGGAGATGTTAATGGTCGCCATGCACATGTGAAAACAACTCTGAATTAGGTAAACTGAACATCTGGAGGTAGAAGCAGAAGAAACTCATGGAGCTGCTGCAGCCTCCTATCACAGCAGCAGTAAAATGTAAACAGCGGGAGACCAGCTTCTGATGAGTGTGTGTGTGTGTGTGTGTGTGTGTGTGTGTGCGCGCGTGCGTGTGTTTGAGTGTGTGTGTGTGTGTGTGTGTGTGTGTGTGTGTGTGTGTGCGTGCATGTGTGTGTGTGTTTGTGTGTGTGTGTGTGTCTGCGTGTGAGTGTGTGAGAGTGAGTGTGCGTGCATGCGTGTCTGTGTGTTGGCACACACACTGGACTGATTATCAAACCAGATGGAAACTCGACTCCTGTTTGGTGTGCACATAAACAGAGATGGCCACTGTGGACTTCTGACAAAACAAACAGAGCAAGGTCGCAGTAATTCAGCCGGCGGGGTCGAGCCGCTCGACAGGAAGCTTCAAGAAACATCCAGCAGAGAGAAATACGGCTTTGAATTCAGTCAGCAGTCAGAGTGAAACGCTTTCCTCTGGATTCATCCTTTAGTTGGTCTGAGAAACGTTTCTCTGATTCAAACATGAAACGACTCCAAAATAAACAAAGAAGAGTCTCTGAGAAAGTTTAGAAAGACAAAACGACGTTTCCAGATGTGCTGAGTAATATGCTGCTCGGAGAAGAAAGAAAACAGTGTTAGTGTGGAGCAGGAGGGTCCAAACTTCAGCCTGACGGAGCTAAACCTTAACAGTCCTCCACGAGCCAGAACACTTTCTGTGTTGTTAAATAGCTTCAGGATCCAAGTTCCTTTGATTGTCACACTGCACTTGGATCAGGAAATAGAATGAATAATTATGGATCGAACATATTCAAAGAGCGTTCTTTGTCTCAGAAATTAAGAAAACTGCGCGAGCTTTATTTACATTTTTTTTATGTTTTCATGTTTCTCACTCAAACCTCAGGTGGCCCGTCGTTGACACTTTGGGCAGAGTAAAGGTTTGGATACATGTAACCGTGGCAACAAACAACAAACTGCAGTTTGAATACAGAAATCAGAGCAGAGGTGTTTTTAGATTAAACTGAATCAAAGCAGTCTGCACGTTAAAAACAAAAATCATCAGCTCCTTCTGTCCACGGTGTCCTCGCTACACCTGCAGCTTTGCTTTGTTAATTTTCTACAGGAGATCAATAAAGTTTTATTTGAACCTTTATTCATATATCATCATGTAGTCGCTGATTTTATTTTGTTTTATTTGTCACAATCTTTAAAAGTAACTGAAGTTCTAAATAAATACAGAGACAGCAGCACTCCAGAGCCCATGAGCCGACTGATGATCTGATCTGGCCTGTAATCGGAGGACAGACTACTACTGTCATCAAATACCAAATAAATGCGATGGAGTAAAAAGTACAATATCTGAGTAAAAGTATGAAGTAGCAGAAAGTGAAAATTCTCAAGTAATTTACAAATTCCTAAAAACTTTACTTGGGTACAGTACTTGAGTACTATAGTTTTACTTTCCACCAGACTCTGTCTGAACACTGTACATAACACTTAATGTACAGAGAGAGAGACAGAGAGAGACAGAGACCACTGCAGCAGCATAACAGCTTTGTTCAAGAGCATGTCGGTACACCCTGCTGTAAGAAAGGACAGCTGGAAGTCAATTACAACTAAAGTCTAATCACAGAGTTTAGCTGCAGGACTGGAGGGGCGAGCGGTGGACAGTCTAGAGTCCTAAGGGGACTGACAGGGGGAGGAGGGACGGACAGGGGGAGGAGGAACGGACAGGGGGAGGAGGAATGGGGGAGGACGGACGGGGAGGAGGCTGGACAGGGGGAGGAGGGACGGGGGAGGACAAGTTTGAGAGTTATGATTCTTCCTTCTGCTGACCTCTGACCTGCTGATCCTCCTCCACAGAGACCCAGTGACACACAAACAGAGGACAGAGATTCCAACTTCAAACAGGAGTGTAAATCTAATGAACCTGTCAGAGATGAGAAGAGCTGAGTGTTCCACAGACTGACACTGTGTGTGTGTGTGTGTGTGTGTGTGTGTGTGTGTGTGTGTTTGTGTGTGTGTGTGCTGAATGACTTGTGTGTCATGGCGTTCAGGTACTCTCAAAGCTTCAATTCCACAGAAACTTCCTCGTTTCTCAGTTTCCTGATGAAAGAATCTGTTTGTGAGAACATTTTTGAATGAACGTTTTAACATCCTGTGGCCTCACTGACAGTCCTTCACAACCACATGCTCACTTCACACACACGCAAACACTGACGCACAAATACGTGGACATATACAAACTAATGCAGTGATAGTCCAGTCACCTGAAACACATCAAGACAGCAGTGAATCTAAAAAAAGTTGAATTTATTGAATCAAAGGGGCCACAGACACAACTGTGTCATTCACTGACACATAAACCTCAGGAAACCTCAGTTTTCATCCTAAACCAGATCAGCTCTAACTCTCTTAGTTGATCTCAGCATCAGAACTAGTTTGCGAGCTGCAGCTTGTTTCAAATTAGTAAAGTTAACTTAGTAAACTCTGAAGTTAGCAATGATGTTAGCACGAGAGTGACAGACTGACACTAACGTTTTAACCAAAGAGAAGAAACCACGAAACGGATGGAGGAATTAATGAGACAATGACGACAAAGACATGAGACAAGAGACGAGACACAGAACACAGATTGATCATCAGAGAAAAAAAGAACAGAAGAAGAAGTGACAGAGGAGCAGAGGACAGAAATAGAAGCAAATCATCTCCATGGTGACCATGAATCATTTTAACTGTCACTGACAGTTAGTTATCATGGAAACTATATAATAATTAGATAATTATAAAGTGTCTCCTAACTCAACAACTCACTAAATGGAGACATTTGTTAAGGCAGTCTGAACTGAAAAGAAGGAGCCTATATTGTTACTGTTTAGTGTTTTTTTTAATTGTGACATGTTTAGCATCAATAAAATATTTCTTCTGTCAAAGATGGAGTGTAAATGGTGAAATCAGTGTAAACAGTGTGTCCAAACAGCTCATCAACGTTGGCAGGTAAGACTTTAGACACAGAAGCAGACAGGCTGGTACAGACATGCTGCCGCAAAGAAAACAAGCAACATGTTCTGATGTCATGCTCGATTTACAAGAAGGAGACAATGATTTAGAATTTGTCACAGACAGAGTTTCACAAGGTTATAAAGTTTGTTTTAACTCATTTTGTTTCACTACATTTGTTAATGGAGACTGATGGCAGACATCTGTTGCTAACATCAGCCGGTTCAGAGACCAAACATGAATCCTGACGACTCTTCTCTGATTCGATACTGAGGTCAGGTGACTCTGGGTGCATACAGTAAGTGACAGCAGCTCTGGTCTGATATGGACTGTGAGGGAGGGAAGCAGCTGTGACTGTTTTGATGGAGGAGATAATATATCGATGTCAGTTTGATGCCTCAAAGGAGCAGTTCAACATTTAGTTAGATCTTCTTCTTCTGTCTCCATCACAGAACTGTGAAGTTCTCAACTACTGCGGTAAAATATCAAGAAATTCTTCAGTCAAGTAAAAGTGGAGTAAATGTACTTTACTTTCCCTCACACCTCCTCCTCTCCTCTCTCCTGTCTCCTGTCTCCTCATTACGTTTACAACAGGAACATTTTACTGACACACACACACACACACACACACACACACTCCTTAAATCCTGTTCAGCTCATGCAGAGTGAGATCTGTGACACAGCTGGTCCACTGCTGCCAGAGCCTCATTAATAATGTGTGTGTGTGTGTGTGTGTGGGGGTGTGTGTGTGTGTTTCCAGTCTGACAGCAGCCTCTTTGTTTCTCACACACTGAAACATCTGATTTTTCTTTACTTCAGTAACAAACAGAAAAACACTGCAGCACAAAGTACTCTACAGTAATACTTAAGTAAAAGTAAAGATACAGTGCTTAAATATTACTTCAATGAGTAATGAGTCAAACCTTTGTGTAAAAGCATAATTACGATGAAAGAGGCACTTTTAAGATTTACCGTATTTTCGTTTTCGGGTCAAACTAATTTTAAATGGGAGTGCTAGGGGCAAATTAGCGATAGCATCAAAATCACTATTTGTTGTTCAAAACCTTTCTTTTTCGTAAACTCTGTGTACACAAACATTGTTCTCAATGCTCGTGTTCATGTGTAGAGACCCTGGTGATACTACGAGAAAAGTTTCATGTCTTGTTGAGCCTTCTTAGTGTTTTAAAAATAGAGATTTTTATGCTATCGTTAATTTGCCCCAAGTACTCCCATTGAAAATGAGTTTGACCCAAAAATGAAAATACGGTAAATCTTAAAAGTTGCTCTTTCGTCATAATTACGCTTATACACGAAGGTTTGACTCATATACATTCACAAAAAAAGCCTAGGTTGCATTTTGGTTTAAGTCACCCGAATTAATAGTACTAAAAGTATCTGATGTTTAATGTACTTAAGTATAAAAGTACAAGTAAAAGTAACTGTAAATGTATTCACTGTGTTTTTGTGATATATGTAACATGTAATCTGTGAAGTAACTATTTACTGAGTTATCAAATTAATGAAGAGGAGTAGAAGCATAAAGTAGCAGAAAATGGAAATATACAATTAAAGTACGAGTACTTCATAACTATACTCAAGTGCAGTATCTGAGTTAATGTACTTAGTTACATTAGATCACTGACTGCATTCAAACTGTGATCTTCAGTTGTGTTTGCTTCTCATCACTGATGGAGTGTAACTAAGTACATTTACTCAAGTGCTGTACTTAAATACAATTGTGATGCACTTGTGCTCAGTCATTACCGAGTCTACCGAGTGCAGTAGAGTTCCGGAGGCGTATACTGCAATGTATTGTTATCGTGCGGTCATTTCTGAGGTTGCTAAAACGATGTAAACTAACGGTTTGCAAACTTGATCTCTCGAGGGGGGGGTCTTACTCGGTGTCATAGTGTGTTAGAACATGGATTCAATTTACACCGGAATATCCCTAACAAACATGATTTGTAACCAGAGCAGAATGCGGTCATGATGTCACATGATAACATTTCAAACTGAACATAAAAAACATGAAGCTTCGACACAGCAGTGGTTTGTATTTTTCATACATTATTCTGATGATGCCGCTGTCAACATGTTTCTACCGGGATGTTTCTTCAGTGGTACTCTGTCCTGTCAGCATTTGTTTTGTTCCTCTCATGTCTGAGTTTCTCACCAGCATTTGAACACACCAGCAGAGCACAGTAAAGCTGCTCTGTGCAGTTAGTTGTTTTAAATAAAGTGCTGTCGAGCTCTCACCAACATGCTCAACACTTTTTGTTCCTTTATTCCTATTCAACTTTTTTTTATTCCATTTTTATTATGTGTTTAACACACTGCAGTGAGTTTCCACGATCACCAAACATGATGCAGAGTTAAGAAATATAACAGATCAGATGGAGCAGAGAGCTCAAACTGTTGCACTTGTCCTTTAAATGAACCTTCAGCCTCGCAGCAGAGTTTGGGTCAGGAGGAAAACTGACACTGATGGTTCTGCCAGGCTCCTCGGAGGTTACGTAAGAGGTGAGGACACCTCTGGAGAGGGACATTCCTTCGTCCAGCAGGACTGAAGTCAAACTACAGACTGCAGTCAACATGCAGAAATGGACTCATTCAGTTCTGAGGTTTCAACAGAAGGAACATTTATAGTGATGTATGAGGTACGGCGTCAGACTCACGTGGGTTTGCCGCAGATCTTGCGGTGGTACCACTGTTTGCAGTTGGTGAAATATTTCTTATCAGTGCCTTTCAGCTGCTGCATGGCACAAACATTGGGTCTGCAGGAGAGAAAAGATCAGACACGAGACTGAAATCATGTCAGACAAAGCTCACTGTTTCACACCTCAGTCATCACTAAAGTGAATAAAACAAGTCTGTCCCTTTAACACACACTGGAACACATGACTGCAGATGATTTTAACTGAGGAGGAACAAACACCAAGAACACAATCATCATCATCTACACAGCAGCTTCACTTCCATCTGATCACATCACACTCTCATATTCTTATTAAGGAAACACTGAGTTCAACTTTGTTCTCACTCATCTGAGAGGTTTAAGGTGGACTGGACCGTACCTCAGGACCACCGTTCATCAGTCAGTCCGGATCCATATTACTATTGTGCTACATTTGATCACATTATTCTGATTTTGTTCATTATTGATCCATAAGTGTTTATTTATATTAATAAACACGCGTTTATGAATCTTCAGGGAATTAAAAGTTTATGTTACGATTATAACAACATCCTCAAAGACCACAAACTCATATAGATTTTAATAAAGTCGGTCTGAGTCGCTGCAGACTCGGTCCAGTTTGGCTCAGTTCGGATGTTGAAAACTCACCCCTGCTGGCGGCCTCGGATCCGGCTGTGCTGCAGGACTGCCTGATACGGAGACCGTGCCACACAGGCGGTCAGAACCAGGGCCAGACCCAGAACCAGCACACACACATTCATCATCAACCCCAGAGTCTGAATCCTCCTGCGGCTGATCAGTTCTCTACCTCTGCTTTTGCTTCAACTGCTGCCGCTTCTTTCTTTTCCGCTGCCCTCTGGTCCGTCCAGGATCCAGCACGGGACCGATATATAAAGCAGAGGAGGGGGAGGAGGAAGGGAGGAGAGGAGGGAGGAGGGAGGAGGGAGGAGACATCGACACGGACCTGGCTCACTTTAGAAAGTCAAACAGCCTGTGAGCTCTAGCTGATTCTGATGAGACTTAAATTGTCCTGAAGTGGCCACGTACAGACTGATGCAAAGTTCAGTGCAGTGAACCAACATATCAACATTGCTCAGTCCTCATAAATCAGATGGAAGGATGATTTAAAATAATAATAATAATAATAATAATAATGATAATAATAATAACAATAATAATAATAATAATAATAATAATAATTTTCTAATTTAAACCATATATCATTTACATCCACAATGCTCTGTAGCGCCACCAGTGGTGAAAAGCCTCTGGCACCACGAGTCCCTTTTATTTTCTCTTAAAGGAGACACTGCTCATTGTCAGCTTGATAACTCCACAGTGGTCTCCTACTGTCAGTAGAGCCAGTCAGCTCTGATTGGTCAACCAGCACCACTACGAAAGAGAGAGCAGCTGTTGCTGAATCAATTCTTATGTATAGAAATAATGCAAAGGTGTGACTATGGTGATGTAGTGATGTCACAACCTCACTGATGAGACGTTCAGGAGCAGTGTTTTCTGTGGGAGAGAGGAGCTTCTGTCGGTGTAGATTCTGCTGACTGAAGGAAAGGAAACATATGAAACATGAAAGTCTCCTTGAGTGTTATTTTTATCTGAATGCTGTTGTCAACATCTGTTAAAGCTCAGCTTGATGAATTATTCCAAAAGCATGTTCTGTTACTTTTGTAGAAAGTCTCCTGACAGAAATCAATAAATTAAATGATCTCTGCGGGTCGATCAAAGCATTTTGATCATGAAGCAAAAAAAAGAAACAGTTAAATCTTCTTTGTGAACTTGCAGATGCAGCTACACAGAGAGAGTCTGACTGCCACCATGTGGTGAGGAGGGACGAACATCACCTGCCCTTATCATTATTATTATTATTATTGTCATTATTATTGTTATTATGAAGTCATGATGTGATGGAAGGAAAAAGAAAGAAAGAAAGAAAGAAAGAAAGAAAAAGAAGAAAGAATGAAAGAAAGAACGTAAGAACGAAAGAAAGAAAGAAAAGATGATGACGATGATGATGATGAATATACCGGTAAAACCTGATCACTTTTCAGAAAACAAACTAAAAAGTCAGAGGTTACTCACACTAGAACAAGTGTCTCATCAATAAAAAGCTGTGAAGTCCCACTGACATTGAACACAACGTCGATCATCTCTCCAGCTGCAGCCTCAGTCACTGCGTTTACATGCACAGCTTTGTTAGATTACAGCCATAGTTCGACTATGCCATAGTTCAGACAACTGCAATTGTCCGAGTATACATGCCGGTGAGAAAATTCAATTATTGGCTGAAGTATATCATACCCCGGTACGATAGGTGGCGCTGTACCCATTTCAACTAGTGGTAATAGAGCCACCTCCGGCTGACCTCTTTACATCACCAGCAAAAACAAACTCTGCCTCGGCATTCGAGAAAGATGGCATACAAGAGCGAGACGAAGCTACATGTCTGTACATTTCGTATATGGTGTACATGATAATTACACAAACTAGATGCAAAATGGCGCTCTTGCTTGCATTGATTTAGGAGGAAAGACGCCGCTGCTGTCCTTCTACTTCTGGTGCACAGCCCCGGGAAAAAAATCTCGAGCCGGCGCAGAATGCATAATCCAATCCGATCTGATGGAACATGTACTTCCCAATCAACGTGGAATTGAGCGCACATGTAGAAGTGCTAAACTCCTCCCTGTCCACGCCCCTATTTAAATATGCAAATCAATTTAAATAGGGCCTGCACCAGGGATTCCCTCTGTGCACCATCAGATTTAAGCAATGAGTAAAGGTAAGAAGCGCAACTTCAACGAGTCTGAGCAGTGCACACCCACTGAAATAAAAAAGAAATGGTCCGACGTAAAGGTGGAGGTGAAGCGGAGGATTTCGGCCCACTGCCGAAGCTTGACCGCAACGGGCGGGGGGACAGGAGGGGAGGAACTCACCCCCTTTGATCAGAGAGTGGCGGCTATTGTGGGTGACACAGCTCTAACCGGAGTTGTGGGGGCCCATGAAGGCGACACAGATCATCCAAGGTAAATGTGTTGCGTCGTACAATGGGCTGCTCACATTAGACATGCTCCTGCGTAAAGTTACCAGGATATAAACACTGACTCATGTTTAATTACTTTTTTTATTATCATTTCTGAATAGACAATGAGCCAAGAGAGGGCTCCTCCACCAGCACCTCGCACCCTGGCTTCTCCACCGGCTTCTCCACCAGCACCTAGCACCCTGGCGTCTCCACCAGCACCTCGCACCCTGGCGTCTCCACCGGCTTCTCCACCAGCACCGCGCGCCCTGGCGTCTCCACCGGCGTGTTTACCAGCACCTCGCACCCCGGCGTCTCCACTGGCTCCTCCAGCACCACACGCCCAGGCAACCCCACGCCAGCTGCTGATGTCCGCCCGACTGGCCGTGTCCCCACTCAAGCTGTGCTGGAATCACAAGAGGAAATAGTTAGAGCAATCCGTGGCGTCAGTGATCGTCTAGATCAAATTGTTAATGTCCTGGGTGATATTTGCGACGCAATAAATGCACTCAAAAAGTAAATTGTGTCCTTGCCTCTTTACATCGTTGAAATCAGATGCTGCCAGGCCCGTATCGCTTCCCGGGGTGGGTTGAGGTTGACGGGTCGGCATCCGGTTCCTCTGGTGGGGGGGATGTGATCTGGCAGTGGTATGCCATGGCGGTGTGCCACGTTGTGCAGGACACCACAGGCCAGCACAATGCGGCACACCTTCTCGGGTGTGTACAACAGCACCACCACCACCCCACCCCCCCGGATAAATTTATTCACCGAGAAGCCACCCATCGCGCACCGTGCCAGCCTCCAGCCTGTTACCAACCATGCTATTGGTAGCAATGGCGATTCTGGGGGGTGGCCTGGGGCACCCCTGAAAACTCATTGGCCACCCCTGTGGCCACCCCATATCTGATAGGTCGTTGGTCAAGCTCGTCAACACAAGAAACAAGAGAAATGCAGTCAATCAATGATGACAGCTGATCAGCTGATTTAGGGTCAGTTTTAAAATTTTAACTAACACAATAATGGTTGTACTGAGGCTGTGTGAGCTGATTTCTGGTAAGTGGACATTTGGCCAATGACCATGCAGGTCTGATAGGTGAGCCATGAGAGATGAACACGGCACGCTGCATCTGCTGCTGCTGGTTCGGTCCGGCAGTTAATGAAACAGGAGGACGGTCACAGTGACAACGTCAACTGCTGAATAACAACTGAAATCTGTCTATTGAGAGGTAATTTAATGTTCAGTTATGTCGTAATTCCTTCTGAATGAGTAGGAAAACTTTATCTAGCACCAAGTAGCTAAAAGACGAACTGCACTGCACTAGCTAGCTTAGCAGCCTGCAAACCTTTTAACGTCAGCGAAATTTAACGTCAGCGTTTTGTTTTTTATTGTTATTTGGATACCGCATGTATGAACGGCAATATGAACGGCTGTTTACTGGACTGAAGACTGATGGTGTTTTTTGCAGATGTGTGTGTTCAATAGAGCTAATGTTATTTTTTTTTGACCAACCAGTGTGTGAAATACAGTGTGACAGTCTAGATTTAAGTAGCTATAACACAAGAACAAGCTGTGATTTATTTATTTGCTCTGAGATTTTGGGGCTGTTCAAAGACTTTTTGTTTATCAATTAGCTCATCTTCACAGTTCACATATTTTTAGACGTATAAATTGGCAGAGGCAGAGCAAATTGCATTCAAATGCCACAAATGCTTGAGGTGCAATGTGTTAATGTTAATTGTGTTATTAAAAGTGATTGAAGATGTTAGTAGTTATGTACAAATAAACATTTGTAGATACTATAAATAGACATAATTAGGCACATTGTTGACACCTACTTTCTTTTTGACATTCAAATGGAGTCAAAGCTGTTATTTAAGGGTTTCCTGAGCCCCATGAACACCTGTACACACTGATTCTAACCCAGTTTGACAATGATCCTGCTTGAAGTTTGTAGTTATTGCTATTACTTCAAAGTGAATTGACTGACTGACTGATTGATTGAGTGATTGAATTACATTTCCTCAGGGATATTAAGAGAATAGCTATGAAGAGAAGCAGAGACACAGCTTCTACCAGCAGCAGTGAACAGGCCCGGTTCAGACAGCAGCCTCGGTACAGCAGTAGTGACGAAGAGCAGTCAGCTCCACCTGCACAGGATGGTAGGTCATGCTTGGATAGTTTGAATTTACCATGTAGGCTCACATTCAAGTTGTTTGTCACTCCAGTTATACAATTAACTGTCAGGAACATCACTACACAAGAACAATAGTTAAAACAGTTGTAATAGACAGAAGAACAATAATAAAATGTGTTTAATACACACACACACACACACACACACACACACACACACAGACGTGTATGTATACAAGTATATATGTATGTATGTATGCATGATTGTGTGAGTGTAAAGAGAATTTTTTTTCTTTACACCCACACAATCATACATACATACGCACATGCATACATACACATCTGTGTGTGTGTGTGTGTGTGTGTGTGTGTGTGTGTGTGTGTGTGTGTGTGTGTGGCAGAACCTCCAGCCTTAAACATAGACAATCTATTCTTTAAATCTCAACCACGGTCAGCTGCGTACGTGGCATTAAACTTCGCTATGCCATGGCCACCACACACGAGCTTTGTGTCCCATCTTGGCCACCCCAGTAAAAATGTTCTGGATACGCCACTGTAAGAATGAACGAGTCATGTGTTGAACCAGGCCACCTTGCCACGATGTTTGTGAGCCGCATTTGCGCATCACATTATTTGAACATTAATTAAATGAAAATGTTTCCTGTTCACAAAAACAAATTCATCCTGTGATGGCGCTTTTATGGCAACATGTGTGCAGTCAATAGCTCCGATTACATTGGGGAAACCGGCTCTTGCTGCAAATTGCGCTTTAATGTTGGCCTGTTCAACAGCATTGTATGGGAATTTGATGTACCTGGATGACATTCTTATGATCCCGTCCCACACAGCTGGCATGGCTCGGCTCAGACTGGCCTGGCACACTCCTGACCGGTCGGTCAGTTCCCTGTGGAAGGCTCCTGTTGCCAAAAACCCCAGAAAGGTCAGCACCTGTGTGGGCACGGACAACCCCGGGCTCCTGGCTGTGCTTCTTTCTAGGGCCGGCTGCAGCTCTGCGCACAGCTCCAGCAACACTGGCCTCGGCAACCTAAAACGACTCATGAGCCAGTTGTCGTCATTTGCCAGCAGATCATCTCGTTCTCTGAACACCCTCTCACGTCTGATATTACCATTTGCGATGTCTTCTAACAAGGCCAAGGCTGCCATTGTTAATGCCATTTTTTCATCACTTTGCGCATGCTTTTATATCCATCCATATGATTGCCAACACGTGTGTATTAATTGTCCATTAATGTGTCTCTGATGTGCACATTACTCTGAGGACTAATTGTTTTCAAATAATTAACAGTTTCCCAGCATCAGGCCCCAGGTGTCCGACCCGCTTCGCAACCCTGTCCGACTCAGTACATTATTTTTCACCGTTTTCATCCTCATCGCACTCACTCTGGTTCGCATATTGACAATCTGCCAGCTGTATGAGCCTAGATTGCACGAAAATGGCGTGTTCCGAGTTCACAGCTAAAAGAAAAGTGGACAGTGAAAATTCAAAGAAGAATGGACTGAAAAAAATTCATTCATTCTCCCTCCAACCAGCACAAGACCCATGTGCTTAATATGCCAGGAGACTATAGCTGTGATGAAGATTTCCAATTTGAAACGGCATTATGAGACGAAGCATAGGAATTTTGAAGAGACATTTCTCCAAAATTCAGAGGTAAGAACAACAAAAATAAATGCACTGAAATCGTCATATTAAGCTGCAAGCAGGACTCTTGTCACATCTATGACACAACAAAAAGCAACAGATTGCTCAGTTAGAGTGGTGTGGATTTTGGGTAACCATAAGAAGCCATTCTTGGATGCAGAAATAATTTAAAAAATGCATGACTGAAGTGATGGACACAATGTTTGAAGGCAAACAAAAAGGAAATATTCAACAGTGTATTTTAATTTCTGTCAAAATAGAAATTACATTTTATTTTAGCTCGCATTTTTGTTGTTGTTTTGAATGAAAAGGACATTTTGTTTAGAATATTGCAGTATTGTTGCATGTGGCCTGACCGACCTCAATACATGGACCTCTGACTCATGAAAAAAATCTTTGTGGCCCTTTAAGATTTGTATTTGAGTACTCCTGATCTAGGTGTTTTAATCCGACTATGAAATCCGATCCAGTCCGATTTTAGTCAGACTAAGGTGTATACATGCATCTTAAAAATCCGATCATAGTTGGACTAATGCAGTAATTCAGTTTTCTTGAGTGTCATATAAATGCACTGACTGTGTCTGAGGACATCATGTACCCACAGGTGAGGCGTTAAGGGACACATGCTGTCTTGTGATGTCGGTGAGACAGAAATAAATGTTGGTCCACTTTAATAACAACTGGTGCTACAAACTGTACATTCATGCTCTTAATTTAAACTAACTGGTTTTTGGACTTGCATTTACTGTTGGGAAAAGTGAAAGAATGACAGGAAACAGGAGAGAGAGGCCAAACAGTGAAGAGAACAAACCCACCTCAGTCTTGGTATATGCTGGATGCTCTACCGTGACGTACCTGTCCAGGTGAGTGTCCCAGTGATCAGCTCCAACAGTGATGAGACAAAACATGGTGTCCATCCAGGACGACACAGTCTCTGAGTTCAGCATTTCAACCAAACTCCAGTTGAGATTTGATGGATTTAACAGATCATCTGTCTCCAAACAGTCTGAATGTTTCTCCAATACAGCAGCTGCTTTCTCTCTCAAACAGTGGGGGGACTAGCCAGTCCTCAAATCGTTTATCCTTCGCCAACCTGTTTTGTTTGGAGATGGGGAAAATGGTAACAGGCTGACTTTATTACATATTGTCTGTCAGTATGATGTAAAGATGAGCAGCTTAAAGAAGCAGTTCACCCAAAAATGAAGTCATGATTTAACCCTTAATAAAGCTGAATTCTTCTCTCTACCTGCTGGTCAGTGGCGAGGGTAGCCCTTTTTTTTAGGTGGGCTCAAGCCCATCCAAAACTTGCCTAAGCTCAGTGGTTCTCAATTATTTTTTGTCATGCCCCCCTAGAGGACAGAAATGTTTTCACACACTGCTGAATTGAAATACTATTGAGAGTCTGATAATATTTATTTATTTATCTGTATAAACCACTGTATGAGTTGCAGCATTCTGCATACCAGGGACGTGCACATGATTATAGAGGGGCAGGGGCTCAAAGTCAGAAAAGGGCAGTATGTGCGCGCGCACGAAAACATTTTGGGCCTTAATTACACAACATGTAGATTGATTAATGATTGTAAAATTAATAAACAAAGTACTTATAGAAAGTTAACTACTTAGCTGTGTAGCTGTGAGTGATATGCAACTGCCATTTCATTTTAACAAATTATTGTTAACATGAGTTTATTCACATCATCATAATACTGAGGTTTGGAAGACATGCAATTCAGCTGCAGTTCAATGAAACACTGGTTTATTATTAATAATTATTATTATTTATTGGAGGGGAAGTGCAAACTAGAAATACATGCTACACATCTAAAGATGTGACAAAACCAAGAAATGACTACTGTGACTGTAAATAGGAACAACAATGTTTACAACAGCAAAGTCATGGTAAACTCAATATCTGCAAGAGGTTTAAGATTTGTGGCAAGATAAACAGCCGACACAGACAGCTGTCATATTATTCTTAACTCTAGTTAACAAGCAGTTAGCTTAACAAGCACAAATGGGTGCTCCTCTGAAATATGACTCATATTTAAGCACATTGAATAAGTGGAAGGCAACTTGTTAGCCCCCACAAGGAACCTATGTTAATGGTTTATAACTCAGAAAGGTTCAAGTCACTCCACTATCACGTCTCATCTATGTGCGTGGTGGAGTTCTCGAGGAGGCAGCAGCTTCTTTCTCTCTTTGTCTTCAAAATAAGAGCTTTACATTGTACCCCATTGGAGTTTAGAACTTGGTTCTTAGCGGGGGGCTTTTAATTTGAAAGTAGCAACCTTTCGTAGAGAGAGACAGCGCGGAGCCGCAGCGGACAGAGAAGCGGCTCAACACACACACACACACACACACACACACACACACGATACCATATTACGTACGAAATGCGTACGGTAGATAACCGTGGCGTTTTTATACCGCCGTTTTTTGACATCCCTTTGCACAACAGGAGTTTATTTATTTATTTTTAAAAAAACACACAAAAAGGGGACTTTTTAATAAGAGGCAAAAAGGGCAGGGGCTCAAGCACCCCTTGGGCCTTATGTGTGCATGTGCCTGCTGCATACAATCACCTGTTTATCAAAATGGTTTCATGCTGTCCTGCCAGACTTTTTAGGCATAAAACACAAATAGGTCTTTCCTCATTCCCGACTGTGTTCCCAAGGGCTATGTAGGTCATATTTCCTGCTCCACAGTTCCCGACCGAAGGATTAGCAGAAGAGCTTGTGTTTGTGTCTTTTTTGAGATTTGTGTGCTGGTGTCATCACGGAATGTTTTATTTTGAAAAGTAACCAGATGTTATATTGTTATTTCTGCGTTTGACTTCCTGTCTGCTAGGTACAAAATTCAGCTGAATTGCTACATCGTGCGCCGGCATCCGACAGATATGTTCCAGAGGGCTCCAGACTGCCGGAGCTGGGATAGGGCAGATACGCAGCACAGAAGACTTGCTGGAAGTTAACACAGACTTTTAAAGTGAAAGTGAAACCTATCAGCTCCGCTGACATGGCGGACGTAACGCAGTGGACACGTATCCAGTGGAAATATATAGAAATAATAGAAATCTCACGCCCCCCCGACACCTCACCGCGCCATACCAGGGGGGCGCGCCCCACAGTTTGAGAATCACTGCCCTAGACCAACAAGCCCTGTAGATGGGGTCTCCGTAGCTTACATTGCCTTACAGAAACAGGGTAGTCTTTCAGGAATATCAATCTGCATTTTCATAATTGGAGTTGTTTACACTTTGAAATTTTGCCTTATCTACGACCCTAATGACCATCGTTTACACTTGGCTTCAGGCGACCACAACGGCTGCTTTACAAAAAACGAACAAGGTCGCATCACCGAAATTTAAAACTACGCCATTGGCAATCGTGCGCAAACTTTGACGCTGATCTTCGGGAGTTAAGGACCAAACAGGTGTTGCAGCACTCTGGCAGATTTGTGTCTTGTGTAGGAAAGAGCTTACTTTACAGAGCTGTTGAGGCTGAGGCCTCGTCCCAGAGTTGAACCCAGGACCTCTGGCACCCAAAGCGAGAGTCCAGTGAATCACAGAGAAAAGTGGAGTCTTTTTGTCACATTGGTGCAGCGGCACAAGCAGTGCCGCCCCGCTTCCTATCTTTGTGCTAAGCTGAAAGACAAAGAAGTGGAGGTTGTTTTAGGCCTATAACGACTATGGAAAAAGTCATGGAGATGGCGAGAGTGTGGGCTGTATGCGTTGAGCGCGAGTTGGAGGTGAGTAAAAATTGTCACAAGTATTACAGATAGCTTCGAGAGCAGCGCTGTGCGCTCTGGCCCCTGGTACTGCGAGTCACCATGGCAACTGGTAAATAAAAGGCTCAGCTCGCGTCTTGATTGGCTGTTGGTCCGGTACACGTGACATCACACGCTGTGCGTGCTTGGCTTCGCTCGGAACACCCCACACACTACAGGATTTCTAGTCGCAAATATTAAACATGTTCATTATTTACGATCTGTCCTTCCGACGCCTTCCGAGCGGATCTGACCGGACAAAATCACTCTTAACACACCCCACACCACAGGAAAATCAGACACGATGTCCTTTGCAAACATCTGGCTTTGATCATAAGGGGGAAATCGGGACAAAAGTCGCCCCGATTATCCTGTAGTGTGTACGCGCCTTAAGATGAGCTGCTTTCCAAAAGACGGCTGCTTTACCAGAGAATGAACAAGGTGGTATAACCAAAATTGATAACGATGCCATTGGCACAGTCACAGAAAATGAACATAAAGCGATCATGCTCTAACTTTGAAGCTGATCTTCTGTAGTTAGAAGGTGTCTTGCTAAGAGCACATTCAGACCCAAGCACTTTTGGGAGGCAACAGTTTGTGCAGTGCTCTGGCAGACGTGCGTGTCTTGTGAAGAAAAGAACTTACTTACAGAGCTATCGCCACAGGGCAGAGGGCTCGTCTGGGATTTCAACCCGGGAACTCTCGCACCCGAAGCGAGAATCATACCCCTTGACTAGGGGTGGGGAACCTTTTTCCTATCGAGGGCTATTTCAATTTTCATACCATCCCTCAGGGGCCATGACATTTTAAAGGTAAGCAGCTCACAACATAATTTTTAGGGCCTTTTTTACTTACATGCAATTACATAAATATCATGACCATTAATTAATGTTTTAGCCAATTTTAATTTAATCCATCTCAGTGTATCTTAGTGTTTTAATCCAATTAATTTTTTTTTCCTGTTGGTTTTTATATTCACTGATGTTTAGCAGTTTAAGCAGTAGATAACCTATAACGTACTTCAAATAATTTCAGAGCATTATGATGTGAAAAAAAAAAAAATTGAGCCCTCTAAAATCTCATATATCAGCTTGTCACACAGCGGTGAGGTTTGTCTTGTCTTGGGTGTTTTGTCTCGTGTACTTCCTGTTTTATTTTGAAATTCTGACTCTCCTCTCGTTTCAGGTCACTTGCCCTTTCTCATGTGTCTCCAGTCTGAGGTCTCCCCTGATCCCTGATTGTTTCCACCTGTTGCCCATTACCCTTCCCATTACCCGCGTCTCCCCTTGTCCTATGCCAGTGTTTCGTCTGTCGTTCACCTAAGCCCTTCGTCACAGCCTTGTCTTGCTAAGTATCACAGCTTTGTCTTGTATAGTTTTGAAATTCATTGGTTTTTGTTTCTGTCATTTTTTATGCCTCGAGTAGAGTGATTTTTTGTTGTAACCTTTTTTGATAGTGTAGCTCAGCTCACAGTTTTCAGTTCAGCCTTTTGCTTTCCTCCATTTTGGAGCGATTTTGATTTCTCTTGTACTGTAGTTTATTCAGTATTTTATAGCCGTGTTTTCCTCTTCGTGAGTGTTTTCTGTTGTAAATTATTAGATTTAGATTAGTCAGATTTAGATTTGTTTTTCTGCGGTTCTCGTTGAGATCCCACCGTTGGTGTGGTTTTGTTTTCTCCTTTTATTTTCCTTCTCGCCTTGTAGGCCTAGTCAGGTTCAGGTTATCTAGCCTATTTGGTTATCACCCTGTCTTGTTGCCTGAAATTTCAGAATAAAAGCCTGTTGAATTTTGATTCTACCCTGCATCTGAGTCCTCCTTTTAGTCCAGGTCTGACACAGCTTTAAATCACTCGAAAATGACAGATCTGAGTTGTCTCATATAAGGTTGTCTACTATCAATCTGAGGTGAAATTGTTGAGTGGAAACAGGGACTTTTCTTTTGAAAGCACGCTGAATATAGCTCGGATGTCATTTTTCAAGTGATTTGAAGCTGATACATGAGATTTTAGAGGGCTGTATTTGTTTACTTTCACATCAGAATGCTCTGAAATTATTTGAGGTATATTATGAGGTTGTCTACTGTCAATCTGAGGTGGAAAAAATAAACGTACTTATTAGTATCATTATCATATCAGTGTGACCTAACGCGATGGCTGGAACTGCTTCTCCTTGGTGAGACATCTGATGTGTCGTGGAAATTCTCCTTGTGAGGTAGAGAGTTGCTAAGTCTCCGAAGAACTTCAGATTTCAGCGTAATGAATCAGATCTCGTTTATTCACGCAGCGTGGAGAAGAAGGCGAGAGCGTTCTTCTGACAAACTCTAAAATGATTTCTGTTTAAATACAGTCAGTGTGAGGAGGTTGCCTCCGGTTACGACAGTCATAAAACACAGTTTCTTTACATTACAATGAGTCTTTGATGTTGGGTGAATCCTGTCCGGACACGACCCTAATGACCATCGTTTACACTTGGCTTCAGGCGACCACAACGGCTGCTTTACAAAAAACGAACAAGGTCGCATCACCGAAATTTAAAACTACGCCATTGGCAATCGTGCGCAAACTTTGACGCTGATCTTCGGGAGTTAAGGACCAAACAGGTGTTGCAGCACTCTGGCAGATTTGTGTCTTGTGTAGGAAAGAGCTTACTTTACAGAGCTGTTGAGGCTGAGGCCTCGTCCCAGAGTTGAACCCAGGACCTCTGGCACCCAAAGCGAGAGTCCAGTGAATCACAGAGAAAAGTGGAGTCTTTTTGTCACATTAGGACAGTGACCCTTTGATGCAAGAACAGATAAACAGCGAATGGCATTTTATCTAACTCCTCATGTGGGGGAGGTATCGTCACCTGTGGTTTCTTTTTACACCTCAAAGCAATGTGGCATCTCCTTCTGTCTTTAGAGCAGACTGGATCACATAAGATAAAGGCTATGTAATTTTCTTACATTCCTCCCTTTTTGACACACAGTGTCAACACAACATTTTTAAGAAATTACATTGAAAGTTTTTTTGTTTTTTTTTAAATAGAAAAAGAAATGTTAAACAACTACAAAATGTTTACAGATTGAAATAAAACACAAACTCAGGAAAAAACAATAATCTTAAAAGAACAGAATCATACTAATTCATCATTTGAATCATCATATGGGTTTCCTGGGGCTCATTCCATCATCAAATTTACCTCTTGCTCATTATCGTGGATTGGCTGAATTGGTATTTGTACGTATAATGTCTTTTCTCCTCCGATTACGCCGCTTATCCATCTGTATATAAGGGCTTGCATACATGTCAGTGCACAAGTACAGAAACACAAACCAATACCAAACACAATCAAAACAGGGATTAGAACATGAATGATGAGAGCACCCCAGGGGCCAAGGTGGTTGTTTAACCATTTGTTGAAACTAAAACCTGCTGATTCAGAAGGACCAAATGCATCGCGAATCTTTTTGAGTGCTGTGATTACACTTGTTATATTTTCAGAATTATCAGGGATGAGTGTGACACATGCTTCTCCAGTTAAATTTAGTGTCATGCATAGACCTCCTGTTTTTGCCAAAATATAATCAAGGGCCATCTCATGTTTCAACAGCGTTAATCTGTAAATTTATCATTTGCAGTTAGGTACTTGAAACCTTTTATTGTTTCGTTTGCAAAAGCAGACATTGAATAAGTTATATTATCTATGTGATCAGCAAGGAATGTTACACCATACCATGGGAGTAATCCAATACCCCATTTTTCAGCTAGAGAAATATGATAATGATAAGATGCAAGATTAGAAAACTGTGCCAATTCGCGTTTTTGAATGTGACCATTTTCTGAATGTTGTCTCAGATTTATAGGGAGTAATGCTAAATTTGTAATGGTGAGATTAACAAAGTAACAACATCCAGACCATCCTGGAGGTATTGTAGGTTCCAATAGGTGGGATGCCTTTATGTGCAGGAGCTTGAAGAAATTTATTAATTTTTACTGTTTCTCCATTTTTAAAAATAATATTAGTGTAACCAATCTTTGAATTTTGTGTGGTTAGACTAGCAACAGGATTTGGGCAATGCGACACTCCCATAAATTGACCATTTCCATTTGCACATACACAAATGGGGTGAGAAATACTTTGGTCTATTGGAATTTCAGTTGGTTCGGCATGTGTAGATTTTAAGGGGATAGTTTGTGGGAGCATATGGTCACAGAACCATGAAATACAAGACAAATATATTTTTGTTTGATCTGTAGTATATTAAGTAGTTTTTTATTTGCGTTATACCATACTTTGTGAGAAAACTTGCAATACATGCGAGTGTCCTTGTCTATTTTCGGTTGGGTAGCATAATATTGAACTAAGCTAACTACTGGATCTAGACAAGGACAGTGCTTTACCTCAAGTTGGAAAAGAGAATGCCAATTAGCTGGAGGACTTTGAATGGCCAAAACAGTCACGTTGGCACTGTACATTCTGGTTTTAATCCACCTGATAAAAAAGTACCAACTATTTTTCTCGTTATAAGTATTAATTAGTTCACCAGCATCAAAACCCCAGGGTTTCCAATCATTTTTTTCAAACAGCTCTCTTTTTTTCCTGATCACCTGCTCTGTGGCAAATTTTAGTTTACGTTCTTTTAGGATTGTTTGATCTTGCATCGGTTCTTCTTTGTCGTCTTTTGTTCTCGTAGACAGTCCATCTTTATCCTTTTTTATGAGATGGGGTGTCAGAGTATTGGTATGGATGATATCATTGTGATCGAGGACTGCAGGTGAATCAGTTGATGGTGTGAAAGGTATGAATATATGAGGACCTTTGGAATCCAAAACTTTCTCTGTTGAAACCCAGGATTGGGCAATGGCCATTGTGGTGACCAAAACAACTATGAAAAACACAGTCATCGTCCAACGGTGTCCCCTCTCCGCACTTCGACAGTTAGGTCGTTGTCCCTCCTTCGGCGGCATGGCTCGGAAAAGGCTTGCACTGGGATGCATGGATCCAGGTGTCCCTCTCAGCTACTCGGACAGCAGTGGGTGTGGTTAGCAGCACCTGATATGGTCCTGTCCACCGCAGTTGACGCCAGTGCTTTCTCCTCAGGTCCTTTACTAGTATCCAGTCTCCAGGCTGGATGTTGCGGAGTTGCACCAACGTAGGCTCTGGAAGGGCAGCTTTCACCTTAGGGAAGATAAGCTTCAAAGTATGGTTAAGTGCACAACAATAGCTTATCATATCATCATCCAATCCGGCGAGGGTCAATCTGT